>CM069172.1:9505299-9515299 GCA_035221665.1 Okamejei kenojei
TTAGTGGGGGGGTTAAGTGTAATGTGATAGAAAGAGGAAATTGTTGGGGTTTATAAGAAGGAATTGTGGATAGGTTAGAATTGAAGGAATGAGTAATGAAGTTGCCATAACTCCACACTTCAGGTTGTGGCTGAGTCAATGTAGTGTTCTCCTGTGCAGAACTCTTCCAATTCCTGACATATGTCCAGGTACTGTCTTCTCGTGGTCTCCCCGTACGACGCGAGATGGCATGACGTCTGTCGGAGAGTCCGTTTCCCACGAATGGCCTGTTCAGAATCTGCAAATCATACAAGTTCATGCGTCATGGCACGGATGACTTTCCCCTGTCACGGGTTACAACAAACTCGGCCGTTGTTGATTCCTATGCAGGGTTTCTGATGCCATCATGTGTACTGCTGGAACCATGTTGGGTAGTCCAGTCCGGGAACTAAACCAAAATACCCGTTGCGGAAGTCCTTGTTTTAAATTTTTTTGTAAGAACCTGACTTGATGAGGCAGAAGGGGAAATTACATAACAAAACAAATCCCCCAATGCAGCCGGAGAAATCTCCATCGCTGCTGCCCCTGGGTCTGTTCCCTAAGCAACATATGGTTTGTAGTTTGGAGAATTAGTCCGGATGGAAAAAAGGTCGATATCCTGGTGTCCCATACCGTTCTATAATATCTGTAAACACTTTTTTTTTTTATTTTTTTTTTTTTTTTTTTTTTTTAATTTTCTTTTTTTTTAATTTTTTTTTTTTTATTTTTTTTTTATTTTTTTTTTTTTTTTTTTTTTTTTTTTTTTTTTTTTTTTTCCTCCGATCCATCAACCATCATGTTTCGTTGATTACGTGACCTGGTTGTCTGCCACGGTATTTAACTTACCTGAGAGGTAAGTGGCTGAGATTCAAATCTCTCTCCCAGACACCAGTGCCAGATAATTATTAGCCAATTCATCACACATTATATCGACTTTATTCCCACCCATATGAATGAATATAGCCACCACGTGGAATTATCAATTTGTAACCGTACATGCAACAGCGCATATCTGATCATATGCCCCGAGTCCATGAAATGCTCCCACATTTCCTAAATAATTAATCCCTAGTGCTTTAAACGGTAAATTCTGTGTACTACATCTGCCACCACTAACTTGAGATGGTATTTAGTTGCTCCCCCAACCTTTAGTCACTGGCATCAGTTTGTAATGTAACGAGGGTTCATGATAGTGACTGGGGTTTAGAACATTGCTGCAACATTTTATACTAACCAATCCACCCTTTTAATTCTGATTGCTTTCTCTGGTAGTTTCGTAGGCCTATCGAAATGACTGCATGATTTTTGAGAACTGAAATTTTTGCTCTTTGCCCATTTTGGATAAAAGATGTCCAAATTGTGCTGCTGGGAATGCAAGCCACTAATTCCCAACACTCTGTCTACTTGCCGAATAGATGGGTTCCCTGATGCCACTTGAGAGCTTTTGCATGCTATCACCCAAGTCTGTACTTTGTGTAGTGGCAAGGTGATAGACAATTATGAGACAGAGTCAATAGTGAAGCCCAATAATCCCTTATAGTGGAGGGTGTCCATTTTTGATTTATCTGGATTTATGATAAATCCCACCACACTTTTGAAAAAGATGTAATGTGGCTGAGACTGCCAATATAGCCATCTCCAAATTCTCACCCTACAATGAGAAATATCATCAAGAAAGCCATGACGATATGGTTATTTCCCTTAAGGTAGCTAAAGCTGGTCCTTTATAATTAAAATTAAACAGCTGGTGCTATGAACAAGCCCCTGGTATGGCCTTATACTGCCCATAGCTGTCCCATCCAGACAAATTTCATGGTATTTACGATGATCCTTTTAATTGGTACTGAATAGTACGCACTTTAAGATCGGATGCCATCCAAGTATACCTTCAAAATCCAGCTGTATTGCTTGTACAAAAGTGTCCATTTTGAACAGTGATAGTAACTGAATGGAATAATTTAGTCGGGTCAAATCCTATAATGATGCGGCAACCGCCATCTTATTTGTTTTTTGTACAATATATTTGAACTAACTCTTGAGATACCTGATTTCTACTCAAATACCCTTTATTGATTCTCTCTCACCTCACTCTCAGCGTCGGCCTGCTGTTTCTCATCTTTTTGTGAAAGTATGAACTTCCGGCTAGGCCCGGATGCTGAACTGGGACGGGAGTTTGTTACACAAATTCAAGTTTGTAACCCTGAATACTCCGATATGTAAGTATCAGAGGAAAATTGCTCGCACATACCAACATGAAGAAACAATGCAACCTCCCACCAAATTTTTGATGAACAAGCAGATGTTTTGAGACAACCAGACCCCCCTACCTCCATGGTTACCGCCGGTGAAGTGTGTGTGTGTCTCTGCCCTGTGTTTCTTCTGATGCTGTGTTGCTCATTGTGGGGTTTGGCCATTTTCAAGAAGGCCGGCTGCCATGGCCTAAAAAAGACCCCGCTGTGCAGTGGACCGTGCCCCTCGAGCTTTCAAACCACCAGTGTTAGTTCATTGTACCGATGTCTGTTGTTTGTAGGGGTGCTGCCAAGCTGTTGAGAGTAGGGGGATTTTAGAGTGTTCGGCCCTTGATCAGGCCTATAGCCTTGGCCTCCTCATCCAGTCCGTTCACCTGCTTCGGAAGTTGTCCCCAACAGCAAATTTGGCGGCTGAACACACTGGTCCTTGCATAATTCCCGCAAATTTGGATTAAGTGCTGTTTAATGATGCTCTTCCTATAAATTGCTAATCTCAAACTGAGTATTACACAGTAATACTAAAGCTCTTGGTAGCTCTTCTGGCAAATCCACCCCCATCAGCTGTCCTGGTCACTGCCGTGATCCCTGCAGCCCCAGTTTAATGATCCTCTGGAGCTTCACCTCCTGGCTTTCATTATAGAGTGGGCTCATGTTGCCCCAGATTGGTTGTTGACTGCTGGTACATCGAGAGAAATGCAATTCCTGGAGCAAAGGTATTTTTCATCCATCAGAGTTTATGGCTTGATCCTGCAGCTGTTTGTAGCCATGTAATTTTGCTGACTGCCAGCTTTGGGTGGTAGTAACCAGTCTTTCGTTTGGCACATATGTTTGTTTGCCTGCCCCCCCATAGAGAGATAGTCTTCTGGCACCAACCTAACCAGATGACTGTTCAGCCATGCCCCTTCTTCAGGGTCAGCCCAGCTCTGACCCCGAATGCTCCCCTGCGAAAGGGTGAGACATTTGGCAGTCCTTGAAAGGATGCTGCCGTGGGTCTGCGAGGAGACCACTGTGACTCTGCCCCCTGCATAAGCAGGTCACGCTGGAGCAACTGCTCCACCATCCGCTCCATCCGTCGCTATCCGTGAAGGGCGGTGTCCTCAGGTCCGGGACCCAGCGAGTCCAAACGGACCTGTCCGACTTCCGGGTGGCTTTGCCGCCGGGCCGCTTCGTACCTTCGGACTGTAGCGGCGGAAGTCGGGAGCTGCTGGTAGCACCTGCAGCTCTGGAAAACGCACACTGCTGGCTGCTTCCCACAAGCAGCGGTTTTTGCCGCTCCTCTCCTAGACTTGAGCGAACTCCATGGCGTTCCTGAAAACACAAACAGCTCACCAGAATGGTATACTTACCTCATAAGTTTTTTAAACTTACGCTGGAGGAGCGGCGCTCCTCCCAGACTGACGAGACTCCGTGACTCCGAAGTTAAAATTAAGCCATTTCCTGTTCCCCATAATAAATAAATTCACCCACTGATTTTGCCCACGCAATCTCCTATGTGGGACCTTATCAAATTGCTTTCTGAAAGCCCAGGTACACTACATCCACTGGCTCTCCCTTGTCCATTTTCCCTAGTTACATCCTCAAAAAATTCCAGAAGATTAGGCAAGCATGATTTCCCCTTCGTAAATCCGTGCTGACTCGGACCGATCCTGTTCCTGCTATCCAAATGTTGCCGCTATTTCATCTTTTACAATTGACTCCAGCATCTTCCCCGCCACCCGATGTCAGGCTAACTGGTCTATAATTCCCCCGTTTTCTTCTCTCTCCCGCCTTTCTTAAAAAGTGGGATAACATTAGATACCCTCCAAATCCACGGGAACTGATCCTGAGTCTATAGAACATTGGAAAATGATCACCAATGTGTCCACGATTTCTAGAGCCACTTCCTTAAGGACCCTGGGATGCAGACCATCAGGCCCTGGGAATTTATCTGCCTTCAGTCCCATCAGTCTATCCACAACCATTTCCCTGCCTAATGTGGATTTCCTTCAGTTCCTCCGTCACCCCAGATCCTCTGGCCACTAGTACATCAGGAAGATTGTTTGTGTCCTCCTTAGTGAAGACGGATCCAAAGTACCTGTTCAACTCATCTGCCATTTCCTTGTTCCCCATAATAAATTCACCTTTTTCAGTCTTCAAGGGTCCAACTTTGGTCTTAACTAATTTTTTCCTCTTCACACACCTAAAGAAGCTTTTACTATCCTGCTTTATATTCCTGGCTAGCTTACCTACGTACCTCATCTTTTCTCCCCGTATTGTCTTTTTAGTTACCTTCTGTTGTTCTTTAAACATCGCCCAATCCTCTTGCTCCCGCTCATCTTTGCTACGTTGCGCTTCACATTTATTTTTATACTGTCCCTGATGTCCCTTGTCAGCCACAGTCGCCCCTTATTCCCCTTGGAATCTTTCTTCCTCCTAGGAATGAACTGGTCCGGCACCTTCTGTATTATTCCCAGAAATACCTGCCATTGTTGTTCCAATGTCATCCCTGCTAGTGTATCTTTCCAGTCAACTTTGGCCAGCTCCCCCCTCATGGCCCCATAGTCCCCTTTGCTATTCGAGTCTACTCTGCCATTCAATCTATCTCTCCCTCCGAACCCCATTCTCCTGCCTTCTCCCCGTAACCCCTGACACCCGAACCAGTCAAGAATCTATTTGATAAGGGAATAACGTTTAATGCAAGGTAAAGCCAGCAAAGTCCGATCGAGGATAGTCCGAGGGTCTCCAATGAGGTAGACAGTAGTTCAGGACCGCTCTCTGGTTGTGGTGGGATGGTTCAGTTGCCTGAGAACAGCTGGGAAGAAACTGCCTCTGAATCTGGAGGTGTGCGTGCGTTTGTTTTCACACTTCTGTGCCTTTACATGAAGACGGAAGATAGCTGGAGTAACTCAGCGGGTCAGACAGCATCTCCGGTGAAAAGGAATAGGCGATGTTTCAGGTCGAGACCCTTCTTCAGACTCCTATATTCATCCTATCGAAAAGACAGACAGGTGGGCAGAGGGGGTGGGGTTGCCCTGTTGGTGAGGACTTAAATTTGGTCCCTTGCAAGAGGTGACATAGAAACAGGAGATGTGGAGTCAGTATGGATAGAACTAAGGAATTGTCAGGGGGAAAAGACCCTAATGGACTAATCTACAGGCCCCCAAACAGTAGCCTGGACATACGGTGAAGTTAAAATTGGCAAGTCGCAAAAGTAATGCTGTGGTTGCTATGGGAGATTTCAACATGCAGGTAGACTGGGAAAATCAGGTTGGTACTGGACCCCAAGAAAGGGACTTTACAGAGTGCCTTTGTGATGGATTCTTAGTACTGGAGGCTCCCAGGGAGAAGGCAAATCTGGATTTAGTGTTGTGTAATGAACCAGATTTGATAAGGAACTTGAGGTGAAGGGGCCATTAGGAGGTAGTGACCATAACATGGTCAGGTTTGGTCTACAATTGGAGAGGGAGAAGGGTGGATCGGAGGTGTCACCGTTACAGATGAACAAAGGGGACTATGTGGCATTAGGGAGGAGCTGGCCAAAGTTGACTGGAAAAATACCCTAGCAGGGATGACATTGGAACAACAATGGCAGGTATTTCTGGGAATAATACAGAAGGTGCCGGACCAGTTCATTCCTAGGAGGAAGAAAGATTCCAAGGGGAATAAGGGGCGACTGTGGCTGACAAGGGACGTCAGGACCAGCATAAAAATAAAAGAGAAGTGCAACGTAGCAAAGATGAGCGGGAGCAAGAGGATTGGGCGATGTTTAAAGAACAACAGAAGATAACTAAAATGACAATACGGGGAGAAAAGATGAGGTACGTAGGTAAGCTAGCCAAGAATATAATGCAGGATAGTAAAAGCTTCTTTAGGTATGTGAAGAGGAAAACATTAGTTAAGACCAAAAATCGAACCTTGAAGACTGAAAAAGGTGAATTTATTATGGGGAACAAGGTAAATGGCAGATGAGTTGAACAGGTGCTTTGGATCTGTCTTCACTAAGGAGGACACAAACAATCTTCCTGATGTACTAGTGGCCAGAGGTTCCGGGGTGGCAGAGGAACTGAAGGAAATCCACATTAGGCAGGAAATGGCGTTGGATAGACTGATGGGACAGAAGGCCATTAAATTCCCAGGGCCTGATGGTTTGCATCCCAGGGTCCTTAAGGAAGTGGCTCTAGAAATCGTGGATACATTGGTGATAATTTTCCAATGTTCTATAGACTCAGGATCAGTTCCTGTGGATTGGAGGGTAGCTAATGTTATCCCACTTTTTAAGAAAGGCGGGAGAGAGAAAACAGGGAATTATAGACCAGTTAGCCTGACATCGGTGGCGGGGAAGATGCTGGAGTCAATTATAAAAGATGAAATAGCGGCACATTTGGATAGCAGTAACAGGATCGGTCCGAGTCAGCACGGATTTACGAAATGGGAAATCATGCTTGCCTAATCTTCTGGAATTTTTTGAGGATGTAACTAGGAAAATGGACAAGGGAGAGCCAGTGGATGTAGTGTACCTGGACTTCCAGAAAGCATTTGATAAGGTCCCACATAGGAGATTAGTGGGTAAAATTAGGGCACATGGTATTGGGGGTAGAGTGCTGACATGGATAGAGAAGTGGTTGGCAGACAGGAAACAAAGAGTAGGGATTAACGGGTCCCTTTCAGAATGGCAGGCAGTGACTAGTGGGGTACCGCAAGGCTCGGTGCTGGGACCGCAGCTATTTACAATATACATCAATGATTTGGATGAAGGGATTCAAAGTAACATTAGCAAATTTGCAGATGACACAAAGCTGGGTGGCAGTGTGAACTGTGAGGAGGATGCTATGAGAATGCAGGGTGACTTGGACAGGTTGGGGGAGCGGGCAGATGCATGGCTGATGCAGTTTAATGCGGATAAATGTGAGCTAGCAAGAACAGGAAGGCAGATTGTTATCTAAATGGTGTCAAGTTGGGAAAAGGGGAAGTACAATGGGATCTGGGGGTCCTTGTTCATCAGTCACTGAAAGTAAGCATGCAGGTACAGCAGGCAGTGAAGAAAGCGAATGGCCTGTTGGCCTTTAGGAGTTGAGTATAGGAGCAAAGAGGTCCTTCTGCAGTTGTACAGGGCCCTAGTGAGACTGCACCTGGAGTATTGTGTGCAGTTTTGGTCCCCTAATTTGAGGAAGGACATTCTTGCTATTGAGGGAGTGCAGCGTAGGTTCACCAGGTTAATTCCCGGGATGGCGGGACTGTCATATGCTGAGAGAATGGAGCAGCTGGCCGTGTATACTCTGGAATATAGGATGGGAGGGGATTTTATAAGATTATTTAAGATTATTAGATAATTAGATAATTATTAGATAAACAAATAAGATTATTAGGGGTTTGGACACACTAGAGGCAGGAAACATGTTCCCGATGTTGGGGGAGTCCAGAACCAGGGGCCACACACACAGTTTAAGAATAAGGGGTAAGCCATTTAGAACAGAGACGAGGAAGCACTTTTTCTCACAGAGAGTGGTGAGTCTGTGGAATTCTCTGCCTCAGAGGGCGGTGGAGGCCGGTTCTCTGGATGCTTTCAAGAGAGAGCTAGATAGGGCTCTTAAAGATAGCGGAGTCAGGGGATATGGGGAGAAGGCAGGAACGGGGTACTGATTGGGGATGATCAGCCGTGATCACATTGAAGGCGGTGCTGGCTCGAAGGGCTGAATGGCCTCCTCCTGCACCTGTTGTCTATTAAGAAGGGTCTCAACCCGAAACGTCATCTATTCCTTCTCTTCAAAGATGCTGTCTGCCCCTCTAGCGGGGGTGGTCAGAGATGTACAAAATAATGAGAGGTATAGGCAGGGCAAATGCACCTACTCTTGCCCAGAGTAGGAGAATCGGGAAGGTAAAATCCAGGACTCGAGGGCCTGAGCTACAGGGAGAGGTTGAGCAGGGCTGGGTCGCTATTCCCTGGAGCGCAGGAGGATGAGGGGCGATCTTACAGAGGTGTACAAAACCATGAGGGGAATAGATCGGGTAGACGCACAGAGTCTCTTGCCCAGAGTCGGGGAATCGAGGACCAGAGGACACAGGTTCAAGGTGAAGGGGACAAGATTTAGGAATCTGAGGGGTAACCTTTTCACACAAAGGGTGGTGGTTATATGGAACAGGCTGCCGGAGGAGGTAGTTGAGGCTGGGACTATCCCAACATTTAAGAAACCGTTAGACAGGTACATGGATAGGACAGGTTTGGAGGGATATGGGCCAAACGCGGGCAGGTGGGACTATATGTAGGAAGGAACTGCAGATGCTGGTTTAAACTGAAGGTGGACACAAAATGCTGGAGTAACTCAGCGGGTCAGGCAGCATCTCTGGAGAGAAGGAATGGGTGACCTTTCATGTTGGTCGGTGTGGTCAGGTTGGGCAGAAGGGCCTGTTTCCATGCTGTATCACTCTGTGGGACAGGCAGCATCTCGGGAAACATAGAAATATAGAAAATAGGTGCAAGAGGAGGCCATTCGGCCCTTCAAGCCAGCACCGCCATTCATTGTGATCATGGCTGATCGTCCCCAATCAATAACCCGTGCCTGCCTTCTCCCCATATCCCTTGACTCCACCAGCCCCTAGAGCTCTATCTAACTCTCTCTTAAATCCATCCAGTGACTTGGCCTCCACTGCCCTCTGTGGCAGGGAATTCCACAAATTCACAACTCTCTGGGTGGAAAAGTGTTTTCTCACCTCAGTCTTAAATGGCCTCCCCTTTATTCTCAGACTGTGTGGCCCCCTGGTTCTGGACTCGCCCAACATTGGGAACATTTTTCCTGCATCTAGCTTGTCCAGTCCTTTTATAATTGCGTACGTTTCTATAAGATCCCCCCCATCCTTCTAAACTCCAGTGAATACAAGCCTAGTCTTTTCAATATTTCCTCACATGACAGTCCCGCCATCCCAGGGTCTCGACCCGAAACGTCACCCATTCCTTCTCTCCAGAGATGCTGCCCGTCCCGCTGAGTTACTCCAGCTTTTTGTGTCTATCTTCGGTCTAAACCAGCGCCTGCAGTTCCTTCCTGTTCCGTATCAGTCTACGGTTGGTTGGATGGTGGAGATTTGACCGGTGAGCTGAGAGAGTGTTTTTGTTTCTTCTCCGTAGATCTTCGTTCGTGGGCCACCTGGCGGGCATCCTGGTGGGGCTGGCGTACGTGATGGGGCCGCTGCGGATGGTCATTAATTGGATCACGGGCAAGGAGGCGAGCAGCGTGCGGTTTGCAGAGTGCTGCCAGCTCTCCCGGAGCTCGCATCCGGACAGGGACTCTGACGGAGGTGGGGCACATTACCCTAACCTCCCCCCACCCCCCCCCCCTCCCCACGGTTTAAACGTCCCGCACTCTGAGGTCGTCGCCCCCCCCCCCACCCCCCCCTGAGGCTCTCTCTCCACCCACTGTGACCCCCGGTCTTCAGTGGAGCAGCGGCTGGAGGCTGGGGTCAGGCCCTTCGGCCCACTCAGTCCATGCTAACCATCGACCACTCGTCTACACCTGCCCCGTGTGACATCACGACCTCTCACACTCTGTGTGTGTGTGTGTGTGCGCGCACAAGAGAGTGTGTGTGTCTTTGAGTACGTGTGTCTCTGTGTGTGTGTGTGCAAGAGAGTGTGCGTCTGTGAGTGCGTGTGTATGTGTGTCTGTTTAAGAAGGAACTGCAGATGCTGGAAAATCGAAGGTAGACAAAAGTGCTGGAGTAACTCAGCGGGTGCGGCAGCATCTATGGAGCGAAGGAAATAGGTG
>CM069172.1:9525299-9647799 GCA_035221665.1 Okamejei kenojei
CCTCTCAGCTCACACTGCCACCCAGCTTTGTGTCATCCGCAAACTTGGAGATGTGGCCTTAAATTCGATCTAAATTCAATCTAAATCATTAATTGTAACAAAGGCCTATAACGGTATATGGACACACTGATCTGTTCTGTAGTCAACGCCTACCAGGTCCTGTTGTTCGGAAGCAAAGCAAGAATGTCATTGTCCGATCAGGGACAGGTGACAATGAACTCACTTGAATCTTGAAATAACTGGGTTCCCAGCACCAAGCCTTGCGGCACCCCATATTTGACGCCCTTACAAATCAAGAACCTCCGCTTCAAAAATACCCAATGACTTGGCCTCCATTCCACCCTCAGAGTAAAGAAATTCCTCCTCATCTCCATTCCAAAAGATGAGCCACAGTTTAGAGGGGTTTGGGCCAAACGCGGGCGGGTGGGACTAGTGTAGATGGTGCATGCTTGGCATGGAAACGTTCGGGCCAAAGGGGCTGTTTAGTTTATTGTCACGTGAGGAAGAGTGAAAAGCTTTTGTTGCGTACAAACCAGTCCGTGGAAAGGCAATGCAAGTAAGGTCCGATCAAGGATAGGCTAAGGGTCTCCAATGAGGTAGATAGTAGTTCAGGACCGCTCTCTGGTTGTGGTGGGATGGTTCAGTTGCCTGAGAACAGCCGGGAAGAAACTGTCCCTGAATCTGGAGGTGTGTGTGCGTTCGTTTCCGCACTTCTGTACCTCTTGCCCGATGGGAAAGGGGGTGAGACTGGTCCGTGATGATGCTGCTGGCCTTGCCGAGGCAGCGCGAGGTGTAGATGGAGTCAGTGGCAGGGAGGTTGGGTTTGTCTGATGGTCTGGGCTGCGTCCGCAACTCTCTGCGATTTCACGTGGTGTTGGGATGGAGCCGTTCCCAAACCGTGCAGAGATGCGTCCCGACGAAATGCATCATTGGGTTGGGAAGACAAAATGTGCCAGAAAGAACTGCAGATGCTGGTTTAAATCGTAAATAGACACAAAAAGCTGGAGTAAAAGTGGAGGCCGGTTCTCTGGATGCTTTCAAGAGAGAGCTAGATAGGGCTCTTAAAGATAGTGGAGTCAGGGGAGAAGGCAGGAACGGGGCACTGATTGTGGATGATCAGCCATGATCACATTGAATGGCGGTGCTGGCTCGAAGGGCCGAATGGCCTCCTCCTGCACCTATTGTCTATTGTCTAATGACAGGCAGCACCTCTGGAGAGAAGGAATGGGTGACGTTTCGGGTCTGAACCTGAAACGTCACCTATTCCTTCTCTCCAGAGATGCTGCCTGACCCGCTGAGTTACTCCAGCATTTTGTGTGTCGCTCTTTGGTTCGGGAAGAGCTGTTTCCGTGCTGCGTGACACCAGAACTGGGATTGTCGGGGTTGGAAGGACAGACATGGTCAGGTCGTGACTGCTGATACTGTGAGATGTTTTGCCTTCTGTTCCAGACTGCCAGTCGACATGCTTGCCCAGACACAGGAGACAACGGCGGAGGTACTGATCATCCTGATGTCCCCCCCCCCCCCTTCCACCCCCCTCCCGCCCGCCTCCGGCCTCCCGCGGACCGATCCGGAGATGCTGCTCTCCGGAAAACCTGGTGAGTTGGGAAGGGCTGGCGTGATTTGGTCTCCCAATTTCAGGAAGGACATCCATGTGATTGAGGCAGTGCAGCGTAGGTTCACCAGATTGATCCCTGGGATGTCGGGACTGTCATATGAGGAAAGATTGAAAAGACTAGGCTTGTATTCACTGGAGTTTAGAAGGATGAGGGGGATCTTATAGAAACATATGAAATTATAAGACAAGCTAGATGCAGGAAAAATGTTCCCAATGTTGGGCGAGTCCAGAACCAGGGGCCACACAGTCTTAGAATAAAGGGGAGGCCATTTAAGACTGAGGTGAGAAAAAACTTTTTCACCCAGAGAGTTGTGAATTTGTGGAATTCCCTGCCACAGAGGGCAGTGGAGGCCAAGTCACTGGATGGATTTAAGAGAGAGTTAGATAGAGCTCTAGGGGCTGGTGGAGTCAAGGGATATGGGGAGAAGGCAGGCACGGGTTATTGATAGGGGACGATCAGCCATGATCACAATGAATGGCGGTGCTGGCTCGAAGGGCCGAAAGGCCTCCTCCTGCACCTATTTTTGTGTTTCTGTGATTGTACGAGTCCAGGAGACGGTTTCAGTGGCGCAGCGGTAGGGCTAATGCCTCACAGCGCCAGACCGCAGCACGGAGTTTGCACGCTCTCCCCGTGACCTGCGTGGGTTTTCTCCGGGTGCTCCGGTTTCCTCCCACACTCCAAAGGTTAATTGCCTTTGGTGAAAATCGCAAATTGTCCCTGGTGTGCAGGATAGTGTTAGTGTCGGGGAGATCGCTGGGCGTGTGGACTCGGTGGGTGGAAGGGCCTGAATCTGCGCTGTACCCCTAAAGCCTAAAGCTAAGGCCGATGCTGCATGAATGTGGGTTTTCATCTTCAATTAATCGTACAGATTAATCGAGATAAACAATGTTATAAAAGGTCCCCGTTTTTTTTCAAGTGCCTTCTGAAGAATATGAAGCTGAGAAAATGTCAATCGAGGGAAAGAAATGGAAGATTATTTCAAACTAAGCATTCAATGTTGTTAAAAGAAAATCAAATCAATAAAAATTTTCGCTACATAAAATATTCATTCAGTCGACGTCCAGGTCTGTTTTTTTAGAATGGAAATACTATAATGTCTGGCATTACGGTGGGATTGATACGGGGCAGTGGGATGGGTGTGGAGGAAAGAACTGCAGATGCTGGTTTAAATCGAAGATACACACAAAATGCTGGAGTAACTCAGCGGGACAGGCTGCATCTCTGGGGAGAAGGAATGGGCGACGTTTCGGGTCGGGACCCTTCTTCAGGCTGATGTCGGGGGAGTGGGCAGGACAGAGATAGAATGTAGTCGGAGACAGTCAGACTGGTGGGAGAACTGGGAAGGGGGAGGGGATGGCGAGAGAGGGAAAGCAAGGGTTACTTGGAGTTAGAGAAGTCAATGTTCACACCGCTGGGGTGTAAGCTGCCCAAGCGAAATATGAGGCGAATTTGCGCTGGGCCTCACTCTGACAGTGGAGGAGGCCCAGGACAGGAAGGTCAGATTGGGAATGGGAGGGGAGTTCAAGTGCTGAGCCACCGGGAGATCAGGTAGGTTAATGCGGACTGAGCGGAGGTGTTCAGTGAAACGATCGCTGAGCCTGCGCTTGGTCTCACCGATGTAGAGAGGTTGACACCTGGAACAGCGGATACAGTAGATGAGGATGGAGGAGGTGCAGGTGAACATCTGCCTCACCTGTCTTTACAGGAAGCAGGGTGGGAAGAAGTGTAGTCTAGATCAAAGACCACTCCTGCTCAATGCAACGGACTGACGTTAGAAAAACTTGTACATGCCTTTATTACTAGTAGGCTACATTATTGTAACGGTCTCCTTGCAGGTCTTCTGAAAAACACTGTCAGGCAGCTGCAGCTAGTTCAGAACGCTGTTGCTAGAGTTCTAACAAAGACCAAAAAATTTGAACACATTACACCAATTCTTAAATCCTTACGTTGGCTCCCTGTATGTCAGAGAATTGATTTTAAAATCTTGCTGCTCACCTATAAATCACGACATGGTTTAGGGCCAAAGTATATCACTGACACGCTTCCACTATGTAAGTCTTCTGGGCCGCTAAGATCTTCAGAGACCAATCTGTTAGTGATTCCCAGAGTAAATACAAAACTTGGGAAAGCAGGATTTAGTTACTACGCATCAAGTAGCTGGAATAAACTTCCTGAAGATTTAAGACTTGCCCCAACTTTGACCACTTTTAAAACAAGACTGAAAACTTCGATGTTTATTTTAGCTTTTAGCTAAATCCTAACTACATAGCACTTTTAACGTTTGCACTTTTCATTATTAATGCATTTTTAACTTTGCTTTTATTTTCTTTTAATTCTTCTATTTTATTTCTTTAAAATAAAAAAGTCATTTTATTGTATGACATGTTTTTATGTGAAGCACTTTGAGTCTGCCTTGTGTATGAAATGTGCTATATAAATAAAGTTGCCTTGCCTTGCCTTGCCTAGTACGCAACGGAGAGGAACGTGGGCATTTTTTTCCGTCCATTTCAGCAAGACCCAACCCGACTCGCAGTGTAATCAATGTTGCGGGGGAACAGTTTGTGTTAATAAATCAAAATCCTGAAAACGAGAAGATTTTTACCAAAGAACTTTTATTTTTACGAGGATGTTTCCGTAACCGGCTTCCATTTCCACTACGACGGGATCTTTGGTGCGGAGGCGGAACCCGATTACAGAAATGGGGGGCCTAGAATTACCCATGACCGTACTCCGTCTTTTTCGTCGAGTGGCCTATCTTGCTCGCTGTGGGATCTTTGGTCTCGATAGCTCTGGGAGTCGGTAGGTTTGTAGTAGTCGGTCATAGTCTATGTGTCCTGTGATGGAGACGGTGGGATCCAGAAGCGGTAGGGAGATGTCGGAGATGGTCCCAGCGAATTTGAGTGCAGGATGCAAATTAGTGGTGAAGTTGATGAAGACAGTGAGTTCTGCAATGGGTGCAGGAGGCAGCACCGATGCAGTCATCAATGTATCGGAGGTTGGGATTGGACTCAGATACGGGATACTGATTCGGGATGATCAGCCATGATCATTTTGAATGGCGGTGCTGGCTCGAAGGGCCAAATGGCCTACTCCTGCACCTATTGTCTACGTTTCTATGACCTCTGGTCCTAGACCTTTCACCGAGGTCCCCCTCGTCCTTTTAAACTCCAGCGAGTGGGGTTGAGTGGGAAAGACAGATCAACCGTGATTGAATCGATAACTCGATGGGCCAAATGGCCTACTTCTGCTCCTGTCTTATGGTCTTGTGTACCTCATCTGTGCTTAATCTCGACTTGACCTGAACCCATGAGGACATGCACAGTATGCTGACTGTGCAGGATGAGGTAAGATGCAGTTGGGCACATGGTGAATCTGTGGAATTCATTGCCACAGACGGCTGTGGAGGCCAAGTCAGTGAATGTTTTTAAGGCAGAGATAGACAGACACAATTGGTTAGTGCGGGTGTCAGGGGTTATGGGGAGAAGGCAGGAGAATGGGGTTAGGACGGAGAGACAGATCCGCCACGTTTGAATGGCGGAGTAGACTTGATGGGCCGAATGGCCTAATCCTGCTCCTATCACATATGACCTTAAATGTAATCTCACCAACATTCAACGGTTCAATAATACTGTCACGTCTACTGAGGTATGTTTTGATTTGTAAATTATTTTTTATGCATACAGTAGTTAGGAACTGCAGATGTTGGTTTAAACCAAAGGTAGACACAAACAGCTCTCGACCCGAAACGTCACCCATTCCTTCTCTCCAGAGATGCTGCTGAGAGTCGCTGAGTTTCTCTAGCTTTTTGTCTTTCTTCTTTTTTTTAATGTAGACAGTTCAGTAAAAAGTTTACTTCTAAATACAATCTTGTGACCTGCGTGGGTTTGGTCCCGGTGCTCCGGTTTCCTCCCGCACTCCAAAGGCCACCCTTGATTGGTAAGGGTGTCAAGAGTTATGGGGAGAAGGCAGGAGAATGAGGCAGAGAGGGGGAAAGGCAGGAATTGGGATTGAGAGGGGAAAGATGGATCAGCCATGATTGAATGGCGGAGTAGACTTGATGGGCCGAATGGCATAAATCCACCCCTATCACTTATGAACATAGACAATAGGTGCAGGAGGAGGCCATTCGGCCCTTCGAGCCTGCACCGCCATTCAATATGATCATGGCTGATCATCCAACTCAGTATCCTGTACCTGCCTTCTCTCCATACCCCCTGATCCCTTTAGCCACAAGGGCCACATCTAACTCCCTCTTAAATATAGCCAACGAACTGGCCTCAACTACCTTCTGTGGCAGAGAATTCCACAGACTCACCACTCTCTGTGTGAAAAATGTTTTTTCTCATCTCGGTCCTAAAAGACTTCCCCCTTATCCTTAAACTGTGACCCCTTGTCCTGGACTTCCCCAACATCGGGAACAATCTTCCTGCATCTAGCCTGTCCAACCCCTTAAGAATTTTGTAAGTTTCTATAAGACCCCCCCCTCAATCTTCTAAATTCTAGCGAGTACAAGCCGAGTCTATCCGTTATAGCGTTATTACCAGACCCATAGTCTGCACACTGAAACAAAGAACAAACTTAAAAACAACGTTATACAGTGTGTGTTCATCATCGAATATATTTATTATTACTGCAGTGGGAAAAAATAAATGTAATTTGTTCGAAAATAGGCAAAAGATACCAATCTTTCAACAGTTTTTCCTGTAATTGAACTTGCCCGTTACCTCAAAGTAATTCTTTATATGTTACATGCTTCTTTAAAAAAAAATGTATATATAGATTAAATTAACGGTAAAGCACAAATGTTCCGAAATGAAGTCCGCCCAACAGGTGCAAGAATTCAACAATTTCAACAAATGCATTTTCTTTTTGTCTATTTTCTGTCTTTTTTTTTCTTTGCCTTTGGGTAATTTATACTTGTTGTGCTCATTAACAGGAAGAAAGGTAAATGTTGGGAGATAACGAGTGGTTTTATAAAATCAAGGTCTGCAGTGGCACATGCTCCCAGGGCAGGGGGCAGCACGGGTTAGACACCATCTCGTCACTCACACACACACACACACACGCATACACACACGCGCGCGCTCCCAGGCCGGGGGCAGCACGGGTTAGACACCATCTCGTCATTCACACACACACACGCACACACGCGCTCCCAGGGCAGGGACAGCACGGGTTAGACACCATCTCGTCATTCACACACACACACACACGCGCTCCCAGGGCAGGGACAGCAAGTATCTGAAGGGGCTGCTCCTCAGGATTTGGCTGCACTTTAGCCCCACGCTCCTGATCTTTGGTCACCTGGTACGGAGGGGGGAGGGTCGGGAGGGAGGAAGGGGGTCACCCTGTCGGTTTGCTCCTGGGCCTGGCCGAGATGGCCGTTTGCGGGTCCAGGCAGCGGGCATTCGAGGGCTCTGCCCTAGTCGACCACCTGCCCCTCTTCCGGGCATACGCCCTTGCCCGCTTGTCCCTGGAGAGGGAGTGCGCACACACACACACACGGTGACCATGGGGACTCTTGGAGGCCTTCCGTGAATGTTGGCCGCCGCGAGGAGTCGAGCGTATTGTAGATAAAGTTGGACATTTTAATCTGAGAGCTGTTTGATTGCTGTTTGTAAGCTGCCAACGGCAGTTCTTGATTTTGCTACTACTCTGTATTTGCGTTTGTTTGAATAAAAGCGCTTGGTATTTTAAAAAAGTGCAGGGACGGGCTAGACACAGTGTGAAGCTCCCAATACACTGCCCTGTCACACACACACTCCCAGGGCAGGGACAGCAGGGGGGAAACACAGAGTGAAGCATGAACTGATACGTATGCATGAGGTTACATGACCTACTCTCCAAAGGAGGCTCACCTCTGACATCATTCTGCACACAGCTGAACCAAACTACCAACAGAATATTTTGCTTGGGCAGCTTACCACCAATATTGACTTCTCTAACTTCAAGTAACCTTTGCTTTCCCTCTCTCTCCATCCCTCACCCATCCCAGTTCTGCGACCAGTATGACTGTCCTCCAGATTAAATGTTACTCTGCTCGTCTGGTTGTCATCTTCCATTCCACATTCCCCTTGAGCTCCGTCCCCCTTGATCTCTCCTTTTCACACCTTACCCTTCAATTGACTGTCATATGCTGAGAGAATGGAGCAGCTTGGCTTGTACACTCTGAAGTTTAGAAGGATGAGAGGGTATCTCATTGGTCCACTAATTTGAGGAAGAACATTCTTGCTATTGAGGGAGTGCAGCGTAGGTTTACAAGGTTAATTCCCGGGATGGCAGGACTGTCATATGCTGAGAGAATGGAGCAGCTGGGCTTGTACACTCTGGAGTTTAGAAGGATGAGAGGATATCTGATTGAAACATATAAGATTGTTAAGGGCTTGGACACGCTAGAGGCAGGAAACATGTTCCCGATATTGGGGGTGTCCAGAACCAGGGGCCACACACAGGTTAAGAATAAGGAGTAAGCCATTTAGAACGGATACGAGGAAACACTTTTTCTCACAGAGTGGTGAGTCTGTGGAATTCTCTGCCTCAGAGGGCAGTGGAGGCAGGTTCTCTGCATGCTTTCAAGAGAGAGCTAGATAGAGCTCTTAAAGATAGCAAAGTCAGGGGATATGGGGAGAAGGCAGGAACGGGGTACTGATTGGGGATGATCAGCCCTGATCACATTGAATGGTGGTGCTGGCTCGAAGGGCCGAATGGCCTACGCCTGCACCTATTGTCTATAATATCTCGATGTCTCCCTGACTTCCAGACTGAAGAAGGGTCTCAACCCCCCCCCCCCCCCCCCCCCCCACCCCCCGAAACATCACCCATTCCTTCTCTCCAGAGTTGCTGCCTGTCCCGCTGAGTTACTCCAGCTTTTTGTGTCTGTCCACAGTACCATTAGAAGCTGGTACCGTCCCAGTCTCAATTATTGGCGGGATATTGAGGGAGCACTCACAACTGTGCGGCACCTTTCACAATCACGACACTTCAATCAGTCAGGCACCTTTTATAAAGCCGTTGCCACTTTACATATAGGAAACAGGGCAACAGGTTTGTGTGCAGGCAGATCAAACAAGGTTGATTGAGGGATAAACTGCAGTATTAAGGAGTTAAGGATATGAGCCTTTGACGGCACTAGACCTGTAGTTCAGTTTAGAGATCCAGCGCAGAAACAGGCCCTTCGGCCCACCGAGTCCGAGCCGACCAGCGATCCCCGTACACTAGGGGCGATATGGAGGCACAGCGATAGAGCTGCTGCCTAATGCCTAATGGAGGTTTTTGTCCTCTGGCAACCACCTTCAGCTAGCATCGCAACCGGCTTCGACTAAAATAACTACCGATTTTTAAAACGGAAACCACTTTTGACCGTTAAGGAGACTGACAAAAACCTCCGGGAACCGCACGGAAACCTTGGGTGGGGGCGCAAAGTCTCCAGAGGTTTCCGATCAGGTTTCCTAAGTGGGACAGGGGCATTACTGTGCTTGCAGCGCCTTAGACCCGGGTTCGATCCCGACCACGGGTGCTTGTCTGTACGGAGTTTGTACGTTCTCCCCGCGACCCCCGTGTGGGTTTTCTCCGAGATTTTCGGTTTCCTCCCGCACTCCAAAGACGCGCAGCGTTTGTAGGTTAATGGGCTTGGTGTAAGGGTAAAGTGTCCCTAGTGCGTGTAGGATAGTGCGGGGATCGCTGGTCGGCATGGACTCGGTGGGCCGAAGGGCTTGTTTCCGCGCTGTATCTCTAAACTAAACTACACACTAGGGAAAATGTGCAGAATCCAATTAGCCTACAAGCCTGTACCTCTTGGGAATGTGGGAGCAAATCGGAGCACCCGGAGAAAACACACACTCTATCGCTGCGAAGACTCTACCAGTATGAAGCTGTACTCACTGGAGTTTAGAAAGATGAGGGGGGACCTCATCGAAGCTTCCCGAATAGTGAAAGGCCTGGATAGAGTGGATGCGGAGAGTCTTGGGCAAGAGGCCACAGCATCAGAATTAAAGAATATTAGAAAGGTTGATGTGGAGGAATTTCTTTAGTCAGAGGGTGGTGAATCTGTGGAATTCACTGAACAACATGGTTTTGGAGGCCAAGTCATTGGGTATTTTGAAGGTGGAGACAGATTCTTGATTGGTAAGGGTGCCAAGAGTTATGGGGAGAAGGCAGGAGAATGGGGCTGAGAGGGGAAGATAGATCGATCAGCCATGATTGAATGGCGGAAAGGGCATGATGGGCCGAATGGCCAAATTCTGTTTCAATGATTTATGAACACAACCTTGCTATGACAGTGTTTTCTGGGGAAAGACACAGAGGGAACTTCCCCTGGACGTCTCTAAGGTCTGGGCATTTACCCCAGAGGAAGACCTTGAGTTAAGATCATAGCCAAACTCCGAGGGTCATACCTCCATCGGTACAGTTATGCACGTGTGCATCAGTCCAGCTAACGCACTTGTCTTTGGAATGGGCTGTGAACACAAAACGTGAGCGGGGGAGGCACTTTAAAAAGTATCTGGTACGCCTGTGTGAAGACACAACGAACTGGAGTAACTCACCGGGACAGGCGGCATCTCTGGAGAGAAGGAATGGGTGACGTTTCGGGCCGAGACCCTTCTTCAGACCCGACGGGTCTCAGAATAAAAGGACGTTTGACCCTCACCTGCTGAGTTACTCCAGCGTTTTGTGTTTATCTTTAGTTTCAACCAGCACCTGCCGTTGCTTCCTGCGCATGCCTGTATAAAGGTTTAATG
Organism: Okamejei kenojei; assembly: GCA_035221665.1. Classification (NCBI taxonomy): domain Eukaryota; kingdom Metazoa; phylum Chordata; class Chondrichthyes; order Rajiformes; family Rajidae; genus Okamejei; species Okamejei kenojei. The sequence continues at coordinate 9,535,657 of CM069172.1, forward strand.
GTGCAAACTACATTTTTTAAAGCAATTTGTAAAGGAGGGAAACAGTCCTGAAGTAGACGACACATGCCTGAACTACCCATATCCAAGGGCATACGAGTTAGGAGCATTTAATTTAGAAACGGACTGGAAGGGCCGAGAGGGCCTGTTTCCGTGCTGTAAATGTTATATGGTTAAATACAGCGCAGAAACAGGCCCTTCAGCCCAGCGAGTCAGCGACGACCAGCGATCCCCGCACACGATCCTACACACACACACACACACACACACACCAGGGACAATTTTAACATTTACCAAGCCACTTAACCTACAAACCTGTACGTCTTTGGAGTGTGGGAGGAAACCGAAGATCTCGGAGAAAACCCACGCCAGGTCACGGGGAGAACGTGCAAACTCCGTACACAGTGGCAATAGTTGGGATCGAACCCGAGACTCCGGCGCTGTGAGGCAGCAACTCTACCGCTGCGCCACCGTGCCGCACTGGGTCAGGACTAATCAGTCCGAAGAAGGGTCTCCACCTAAAACGTTCTCAGTCCATTCCTTCCCCACCGGTCATCTGACCTGCTGAGTACCTCCAGCACCTCTGTTACGCTGAAAACGTTCACAACTTGAGGCCTTGGGCAAAGAGTGAAAACAGGGGTGAGAAATCAGCTAAGGATTGTTTTTACGCTGCAGTATCTAAGATTGTGGCTCATCTTGGATTGCATTCTACCGTGCATTAGCTCACAACTGTCTCATGCATGCCAATGGAGGATGCAGAGTGATGGAGTGGAGAACATGGGTATGTGACGTTTCTGGTTGGAACCCTTCTTCAGACTGATTGTGGGGGGGGCGGGAAGAATGCTGGAAGAGAGATGGTGCAGGGCAACGCCTAGCAGAACCATCCCACCACAACTAGAGAGCAGTCCGGACTGGGGATGATCAGAAGCGGTACTGATTGGGGATGATCAGCCATGATCACATCGAAAGGCGGTGCTGGCTCGAAGGGCCGAATGGCCAACTCCTGCACCTATTGTCTATTGTCCCGAACTAGTATCTACCTCACTGGTGACCCTCGGACTATCTTGGATCAAACTTGACTGCCTTTACCTTGCACTAAACGCTACTCCCTTATCATGTATCTGTACACCGCGGACGGCTCGATTGTAATCATGTATTGTCTTGAAGCGCTAAAACGTTTCACTGTACCACTGTACGGACAATAAACTAACACTAAATAGGTGGAAATAAGCGGGGGGGGGGGGGGGGGGGGGGTGGTTGATAGGCAGATGGTTGAAACAAAGGCCAGAGATTAAATAACAAAAGATGTTTCATAGCAAAAGGATTTGAGTACAGGAGCAGGGTGGTTCTACTGCAGTTGTACAGGGCCTTGGTGAGGCCACACCTGGAGTATTGCGTACAGTTTTGGTCTCCAAATCTGAGGAAAGACATTCTTGCCATAGAGGGGGTACAGAGAAGGTTCACCAGACTGATTCCTGGGATGTCAGGACTTTCATACGAGGAAAGACTGGATAGACTCGGCTTGTACTCGCTAGAATTTAGAAGATTGAGGGGGGGATCTTATAGAAACTTACAAAATTCTTAAGGGGTTGGACAGGCTGGATGCAGGAAGATTGTTCCCGATGTTGGGGAAGTCCAGAACAAGGGGTCACAGTTTAAGGATAAGGGGGAATTCCTTTAGGACTGAGATGAGGAAAACATTTTTCACACAGAGTGTGGTGAGTCTCTGGAATTCTCTGCCACAGAAGGTAGTTGAGGCCAGTTCATTGGTTATATTTAAGAGGGAGTTAGATGTGGCCCTTGTGACTAAAGGGATCAGGGAGTATGGAGAGAAGGCAGGTACAGGATACTGAGTTGGATGATCAGCCATGATCATATTGAATGGTGGTGCAGGCTCGAAGGGCCGAATAGAAACATAGAAATTAGGTGCAGGAGCAGTCCGTACGGCATACCATAGAATGGCCTACTCCTGCACCTATTGTCTATGTTTCTCTGTGAGACAGTAGGATTGAAAAGTTGTGAAGCCAGAGGAAGGAATGTAGGTTGAATGGGAAACAGGTGCAGTCGCGGTGGGGCGGAGGGGGTGGGGGGTAGAATGCCAATCCTCACTTTCGTAGTAATATAACAAACATCGACTGATACCAGATACAAACAAGCCAGATTTAGATTCGGACTGCGCAGAGCGGTTAAACAAAAGGGAAATACAACTCGCACGACAAACCCCGAGTCACGCACTACTTTGTGTCGGACTTGAACCCCCTCATCCGCGAAAATCACTACAATGAATTAAAAAAAAACGCAACACCATCACACCGAGCCACGCAGCAGCAGACAGTAAATGTTATTCCACCCTCCCATCTCCAGAGATCCGAGCCTTTCCCTGTGTCTCCAAAAAGATCATAAGGCTCCTGTATCCAGCCAGCACACGGCAGAAATGATTCGGTGTCAGACTGTTTTAGAATAGTTTGAACGTTTCAATCAGAAGAGTTTTCCAGCACGGAGACAGGCCCTTTGGCCCGTCCCAATGTCTTCCTGTTGTTGAGTCAATGAGTACACAGAGCGTGGATGGATTTGGTTACAATTTACGTGGAGGACTCCTTTATATAAGGTTTACGTGACTCGGGAGAAGCAAGTGTTTTTCAGAGCTTGGATAGGATCTCATCCGCAATGTCTTCCAAATTTCTGGAGAAAGGGCTGCTTCTATGTTGGGCCCATGCTGTACGTCAGGTTTCTTGTGTACAGGGCCACGTTGGTGGTCAAGTGCAACTCAGACTGTGATGAAGCCGCAGTCCACTTAGCACACAGGCTTCTCCGTGACACTAGGCCCGGCCTGTCTCCGTGGCAACTGCAGAGAAAACAGGGCCATGATGGTGCTGATGTCAAGTTCAACACAGCCTGTGACCAGGCCCAGTGTACTCAGCGCAGGCTTCTCCATGACGCTAGGCCCGGCCTGTCTCCGTGGCAACTGCAGAGACACCAGGGACACGACTGTGCTATCGTCAAGTGCAACACAGACTGTAGTGTACTCAACACAGGCTTCTCTGTGACGCTAGGCCCGGCCTGTCTCCATGGCAACTGCAGAGATACTAGGATCACGATGGTGCTGATGTCAAGTGCAACATAGCCCGTGTACTCAACGTAGGCTTCTCTGTGACGCTAGGCCCGGCCTGTCTCCGTGGCGACCGCAGAGAAACCAGGCCCGGGCAAAGCACTTAGCGGTTGTCATCTCAGCGGACGGTGGTGGTGATCTCACAGAAAGGGTTGGAGAGACTGATCGCGGTCTCCATTATGATACCCTTTCACCTCTACTTGGAGCTTGTTCTTGTTTGGGGTGGAAGGGGGGCATTGGGATCTTTGTTCAGTTCCCTCGAGGCCAGGGATACTTGATGGGGATCTTCCCCCAGAAATACCCTGCTTCCTTTCTTTATCCCTCTCAACATTACTTTGGTCCAGGGATATGGTCCAGACAAACGTGGGACCATGGAAAATGTCCCACTGCGTCATGTCCCGAGCGAGGCTTAGTTTGTAAAGGAGCTGGACAACAGTTGGGTCTTGGGTCACAACCTCTTCCTTTCTTCGGACGTGAATGGTGCATCAGAAGATGAGACACAAAAAGCTGGAGTAACTCAGAGGCTCAGGCAGCATCTCTGGAGAAAAGGAATAGGCGACCTGAAACTTCACCTATTGCCTTTCTCCAGAGATGCTGCCTGCGCCGCTGAGTTACGCGAGCTTTTTGTGTCAATCTTCGGTTTAAACCAGCATCTGCAGGTTAGGACAGCTGAGGGGGGAGAGGACTAATGGCCAATAGTCTAACTAACTGAGTGTGGCACGGTGGACAGAGCCACTGTCTCGCTGGTTTTGGAGACCCGGATTCGATCCCAATCTCCGGGCGTGGAGTTTCCACATTCTCAATGTTGGCTCTACTTTATTCTGCATTTTCTCATACCTCTAGTTTTCCCTTCCCTGACTATCTGTCTGATGAAGCGGCTCAACCCGAAACGTTGCTTATTCCTTTTCACCACAGATGCTGCCTGACCCGCCGAGTTATTCCAGCATTTCGTGTCCGCCCATGGCATTTTGGGTCGAGAGCCTTCTTCAGACTGATTGTGGGGTGAAGGGGTGGGGAAAGAAAGCTGGATGTTGAGTGGATGTGGAGAACTTGTTTCCACTAGTGGGAGAGTCTAGGACAAGAGGTCATAGCCTCGGAATTAAAGGACGTTCCTTTAAGGAGATGAGGAGGAATTTCTTTAGTCAGAGGGTGGTAAATCTGTGGAATTCTTTGCCGCAGACGGCTGTGGAGGCCAAGTCAGTGGATATTTTTAAGAGCTTGATTAGTACGGCTGTCAGGGGTTATGGGGAGAAGGCAGGAGAATGGGGTTAGGAGGAAGAGATAGATCAGCCACAGTTGAATGGCAGAGTACACTTGATGGGCTGAATGGCCTAATTCTGCTGCTATCACTTACGACCTTATAATGGGAAGTAAGCAGGATGAATGGAACTGAGTGGATGCGGCTAAGACAGTGACTGTCCTGCTCAATCTCACTCTTAAGACGTGCGTCATCGGGAGTCGTGCAAATCTGTGCGTTGCCTGCTTTCTGCTGAGAGAGGGAAGTGTAGGAATCGCCCGACGTAATGCCACGGCGGCTCCCCATCATCCAGCCCTGTGGGATTGAGTGGGTGAGGACAGAATGAAACAGGCCCCAGAATAAGGGGGCTGTCCATCCACAGGACTGGGGATACGACCGAGATACATCTCAGTGCCGTTCTTAGATTAGTTTAGTTTAGAGACACAGCGCGGAAACAGGCCCTTCGGCCCACCGAGTCCGTGCCGACCGGCGATCCCCGCACACTACAACTACCTACACACACTGGGGACTATTTACATTTTACACCAAGCCAATTAACCTACAAGTCTGCACATCTTTGGAGGGTGGAAGGAAACCGAAGGTCTCGGAGAAAACCTGTGCGGGTCAGGGGGAAGAATGTACAAACTCCGTGCAGACAGCACCCGTAGTTGGGATCGAACACGGGTCTCTGTCGCTGGGAGGCAGCGACGCTATCACTGTGCCACCCACCTTGCTCTGAGGCTCACCCCTTTCATTATGGGATTGGAGTGGAAGTGCCGAATTAGGAAGGAGCAAAATAAAGTACAGGACAAAAACAAAGAGGATTAAGGCTGCTGGGTGGCAGATATGGGGTCACCCGTGGAGTAGAAGCACGTGGAGGAATCTCCCACCCACACTGCCCCAGCAGCACTGCGCTGACGGGCAGTGGCATTATGTGCTGGGCACCACAAGATGCAGCAGCCAGCAGCAGGAGCAACTTGGTACTCTTCAAACAGTCCCCTCACCCATTCACATCCACGTGTGGATACAGGATTCACAGAAGTCTTGTGTGCGTCTGACCGTGTGTAAGACTGTATGTGTGTGACCGTGTGTGTGTGACTGAGTGTGTGTGTGTGTCTGTGTGTGTGTGTATGTGTGTGACTGTGTGTGTGTGCGTGCCTGTTTGTGTGTGTCTATGTGTGTGTGACTGTGCGTGTGTGTGCATGCCTGTGTGTGTGTGTGCGCGTGCTTGTGTGTGCATGCCTGTGTGTGTGTGTGTGTGTGTGCGCGCGTGCTTGTGTGTGCATGCCTGTGTGTGTGTGTGTGCGTGCTTGTGTGTGCGTGCCTGTGTGTGTGTGTGTGTGTGTGTGCATGCCTGTGTGTGTGTGTGCGTGCTTGTGTGTGCGTGCCTGTGTGTGTGTGTGTGTGTGCATGCCTGTGTGTGTGTGTGCGTGCTTGTGTGTGCATGCCTGTGTGTGTGTGCTTGTATGTGCATGCCTGTGTGTATGTGTGTGTGCTTGTGTGTGTGTGTGCGTGCCTGTGTGTGTGCATGCCTGTGTGTATGTGTGCGTGCTTGTGTGTGCATGCCTGTGTGTGTGTGTGTGTGTGTGTGTGTGTGTGTGTGTGTGTGTGTGCGCCTGTGGTGTGTGTGTGTGTGTGTGCCTGTGTGTGTGTGTGTGCGTGCGTGCGTGTGTGTGCGTGTGTGTGTGTGTGTGTGCATGCCTGTGTGTGTGTGTGTGTGTGCGTGCTTGTGTGTGCATGCCTGTGTGTGTGTGTGTGTGTGTGTGCATGCCTGTGTGCGCGTGTGTGTGTGCATATGCCTATGTGTGTGTGCGTGCGTACCTGTGCGTGCGTGTGCGTGCGTGTGCGTCTGCACGGTGTGTGGGGTGCGGGTGAGAGACAGCCTTGAGGACGGAGCCAAATCACGAGGGTTTTTGCAGCTTGCGTTGATTGATGAACAAAATATATATTTTGAATGAACAGTAGAACACAGCGGAATCGGTGTAACAATTAAAAAAAACACAGAAACAAGCCCAAGCTTCCAGTACAGCAGCCGGCCAGATGACAGGGTAGACAACGGCTCTGGGCAAGGGGGGGGCTGGAATGCAGGATAAAACCTCTGTGGGGGGCTGTGTGGGGGACTGTTTGCCCGAGGGGGGGGGGGGGGGGGGGGGGGGGGGGGAGGTAGGGGTGGGGAGGCGAGCAGGATGAAACGTCTGTCGGGGGGCTGTGTGGGGAGGGGTACGGGGCAAAGGGAAAAGCGAGAGGTGGCAGGCAGGATGAAATGATGAATCGTCTGTGGGGACTGTGTGGGGAGGGGGTGAGGCACAGGAAGACAGTGGCCCTAGGGGGTTAGTAACAGGGTAAAGGGAACGGGTGAGAAAGGGGGAGCAGGCAGGCTGGGAGGAGGTAGGTAGGGGGTGCAGCTCCTTGTTTATCATCGCCACTGGGAACCAAATCAGCCGAAGGTCCAAACCAGGCCCTGGAGGGGGTTGGGGAAAAGCGGGAGATCGCCAGACACCCGCCGTTTGATAAAGAGGTGACGCCAAGTGTCTCCTCTCCCCCCTCCCTCTACCTCATGTACGGAAGGTTGCAATTCCTCATTGGCGCGTTCTTGGAGAATCTTCACGGGGGAGACTTCCCAGTCAAACGGCAACCCTCCCCACCCCCCCCCACCCCAAACCCTACCCTAGTTGCGATGAAGTACAGATTAGCCGGCGAGCCGGGCAGAAGTCGAGCAGTCTCGGCGTCTCGAGGGGAACGTCGCCCCGAACGCTCACCTTGAGGGTGGGGCTCGAGCGGGGTCGGCAACTTCCCACCGACAGGTAAATGAATCCACGCTTTGAGCCGAGTGCGGGGATCTCCCGCCCCGTGTGGCCCACAGCCATTTAACCCGTTTGCCTCCTTCCCGTAAGGAACAGCTGGCAAATATCTTGGCTCCCCTTCACTCTTCAGCATCCAGAGCTGTGTCCAGAGAACCACCCCCCCCCCCCCCCCCCCAATACAGCCTGTGCTGGAATTTGATCGCTGATTCGCTGAACGATTACAATAGGAGAAATATTTCCCAATGCTTTGCTTCTCCCAACAACTCCCCCCGGCCCCTGCGCCCCTCCCTGTCACCACCAAAGTGTAGAAACATGTGCACTGGCGTGGCATAGGTTACAGCTGTTGGTCGACGTGCTTTAAGGCCATCCTGGAAGAGCCACATGCTGGAAGTACTACAGGTCACTGACTATAAGAAGGGGTTGGTGGATGTGTTTCCTGCTGCAAACTGTCCCGGCGGGGCTCCAGTCTGTGGAGAGAAAGCAGAGGGCGATTAATCTACCGTGTGTAGAGTCACACACACAGAGCAGGAGTGGCCTGGTGAAGGAACTGCAGATGCTGGCTTACACCAAATTATTACTAAATCGTTGAAAACATTAGCGACGCAGTGGTGCTGGTTTCTGACGGGCTCACCTTACAATGCTATATAAGACAGTGATCGCAACTTCTAATGAAGTATAGACGGCCGTTGGCCTGATAGATCATCTGGGACAGGTCGGCCGGTGTGGGCAAGTTGGGCCTCAAAGTATCAACTGAGCAACTCAAGAGTGGCTGACAAGGTGAGGCGGCAGGGTCTATTCATGTTCATAGGTTATAGGAGCAGAATTAGGCCATTCGGCCCATCAAGTCTACCCCGCCATTCAATCATGGCTGACCTATCTCTTCCTCTCAACCCCATTCTCCTGCCTTCTCCCCGTAACCCCTGACACCCCTATTAATCAAGATTTATTCAATCTCCACCATAAAAATTGCTATTGACTATGGCAGTGAATTCCATAGATTCACCGCCCTCTTGCTAAAGAAACCCCTCCACATCTTTCCTCAGATATGGGGCCAAAACTGCTCACAATACCCCCCGAACGCAGCCTGTCTGGTGGCTTCATGCATGACACCCCAGTTTTTATACTCTAGCCCTCTCAAAATAGATGCTAGCGTTGCGTTTGCCTTCCTTCCGACCGATTTGACTTGCAGGTTAACATTTTGGAAATCCTGCGCCAGTCCAAGTCCATGCACCATGTTGGTGACGCCAGCACTATTTGTGGTGCTCATTTGTATGCTTGTCCTGCCCATTCTACTCACAGCTTCGCAGCTAGGTGCTCGAGTTCTCTCTCTGTCTCTCTCTCCCTATCTGTCCCTCTCTCTGTCTTTCACTCGCTCTCTCTCTCTCTCTCTCTCTATCTGTCGCTCTGTCTGATTGTCCCTCATTCTGTCTCTCTATCACTGTGTCTCCCTCCCTGTCACTCTCTGCCTGTCTCTCTCTGCCTGTCTCTCCCTGTCTGCCTGTCTCTATCTCTCTTTATCTCTCTTCCTCTGTCTCTGTCTCTCCCTGTGTGTCTCTCTCTCTGTCTCCCTGTCTCCCTGTCTCTCTCTCTCTCTCTCTCACTCTCCCTCTGTCACTCTCTCTCTATCTCTCTCGGTGAAGACACACGTTAGAAACAGGCACTGCGGCCCACCGAGTCCTCACCAACCAGCAATCCCCGCACACTAACACTGTCCTACACGCACCAGGGACAATTTACATTTATACCGAAGCCAATTAACCTACAAACCTGTACGTATGTGGAGCGTGTGAGGAAACCGAAGATCTCGGGGAAAACCCACCGGGCCACAGGGAGAACGTACAAACCCGGTGGTCGGGATGGAACCCGGGTCTCCGGCGCTGTAAGGCAGCAACTCTACCGCTGCGCCACCAAGGTTACGCAGGTAGGAAGCCGGGAGGCACACCTACCATGAACGGGTTGCTGGGCGCTCCACCTCCTTGTATCAATGGCCCCATTGGTCGCTGCATTACTTTGGGCTGCCCGAACGCAGCAAATCCAGCTCCTGCACAACACACAAGAGACAGGGCATTTAACACACACTCGGGGAACACCCCAAAACACAGGCGCTCCTAACTCAGACCACACCGAGCGCGGTAGAATGTATTCAAGACCCACGCTGACTAACTCCTTCATGGACACCCGTGGTAGTAAGGCAGGCCCTCAGATCACCCTGCATCATCAGCCAATATCTCTTAGACTGAAGAAGACCCACAGCCAGGGAGAGCGTACAAACTCCGTGCAGACAGCACCCGTAGTCGCGATCGAAGCCCGGGTCTCCGGCGCTGTAAGGCAGCAACTGTGCAGTACGAGAGACAGAGAGTGGCTCCAGCATTTTGTGTCGGTCTTCTGTACTCAATACTCGGACCGATGAAGGCCAATGTGCTGAAGGCCTGTGCCCATTCCAGCTTGACGTTAAGCTCTGAACTACAATATACCAATATTATTATTATTGTTATATATATATATATATATATATATATATATATATATATATATATATATATATACACGATACAATACGATGACACTTTATTTTGTTTTTGCATACAGCCATACAATAAAATAAAGAACACAACACACAATAAAATCTACATAAAACACACAGCAGAATCAAAAAGTTCCCCACTGTGAGGGAAGGCACCAAAGTCAGTCATCATATGTGTGTGTGTGTGTGTGTACTTGTGCGTATGTGTATATACTGTATACATATTGATTTTTCTCTCTTGTTTATTATATTGGTGGCCCCAGAGCAGAAGCGTCCACGCCGCGGGGCTGGAAACTGGAAGTATCAAATGGTCGGCACGGACTGGAAGGGCCAAGAGGGCCTGTTTCCGTGCTGATTGTTATATGGTTGTTATATGGTTATATCCTGAGCTAATTCTGCTGCCACCATCATCTATTGCCACAAGTGACGGCTTCCCACTGATTGTCGCCGGAAGCTCGCGTCCTTTTCAGGACGGACGATGACAGCGAGGTCAACGTTTGTAACAAGATGGACACGAAAAAGTTCACCAGACTGATTCCTGGGATGGCAGGACTTTCATATGAAGATATAGACTGGATAGACTCGGCTTGCACTCGCTAGAATTTAGAAGATTGAGGGGGGATCTTATAGAAACTTACAAAATTCTTAAGTGGTTGGACAGGCTAGATGCAGGAAGATTGTTCCCCTATGTTGGGGAAGTCCAGAACAAGGGGTCACAGTTTAAGGATAAGAGAGAAGTCTTTTAAGACCGAGATGAGAAAAACATTTTTCACACAGAGTGGTGAATCTCTGGAATTCTCTGCCAGAGAAGGTAGTTGAGGCCAGTTCATTGGCTATATTTAAGAGGGAGTTAGATGTGGCCCTTGTGGCTAAAGGGATCAGGGGGTATGGAGAGAAGGCAGGTACGGGATACTGAGTTGGATGATCAGCCATGATCATATTGAATGGCGGTGCAGGCTCAAAGGGCCAAATGGCCTACTCCTGCACCTATATTCTATGTTTCTATGAAAAGCTATAACACGCTGCCCCGAGCTGATCACAATCGCTCCAATTGTAGATACAGAGGTAGGTGGGTCTGAGGATCAAAGCGGAGCATGTTACCATTGTGCTGCTGAGCGAAGGCCTGTTGCTGCAGGAAGGACTGTTGCTGGGCGAACGCATGCTGCTGCTGGCTGTATCCTTGCTGTACGGGGAACGGCTGCTGCTGCTGCTGCTGCGGGTAGGACTGCTGCTGGACAAAGACCTGCTGCTGATGCTGCTGCTGCTGCTGCTGCTGCTGCTGCGAGAACGGGTGCTGCGGGAATCCGACAAAGCCGCCGGTGGGCGCCACGGATCCGTACGCGGCCTGCACTCCGCCGTACACTGCAGGGAGAGGAGGAGGAGGAGGAGGCGTTAGTTTTCAAGAGAGAGTTAGATTTAGCTCTTCGGGCAAACAGAAATCAAGGGATATGGGGAGAAAGCAGGAACGGGGTACTGATTTTAGATGATCAGCCACGGTCACATTGAAACATATAAGATTGTTAAGGGCTTGGACACGCTAGAGGCAGGAAACATGTTCCCAATGTTGGGGGAGTCCAGAACCAGGGGCCACAGTTTAAGAATAAGGAGTAAGCCATTTAGAACGGAGAGGAGGAAACACTTTTTCTCACAGAGAGTGGTGAGTCTGTGGAATTCTCTGCCTCAGAGGGCGGTGGAGGCAGGTTCTCTGGATGCTTTAAAGAGAGAGCTAGATAGGGCTCTTAAATATAGCGGAGTCAGGGGATATGGCAAGAAGGTAGGAACGGGGTACTGATTGGGGATGATCAGCCATCATCACATTGAATGGCGGTGCTGGCTCGAAGGGCCAAATGGCCTACTCCTGCACCTATTGTTTATTATCTATTGACTGGCGGCGCTGGCTCGAAGGGCCGAATGGCCTACTCCTGCATCTATTTTGCTATTTCTCCAGGACAGGGACGCCCCAGAATGCTTGATGGCACCTGTGGCTTCTTACAGCAATGAGCACAACACAACACAACGCCACAGGACTGTTGAGTTGAACTGGGGGGGAGTGGTACAAACCCGTTCTGATCTCCTTCATGAAAAATGGCTGTCAGTTTAGAGTCATCTTAGTTTTAGACACAAAATGCTGGAGTAACCCAGTGGGACAGGCAGCATCTCTGGATGGAATCAATGCATTCCTTCTATCCAGAAATGCTGCCTGTCCCGCTGAGTTACTCCAATCATCTTAGTTTAGTTTAGTTTCTGAGGTACAGCATGGAAACAGGCCCTTCGGCCCACCGAGTCCGCAGCCAACCAGCGATCCCCGCACACGAACGCTATCCTACACACGCTAGGAACATTTTATAATTATACAAAGCCAATTAGCCTACAATCCTGTACGTCTTTGGTGTGTGGAAGGAAACCAAACATCCCGGAGAAAACCCACGCAGGTCACGGGGAGAAAGTACAAATTCCGTTCAGGCAGCACCCGTAGTCAGGATCGAACCCGGATCTCTGGCGCTTTGAGGCTGCAACTCTACCGCAGCACCACTACGCTGCCCATAAGGCTTCTTAATTTAGTTTAGAGATAGAGTGGAAACAGGGCCTTTATTAACGCACCTAGTCCCTGCCGACCATGGATCCCTCATTCAAACACACCATCGATCCATTCACACAATGTTATCCCACATTCGGATCCTACACACGAGAGGCAATTTATAAAAGATAATTTACCTGCAAACCCACATGTCTTATGGAAGTTGGGAGGAAACCAGTGGACCCTGAGGAAACCGACGCGGTCACAGGGAGAACGTGCAAACTCCACACACACACACACGCACTGACAGCACCTGAGGTCAGGGTGGAGCCCGAGTCTCCGGCGCTGTGAGGCAGCAGCGTTACCATTGCGCCACCGTGCCGTCGCACAGCAGGGGAATAGACCCTTCGCCCCAGCTCGTCCGTGCTGACCGAGATGCCCCAGCCACAATGCGGTGCTCTCCCTCCTCTGCTTTCCCGTACCCTTCCACTGCAAACACATCAGAAACATGATGCATGCTTGAGCCCTCCCCCCCCCCCCCCCCCCCCCCCCCCCCCCCCCAACCAAGAGTCATGGAACAGACCTGTGTCCAAAATAACCTTCCTCCTCTCCCTGAGTTATGGACAACACTGAGTCACGTACCACCTGACTAAAACTGGGAAATGTCGGAAACTCTCTGCAGGTCAGGCCACGCCTATGGCAAGGGCAACATGGTTGACATTTCAGGTCGGGGGTGCAGCGGTAGAGTTGCAGCCTCACAGCGCCAGAGACCCGAGTTTGATCCTGACTATGGGTGCTGTCTGTACGGAGTTTGTATGTTCTCCCTGTGAGCGTGTGGGTGTTCCAGTTTCCTCCCACATTCCAAAGACGTGCAGGTTTGTAGGTTAATTGGCTTTGGTAAAAAAAAACCCTGTAAATTGTCCCTCGTGTGTAGGATATTGCTAGTGTACGGGGCGATCGCTGGCAGGCGTGGACTCATGTTTTGCACTCTGTATTTTACCCGTCGCTCTATCTATCGTGCTTGAGTTTGGTTTTATTGTATTTATGTATAGTATTATCTGATTCAATTTAGTTTAGTTTAGCGATACAGCGTGGAAGCAGGCCCTTCGGCCCACCGTGTCCGTGCCGACCATCGATCACCGATGCACTCGTTCCTTCCTACACGCTCGGGACAATTTATGGAAGACAATTAACCTACAAACGTCTTTGGAATGCGGGAGGAGAAGCGGAGAAAACCCACGTGCTCCCCACGTCAGGATCGAACCCGGGCCTGGCCACTCCCTCTTCTCCCCTCTCCCACCGGCGAAAGATGTAGAAGTGTGAAAAGGCGCACCTCCAGATTCAGGGACAGTTTCTTCCCGGGTATTATCAGCCAACTGAGCCAACCGACAGCATACAAAGGGCAGTCCCGAACTACTATCTACCTCATCGGGGACCCTCGGGCTATCTTTAGTCTGAAGAAGGGTCTCGACCCGAAACGTCACCTATTCCTTCGCTCCATAAATGCTGCCTCACCCACTTTTGGCAGTTTCGCCAGCGTTTTTGTCTAGCTTCGATTTTTTTCCAGCATCTGCAGTTCCTTCTTAAACACTCAGACTATCTTTAATCGTTCTTTACTGGCTTTGCCTTGCACTAAACGTTATCACTGTGAACGGCTCGATTGCAATCATGTATTGTCTGTCCGCGGCTGTTTGGCCCACACAACAAAAGCTTTTCACTGTACCTCAGTACACGTGACAATGAACTAAGCGGGACTGTAAGGCAGCAACTCCAGCGCTGTACCACTGCGCCGCTCATTTGATGGGATGGCACGCAAAACAAAGCCTTTGACTGTACGCCGGTGCACGTGACAATAATAAACCTAAACCCTGGAGGTTGCCGAGAGGCCTAGCAACAGAGACAACGAAGTATCAAAGACTGTACACAAGATAGACACAGAAAGCTGGAGTAACTCAGCGGGACAGGCAGCATCTCTGGAGAGAAGGAACGGGTCTCGACCCGAAGCGTCACCCGTTCCATCTCTCCAGAGATGCTGCCTGCCCCGCTGAGTTACTCCAGCATTTTGAGTCTATCTTCGATTTAAACCAGCATCTGCAGTTCTTTCTGACACAAGACTTTACACAGACAGGAAAGTGATTGGAACACTGCACAGTACAAAATACAGATCAAAACATATGTGGTTGTTAGAAGCAGAAATATATTTCTTAAAAAAACAAAGTACTTTTAGAAATTCAGTACACTACAAATAGCTACGAGGGAATTAAAGTCCACACATTTACATTAGTCTTTGCTTTAAGTTGCACAAGGTCGGGAAGCGGTAATTATTTTAGCACACCATTACAAAACGCAGTCACACCTCATGCGATGAAGCGGAACATATTCAGGCTACTTTGCAGCGAGAATGCTTCATAAATACCCGAACTTCTCAACAGATCACAGATTACTGAAGGTTACACTGGAGAAGGTTGCAAAAGATCTCATCCTGTGGAGTCAAGGGATATGGGGAGAAGGCAGGCACGGGTTATTGATAGGGGACGATCAGCCATGATCACAATGGATGGCGGTGCTGGCTCGAAGGGACGAATGGCCTCCTCCTGCACCTATTTTCTATGTTTCTATGTCTATGTAAAGGAGCAGGAAATGCAACGTCTGAAGAAGGGTCTCGACCCAAAACGTCACCCATTCCTTCTCTCCAGAGATGCTGCCTGTCCCGCTGAGTTACTCCAACTTTTTGTGTCCATCTTTGGTTTAAACCAGCATCTGCAGTTCCTTCCTACACAGGAATTCACTGACAGCGGGTATCTGGATTTTCCTGTTTTAATGGTGGTTACACACACCCTTGATTGCCATCCGAATCGCGATGGAACGGTGGCGAATGTTGACAGTTTAATTGCGTTAGAGATCTAGGCGACACGGTGGCGCAGCGGTGGAGTTGCTGCCTCACGTCGCTGGAGACCCAGGTTCAATCCTGACTACGGGCGCTGTCTGTGCGGAGTTTGTACGTTCTCCCCGTGACCTGCGTGGGTTTTCACCGGGATCTCTGGTTTCCTCCCACACTCCAAAGACGTGCATGTTTGTAGATTCATTGGCTTGGTATAAATGTAAATTGCCCCTGGTGTGAGTAGGATAGTGTTAGCGTGCAGGGATTGCTGGTCTGTGTGGACTCGGTGGGCCGTAGGGGCTGTTTCCCCGCTGTATCTCAACAACTACAAAACTACAATGAAAAACCTCGTGGGAACAGACCCTTTGCCCACCGAGTGGGCGCCGACCAGCGATACCCGCACACTAGCACTATCCTACACACACACTAGGGACAATGGACAAATAATAGCCTGTATGTCTTTAGAATGTGGGAAGAAACCGGAGCACCTGGAGAAAACCCACGCAGGTCATGGGAAGAATGTACAAACTCCATAAAGCAGCACCCGTGGTCAGGATTGAACCCGGGTCGCTGGCATTGTAAGGCAGCAACTCTACCGCTGCACCACCGTGCCGCCCCTTCTTGCCATTGTTACAACCATAAAGATGAATCTCCAGCGATCGATCGCCTGTAGGTAGTTTTAGTTGAGTTGGGTGATACAGCACGACAACCTCGGCCCATCGAGTCCACACTAGTCCCACGTTATCCCACTCCCTACAGGTTTGCGGCAGTTTGTCAGAGGTTCAATGAACCCACAAACCTGCATGTCTTTGGGGCGCGGGAGGAAGCAGGAGTACCGGATAAGTGCGAGTTGTTGCATTTTAGGGATTCACAGCAGGCCAGGACCTTCACAGTGAATGGAAGTGGGGGGGGGGGGGGGGGGGGGGGTGTTGTAGAGCAGAGGGATCTATGAGTGCAAGTACATAGTTCCTTGAAAGTGGTGTCACAGGTAGATAGGGTGATCAAGAAGGGTTTTGCCTCATTAGCCTTCATCAGTAAGAGTAGTGAGTATAGACGTTGGGAGGTTATGTCACAGTTGTACAAGACATTGGCAAGACAAGAGTATTGTGATCAGTTCTGGTCGGCCTGTTATATGAAAGATGTTTAGCTGGAAAGGGTGCAGAGAAGATTTGTTTTGCAGGATGTTGCCAGGACTGAGCGACTGGAAAGCCTGAGCGACAGGAAGAGGTTGGGCAGGATAGGACTTTATTTCTTGGAAGACAGAAGGATGAGGGGTGATCTTACAGAGGTGTATAAGATCATGAGGGGAAGAGTATGGGTAGATGCACAGAGTATTTTACCCAGAATAGTGCAATCAAGAACTAGAGAAGATGTGTTTAAGGTGAGGGGAAAAGTTTAATAGGAGCCTGAGGGGCAACTTTCTCACACAGAGGGTGGTGGGTATATGAAACATGCTGCCAGAGGAGATAGTTGAGACAGGTATTATTACTGCCATTATAAGACATTTGGTCAGGTACAAGAATAGGACAGGTTAAGAAGGATATGGGCCAAACGCAGAGAGGTGGGACTAGCCAGTCAGAGTAAGACCCGAAACGTCGCTAATTCCTTCTCTCACTAGATGGTGCCTCACCCGCTGAGTTTCTCCAGCATTTTGTGTCTACCTTCGATTTTACCAGCATCATGTTATAGGATATTGTCAAGCTTGAAAGGGTTCAGAAAATATTTACGAGGATGTTGCCAGTGTGAGCTACAGGGAGAGGTTGAGTATGCTGGGTCTCTATTCCTTGGAGCGCTGGAGGATGAGGGGTGATCTTATAGAGGTGTACAAAATCATGAGAGGACTAGATCGGTAAATGCACAGAGTAGTGGAATCGAGGACCACACAGGTTCAAGGTGAAAGGGAAAAGATTTAATAGGAATCCGAGGAGTAACTTTTTCACACAAAGGGTGGTGGGTGTATGGAACAAGCTGCCAGAGGAAATAGTTGAGACTGGGACTATCCCATCGTTTAGGAAACAGTTGGACAGGTGCATGCAAAGGACAGGTTTGGAGGGATATGGACCAAACGCAGGCAGGCGGGACTAGTGTAGCTGGGACATTGCTGGCCGGTGTGGGCATGTTGGGCCGAAGGGCCTGTTTCCACGCTATATCACTCTATGACTCTAGTGTACATGATGGTCTGTGTGGGCAGGTTGGGCCGGGTCTCTGGTGCTGTGAGGCAGCAGTCAGGTGAAAGGAACAACCAGCAAAGATCTCAACACCATCACTGTTGACTTTATTTCATGATGCGGTTGAGAATAACGAGCGGGAATTTGGATATTTGCTTCACGTTCATTAATATGACCCAAAGCACTTTCCTGATTATAGCGTCTTAGTGATACAGCGTGGAAACAGGCCCTTCGGCCCAACTTGCCCACACTGGCCAACACGTCCCAGCTACACTAGTCCCACCTGCCTGCGCTTGGTCCATATCCATTCAAACCTGTCCTGTCCATGTACATGTCTAACTGTTTCTTAAACGTTGGGATAGTCCCAGCCTCAACTACCTCCTCTGGCAGCTTGTTCCACACACCCACCACCCTATGTGTGAAAAAGTTAACACGGTGGCCAAAACTAAATATAATACTCAAAATGCGGCCTCACCAATGTCTTATACGACTGCAACATGACCCCCAACTTCTAACACCTTCCTTCAGACTTGGTCTTAGTCTTCAGATTCAATCTGTAGAAGGGTCTCGACCCGAAACGTCACCCATTTCTTCTATTCCGATGATGCCTGACCCGTTGAGTTATTCCAGTCATCTTAGTTTTTAGTTTAGAGATACAGCACGGAAAAAGGCCCTTCAGCCCAGCTGACCAGCGATCCCTGCACATTAACGCTATCCTACACACACTAGGGACAATTTACAATTATACAAAGCCAATTAGTTTACAAACCTGTATGTCTTTGTAGTGTGGTAGGAAACCAGAGATCCCGGAGAAAACCCACACAGATCACGGGGAGTACGTACAAACTCCGTACGGACAGCACCCATTGTCAGGATCGAACCAGGATCTCTGGCGCTGTGAGGCAGCAACTCTACTGCGCAGCCATGCCCCGCCAATAAGGCGTCTTAGTTTGGTTTGGAGATACCGTTTGGAAAGAGACCCATCAAGTCTACTCCGCCATTCAATCACGGCTGATGTATCTCTCCCTCCTAACCCCATTCTCCTGCCTTCTCCCCATAACCCCTGACACCCGCACTAATCAAGAACCTATCTATCTCCGCCCGAATAATATCGATTGATTTGACTTCCACACCCTTCTATACTGGAGTTCTGGAGATTTTGTTACCTTCAAGGCTTTATATAATTTGATTAGATCAAGATCGATTCGACTAATTACTTTGGAAAAATATCTATAATTTAGTGCAAGTCAGTGCTTTGAATGTGTTTGAGTTAGTGCAGTCAAGCATAAAGATATAGCATGGAATGAGGCCCTTCAGCCCACCGAACCCATGTCAACCATCGATCACCCGTTCACACTAGTTCTAAGTTATCCCACTTTCTCATCCACTCCCCTCACACTCAGGGACAATTTTGCAGAGGGCCAGATGGGGGAGACCCACGCAGTCACAGGGATGACGAGAGACAGACAGACAGACAGACAGACAGAGACACACACACACACACACACACACATAGCACCCGAGGCCAGGATCGAACCCGCTTCTCTGGCGCTGTGAGGTGATGGCCCTACCAGCTGCGCGACTGTGCCGTCACCGAGTGCTGTATTATGAAGTCTGTTCCATGCTACTGCCGGAGGCCCTGCGACAACTGACAACTTGGGGCCAAGAGTGTTAGCCGCCTGGCACAATGCAGAAGGCCCTTCGACACACTGAGGCAGCACTGACCAGCGATCCCCACACATTAACCACCAGGGACAATTTACATTTACACCAAGCCAATTAACCTACAAACCTGCACATCTTTGGAGTGCGGGAAGAAACTGAAGATCTTGGAGAAAACCCACGCGGGTCAAGGGGAGGACGTACAAACTCCGTACAGACAGCACCCGTAGTCAGGATCGAACCCGGGTCTCTGGCGCTGTGAGGCAGCAACTCTACCGCTGCGCCACCGTGACACCCAGTTAATTAATCTCACTTTATCGCCTCAGTCCGGGAAATGTTTTACAATTTGCATTAATAGTGCAGCTCCTGAGGTTTAGGTGGTGGAGAGGAGGTCAAAGGGAGGATGAGGGCTCTGGGGAGAAGGCAGAGGAATGGAGTTGAGAGGGAAAGTCAGATCAGCCATGATTGAAAGACAGAGTAGACTCGATGGGCCGAATGGCCCCACTCTGCTCCTGTGACTTGGGACTGCCGGCTGCTCCACAATGGGGAGGAGAGTGGGGGGGAGGAAACGAATTTGTAAAAAGGCTGGTAAGCGAAATTAAGCGTTTCTTTAATGCCAATGGAAGAGAGACTGTGAGGACTCACCTGGTGCCATCCCGTTGGTCTGGAAGGGATTGGTAGAAGCTGCTTGCTGCGTGACAGTAGGAGCAGCAAATGGATTACTGAAAGCTGAAATACAGGGCAGAAAGAGAGAAAATATATATATACACACATATATAGTATATGCGTTAAAGGTGAATGAAAAATGCCTCTCAGCAAGGAGGATGGCTGAGCTTATAGTGACCCCAGATGGAGGTAATAAAATTTTAAGTCAGACTAATGGGCCTGCCCCACGTTGGCGACTACTCGCGACCAGGCGTCACCCCACTAACATTTAAGCTGAAACTACACTTAAGCTGAAGACACAGTGGTACAGCTTGCAGATTGAGGTACAGAGTTGACACTCCTGGATCCTGTCACGATGTCTCAGCATCTCGGGGAATGTTTTACCTGGGTCTAGGCTCGCCAACTTTCTCACTCCCAAATAAGGGACAAACGTTCAAAATACGGGACAAATTCCCGACGGCAATTTGTTGACTGACTCGGCCGTGGCTGGGTGAATGATGAGTTGGCCCCGGGTGCTGGACTGCACACAAAGCCCAGCCCGGCGGGGCCGGCTGAGGAGTTTTGGCCCGGGGGCCGCGTGCATTGTCCGGGGCCCCGTCCAACTCACGAACCAACGATCAGCCGTGAGAAGGAGGGCTGGTGGTGGTGTCTGCGGTCAGCGAAGGTCCGAAGGTCGGACAGTTGGCCGGGCTGCCGACCGACCGAACGACAGGGCCACGGGCGAGGCGCTGCTGCTGCTGCACTCCATGGGCTGCACTACGTCGGGACGGGTGAGGCGGGGTCCGACCCGACAGTCCTCTCGACCCGAGTAGTAGCGGTCAAATACGGGACAAGGGCAGTCCCGTACGGGACAAACCAAATTAGTCCAAAATACAGGATGTCCCGGCTAATACGGGACAGTTGGCTACCCTAGATACAGCATGCCCTTCGGCCCAACTTGCGCACACCAACCAATCTACACTAGTCCCACATGCCTGTGTTTGGCCCATATCCCTCTGTCCTATCCATGTACCTGTCTAACTTAAATGTTGGGATAGTCCCAGCCTCAACTACCTCCTCCGGCAGCTCGTTCCATTCACCCACCACCTTCTGTGTGAAAAAGTTACCCCTCAGGTTCCTATTAAATCTTTTCCCCCCTCACCCTAAACCTATGTCCTCTGTTTCTTGATTCCCCCACTCTGGGCAAGAGGCTGTGTGTATCTACCCGATCTATTCCTGTCATGATCTTGTACACCTCTATCAGATCACCCCTCATCCTCCTGCGCTGCAAGGAATGGAGTCCCAGCCTGCTCAACCTCGCCCTGTAGCTCAGGCCCTCGAGTCCCGACAACATCCTCGTGAATCCTCTCCGCACCGTTTCTAGCTAGACAACATCTTTCCTATAACACGGTGCCCAGAACTGAACACAATACCCTAAATGCGGCCTCACCAATGTCTTATACAACTGCAACATGACCTCCCAACCTCCATACTCAATACTCTGACTGATGAAGGCCAAAGTGCCAAAAGTTCTTTTGACTACCTGTGGTGCCACTTTCGACAATGTCCCAGCAAATAGTAACATTCCCTCCCCTCTTCTTAAAAATAAAAAATTATTATTATAAAAAATAATTTATAAACCAAAACACCATAATAATAACCCACCACCATAATGCAAAATCACCAACTTATCTAATCACTAAATTTTCAAATAACTATATTACAATCCTTGTAAAGGATACATCCAGTCGCTGCCTCAAAAAGGCTGGCAGCATCATCAAGGACCCACACCACCCTGGCCACACACTCATCTCCCCGCTACCTTCGGGTAGAAGGTACAGGAGCCTGAGAACTGCAACAACCCGGTTCAGGAATAGCTACTCCCCCACAGCCATCAGGCTATTAAACCTGGCTCGGACAAAACGCTGAACATTAATACCCCTCCATCTGTTATTTGCACTTTATTAATTTATGAATTAATGTGTGTATTAAGTATATAACTGTAGTCAATGCCTACTATGTTCTGTTGTGCTATGCAAAGAAAGAATGTCATTGTCCTGTCAGGGATACGTGACAATAAACTCTTTTGACCTTGACTTTGATCCACCCCTCCCCCCCCCCCCCCCCCCCCGAGGTGCCCAGCGGTCCCGGAAATCGCCCAGGGTGCCCATGGACAGCGCGTAGTCCGTATCTAGTGCCACCCGGGCGCGGACGTAACCCCGGAAAAGTGGCAGGCAGGTGCCTTCTTCCGCCTGGCAACGGATGGCCAGCTTGGCCAGGCCCAGGGGCAACCCAACCAGGGCATCCCCAGCTCTAACCTCTCCCCTACGCACAGGGGTGTCCAAGGATGAGGGCGGTGGGTGTGAGGTGCAGCCAGAAGGCAAGGAGCAGCCCCTTTAGATATTGGAACAGACTCCATATGTACATGGGATGTACTCATCCCGCCCGCAAAAGTGGCAGGCGGCTGGCGAGGCTGTGAGCAGGGATATAAACAGGTTATACGGGGCTCCTCGGTGCACTACCTTCCACATCAGGTCCCTGATGTAAAGTGGGACAATCCTTACATAGAGGGGACCCACACTGGGAGACCCCCTCACGACCAAATGGCAACATCGCCCACCACCTGGGAAGTCTCTCGCTTCCTAGCATTGAAGCAGAGCGGACATGATCTTCCCTGGAGTATGGATTAGCACAACGGGAGCATGGGGCCAAGTGAGGAAACGGGAACTCGATGTGAAATGTGTATCAATGATACCTCCAAAGCTAGAAGTACTGGTAGCAACAGGTTGCTGTGTAGGCACTTGGCTTCCACTCACTGTTCCGGAGATACTGAAAGCAAATGAGAAAAGGAGATACGTCAGCAACTGAAACATCTTAACACAAGATATAACGGGAGCATTAAACACCTTGCAGTCCCTGCACTCGCTGTGTGTGTGACAGGATGGTGTAGAGGGAGGCTCACTCTGTGTCTAACCCATTTTTAATTAAAAAAATAAATAAAATTATTATACGAATACTTTCATTCAGAAAATAAAAATAAACATATTAACAGTGAAGGCTGCCTATTTTGACAGTTTACAAACAAACGGTCATCAGATTAATATGTCGCCAACTTTATCAACAATACACCCGACCTCCCGCAGTGACCAGCGTTCACGGAAGGCCTCCAGAGTCCCCGTGAACACCGCGTGAACCCTCACCAGGAACACGCGGGCATGGACGTAGGCCCGGAAGAGAGCCAGGCAGTCAGCCCTGGTGTGGCCGTCGACTGCCCTGGGAGTGTGTGTGTGTGTGTGTGTGTGATGGGACAGTGTCAAGGGAGCTTCTCTCTGAGTTTCTGTAAATTACCCACAGTGTGATGGATAGAACCAGTGTATGTGGGATCGTTAGTCAGCGCGGACTCGGGCTGAACCATCTGTTTCCACGGTGCATCTCTAAACTAAACTAGTGTATGTGGGATCGCTGGTTGGCGGCGACTCGGTGAGCCGAAAGGCCCCTTTCCACGCTGGAGCGGCACAGTAGTGCAGCGATTAACATGTTGCCTCACGGGTGCAGTGTGTGTGTGTGCGCGCACGCGCGTGTGTGTGTCTGCGTGTGTGGCTGCGCGTGTGTGTGGCTGCGCCTGTGTGTGTGTGGCTGCGCCTGTGTGTGTGTGTCTGCGTGTGTGTGTGTGTGTCTGCGCGTGTGTGTGCGTGTGTGTGTGCGCTTATGTGTGTGTGTCTGCGCGTGTGTGTGTGTGCGCGCGTTGTGTGTGTGTGTGGTGTGTGTGGTGTGTGTCTGCGTGTGTGTGTATGTGCGTGCGTGTATGCGTGTATGTGTGCGTGTCTGCGTGTGTGTGTGTCTGTGTCTGCGCGCGTGTGTATGTGTGTGTGGTGTGTGTCTGCGTGTGTGTGTGCGTGTGTCTGCGTGTGTGTGTATGTCTGCGTGTGTGTGTGTGCATGCGTGTCAGCGTGTGTGTGTATATGTGCGTGCGTGTGTCTGCGTGTGTGTGTCTGCGCGTGTGTGTGTGTCTGCGTGTGTGTGGTGTGTGTGCGCGTGTCTGCGTGCGTGTGTGTGTGGTGTGTGCGTGCGCGTGTGTCTGCGAGTGTGTGTCTGCGTGTGTGTGTGTGTCTGCGTGTGTGTCGTGTGTGTGTGTCTGCGCCTGTGTGTGTGTGTGCGTGCGTGGCGTTTGTACGACGTTTCTCCCTGTGACTGCCTGGGTTTTCTCCGGGTGTTCCGGTTTCCTCCCACACTCTAAAGACGTGCAGGTTTTTAGGTTAATTGGCTTAGTTACAAGTGTGAAATTGTCCTTAGTGTGAGTAGGAGAGTGTCAGTGTGCGGAGACTTGCTGTTTCCGCGCTAATCTCACAACTAATCTAGTGGGCGGGGATCGCTGGTCGGCGCGGACTCTGTGTTTCCGCGCTGTATCTCCCAACTAATCTAGTGTGCGGGGATCGCTGGTCAGTTCAGACTCGGTGGGTGGAAAGGGCCCGTTTCCGCGCTGTATCTCCCAACTAATCTAGTGGGCGGGGATCGCTGGTCGGCGCGGACTCTGTGTTTCCGCGCTGTATCTCCCAACTAATCTAGTGTGCGGGGATCGCTGGTCGGCGCGGACTCGGTGGGTGGAAAGGGCCCGGTTCCACCATGATGACAAGGTGTGGAGGGAAGAGGAGCGGTGACCACGCCGTACCTGTTCGTGCCAGCACCGGCATGACTTGAAGGCACTCCAATACCAAAGACGCTGCTGTATTCGCCTCCTGTGTATTGACTCGATGAGGCTGCCGGCTGGCCGGCCGAGGTGAAACTGAAGCTGGACATCTGACCACCTGCTGGGCCGAGAAGGGAACAGGAATATACAGCTTACACGCTCTGAATGTCATAAGGTCATACGTGTTTGGGGCAGAGAGGCCATTCGGCCCATCAAGTCTACTCTGCCATTCAATCATGGCTGATCTATCTCTCCCTCCTAATCCCATTCTCCCCATAAGCCCTGACACCCGTACTAATCAAGAATCTATCTGTGCCGTACAAATCTCCATTGAAGGCCTCCACCGTGCTCTATGGCAAAGAATTCCACAGATTCATCACCCTGTGACGAAATTCCTCCTCATCTCCTTCGTAGAGGAATGTTCTTTAATTCTGAGGCTGTGACCTCTGGTCCTAGACTCTCCCACTAGTGGAAACATCCTCTCCACATCCACTCTATCCGGGCCTTTCACTATTCGGTAGGTTTGAATGAGGTCTCCCCCTCATCATTCTAAACTCCAGCGAGTACAGGCCCAGTGCCGACAAACGCTCATCATATGTTAACCCGCTCATTCCTGGGATCATCCTTGTAAACCTCCTCTGAACCCTCTCCAGAGCCGGCACATCCTTCCTCAGATCTGGTGCCCAAAATTGCTCCCAATATGCCATATGCGGCCTGCCCAGCACCTAATAGAGCCTCGGCATCACATCCCTGTATTCTAATCCTCTTCAAAATAAATGCTGGCATTGTGTTTACCCACTCTAAACTCAAAATCTCTCCTCTAAACTTCCTTGCATTCCTCTCACTCATAACGGCAATACTGTCGTACCCGACACCAGGTCTAAGGGTTATCACACAGAGCTTACAGGACCTGTCCATGCAAAACTGGCCACATCTTGCGGCCCCAAGTAACTGGCGATGTGGGACCAGCAGTGGGGTGGCACGGCGGAAGAGTTGCAGCCTCACAGCGCCAGAGATGTGGGTTCGATCCCGACTGCGGGTGCTGTCTGTACGGAGTTTTAGAGTTCTCCCCGTGAACTGCGTGGGTTATCTCCGGGTGCTCCGGTTTCCTCCCACACTCCTTTTTGGAGTTTTGTGGGTTAATTGGCTTCTGTAGAGTTGTAAATTGTCCCTAGTGTGTGTAGGGGATCGCTGGTCGGCGCTGACTCGGTGGGCCGAAGGGCCAGTTCCAGCGCTGTATCTCTATAGACTAAAGATATGACAGGGGGGGGGGGGGGGGGGTTGTCCCACAATCACTTCATCCCACATCTCCACCCCTCCCACCGCAAAACATCAGATATCTACCGTCTCCTCCCTCCAAGGTCAGTAGCATAACCAACTTGGGGCCAAGTCTGTGTATATTTGACTATTTGGTACAATGGGCGGCACGGTGGCGCAGAAATAAGACAGGACCAAAAGCTTAATCATTGCGGTAGGTTCGATAAAGCATCTTAACGGAGGTGGAGGGATAGGCCAGGGGATTTAGGGAAGACATTCCAAAGCTTGGTGCTGTAAGGCAGCAACTCCACCGCTGTGCCACCATGTCGCTCAATGAGAAAGGGGTTTGATCCATTGGGAATGTACGCATTGGGATGGGTTTGTGTGATGGCCAGAGGTTGCAAACCATCAGTTGGGCGAGAGGTGACTGCTCAGTAACTGGTGGCATCGAGGTGAGGTGGGGGACAGAAAGAGGCGAGACGGACACAAAGTGTTGGAGCAACTCAGCAAGTCAGGCAAAAGTTTAGTTTAGTATAGTTCAGTTTAGAGACACAGCGCGGAAACAGGTCCTTCGGCCCACCCGACCTGTGATCCCTGCACACTAACATTATCCCACACACACACTCGAGATAATTTACATTAATACTAAGCCAATTAACCTACAAACTTGTACGTCTTTGCAGTGTGGGAGGAAACTGGAGCTTCCCGGAGAAAACCCACGCAGGTCACGGGGATAAGGTACAAACTCCGTACAGACAGCACCGTAGTCAGGATCGAACCCGGGTCTCTGGTGCTCGAAGGCATCAACTCTACCCGCTGCGCCACCATGCCTCCTTGTCTAGTATCTCTGGAAAAATTGGAACAGTGACATTTCGGATTTGGACCCTTCTTCAGACCCGACCCGACCCGAAACGCCACCCATCCATTTTCTTCAGAGATGCTGCCTGACCCGCTGAGGTACTCCAGCGCTATCACTGGTGCAAAGCAGCATCTGCAGTTCCTTGCTATAACATTATAGAGAGTCGACCCTGTTTTTGGAATCCAAGCAACTTAATGACAGTAGCTGGTGGACTCTTCATTCTGGTTCTGATTTTAAGAGACTAGTTTACAAGAGAGAGTTAGATTTAGCTCTTAGGGCTAAGGGAATCAAGGAATATGGGGAGAAAGCAGGAACGGGGTACTGATTGTGGATGATCAACCATGATCATATTGAATGGCGGTGCTGGCTGGAAGGGTGGAATGGCCTCCTCCTGCACTTTTCCTGCACATAATGCACTACTCCTGCACATTTTTCACACAGAGAGTGGTGAGTCTCTGGAATTCTCTGCCACAGAAGGTAGTTGAGGCTATATTTAAGAGGGAGTTAGATGTGGCCCTTGTGGCTAAAGGGACCGGGGGTATGATGAGAAGGCAGGTACTGGATACTGAGTTGGATGATCAGCCATGATCGTATTGAATGGCAGTGCAGGCTCGAAGGGCTGAATGGCCTACTCCTGCACCTATTTTCTATGTTTCTATGTTACTTCCTATGTTTTTATGATTGCCTTTTCCCTCAGTAGCACTGAGAAGTGGACACATACAAGGCCGTGATCTCGTCTCCAGTCTCTGCGGATAATGTAGCAAAAAGCAACCGGTCACCTTGACTAAGTGGAGAAATCCATGCCTCGGTTGAAGACGCCACCGTGCCGGCGATGGGTGGTCAAGTTGTGCCAACGGGCATGTTTCCACGTTGTACCTTTCAGCCATTTCCCTGCAGCTAATCTACGCACCAACTCTCCACATCTTTCACCGTCATTTTATTCTGGTGCCCGTCCACAGAGGTCAGACGGTCAGAAGGGGTAGGAGCAGAAGCCATTCGGGCCATCGAGTCCACTCCGCCATTCATTCATGGCTGATCTATCTCGCCCTCCTAACCCCATTCTCCTGCCTTCTCCCCAAAACCCCTGACACCCATACTATCTATTTCTGTCTTCAAAATATCCACTGACGGTCTCCACCACCGTCTGAGGCAATTAATTCCGGATTCACCACCCTCTGACTGAAGAAATTCCTCCTCATCTCCCTCCTAAAGGAAGGTCCTTTAATTTTCAGGCTGTCGCCTCTGCCCTCTGTTAACTTATTAATAATAATCGCAGTGATCCCTGCTCATTAACACTAATCTACACACACACTGGCGACAATTTATTATTATACCGAGCCAATTAACCTACGAACCTGTACCTCTTTGGAGTGTGGGAGGAAACCGGAGATCCCGGAGAAAACCCACGCAGGTCACGGGGAGAACGTACAAACTCCGCGCAGACAAGCACCCGTGGTTGGGATCGGACCCGGGTCTCAGGCGCTGTGAGGCGGCAACCATGCTGCCCATTCTCGTGCCTTCTCCCCGTAACCTTTGACGCCGTGACTAATCCTAGCGGCAGTTGGCACTCCACTTAAAGAGTAATACAGAAGCGAAACAGGCCCTTCGGCCCAACTTGTCCATGCTGTCCAAGGTGCCCTATCTAAGCTAGTTGCCCGCATTTGGTTTGCATATGGTCCATATCCCTCTAACCCTAATACCGTCTATGTGTCTTTCAATGCAGTTCTAACACCTGCCTCAAGTGCTTCCTCCGGCAGCTCGTTCCACGCACCCACCATTCTACCAATAAGCACCACTTCAGAACAAAACTATAGAGATTACCATTTAGATTTATCATGCTCCCCTTGTACTTGTCAAACATTGTCCCACCCTCAGGAGTTTCAGCATCGCTGGAGAGAATTAGGGGGCGGCACGCTGACACAGCGGTGGAGTCGCCGCCTTACAGCGCTTGCAGCTCCGGAGACCCGGGTTCCATCCCGACTACGGGTGCTGTCTGTACGGAGTTTGTACGTTCTCCCCGTTACTTTTCTCCGAGATCTTCTGTTTCCTCCCACACTCCAAAGTCATACAGGTATGTAGGTAAATTGGCTTGATGTAAATGTAAAAACTGCCCCTAATGTGTGTAGGATAGTATTGATATGCAGGGACCGCTAGTTGGCAATGACCCGGTGGGCTGAAGGGCCTATTTCCACTATGTATCTCTAAACTAAACTAAATTAAAGAAGGTATGTGTAGGAAAGAACTGCAGATCCTGGTTAAAATCAAAGTTAGACACAAAATGCTGGAGTAACTCAGCGGGAAAGGCAGCATCATCAGAGAGAAGGAATGGGCGACGTTTCGGGTCGAGACCCTTTTTCAGACAGATGTCAGGGGAGTGGGCGGTACAGAGATAAAATGTAGTCGGAGACAGTCAGCCTGGTCTGAGAACTGGGAAGGGGAGGGATGGAGAGAGAGGGAAAGCAAGGGTTACTTGAAGTTAGAGAAGTCAATCTTCATACCGCTGGGGTGTAAACTACCCAAGCGAAATATGAGGTGCTGTTCCTCCAATTTGTGTGGGGCCTCACTCTGACAATGGAGGAGGCCCAGGACAGAAAGGTCAGTCTGGGAATGGGAGGGGGAGCTAGAGTGTGGAGCAAGCGGGAGATCGGGTAGGGTTAGGCGGACTGAGCGGAGGTGTTGAGCGAAACGATGGCCGAACCTGCGCTTGGTCTCGCCGATGTACAGGAGTCCCCACCTGGAACAACGATCTAAACTAAAGAAGGAATGGGTGACGTTTCGGATGGAGACCCTTCTCCAGACTGTCTGGGCAGAGGGAGATGGATTACAGCACAGCAGGGTGCCATTAGGCCCAGCGTCTACGCGGAGACACCTCTTCTTCCCCCCCCTCCCCTCCACAACAAAGGAACTTTCTCCGCAGTCTTGCAAACTCTTAACATAGAAACATAGAAACATAGAAATTAGGTGCAGGAGTAGGCCATTCAGCCCTTCGAGCCTGCACCGCCATTCAATATGATCATGGCTGATCATCCAACTCAGTATCCCGTACCTGCCTTCTCTCCATACCCTCTGATCCCCTTAGCCACAAGGGCCACATCCAACTCACTCTTAAATATAGCCAATGAACTGGCCTCAACTACCCTCTGTGGCAGAGAGTTCCAGAGACTCACCACTCTCTGTGTGAAAAAAGTCTTTCTCATCTCGGTCTTAAAGGATTTCCCCCTTATCCTTAAGCTGTGACCCCTTGTCCTGGACTTCCCCAACATCGGGAACAATCTTCCTGCATCTAGCCTGTCCAACCCCTTAAGAATTTTTGTAAGTTTCTATAAGATCCCCTCTCAATCTCCTAAATTCCAGAGAGTATAAACCGAGTCTATCCAGTCTTTCTTCATAAGACAGTCCTGACATCCAGGAATCAGTCTGGTGAACCTTCTCTGCACTCCCTATGGCAATAATGTCCTTCCTCAGATTTGGAGACCAAAACTGTACGCAATACTCCAGGTGTGGTCTCACCAAGACCCTGTACAACTGAAGTAGAACCTCCCTGCTCCTGTACTCAAATCCTTTTGCTATGAAAGCTAACATACCATTCGCTTTTTTCACTGCCTGCTGCACCTGCATGCCTACTTTCAATGACTGGTGTACCATGACACCCAGGTCTCGCTGCATCTCCCCTTTTCCTAATCGGCCACCATTTAACTCTTCCTCATCATGCTTTTATCCAATTCGATCCTGTCCACAATATAACCTGCCGCCAAGACCAGCAGCATCATCAAGGACCAGTCTCACCCCGCTCACTCCCTCTTCTCCCCTCTCCCGTCAGGCGAGTGTGAAAACGCACACCTCCAGATGCAGGGACAGTTTCTTCCCGGCTGTCAGCAGGCGACTGAACCATCCTATCAACAACTAGAGAGTGGTCCTGACCTCCCACCTGCGCCACTGGAGACCCTCAGACTATCTTGAATCGGACGTTACTGGACCTTATCTTGCACTAAACGTTATTCCCGTTATCATGTTATCCGTGTACTGTGGACGGCTCAATTGTAATCATGCGTTGGCTTCCGCTGACTGAATAGCACGCAATAAAAAGCTTCCCACTGAAACTCGGTACACGTAACAATAAGCTGAACGGCGCCAAACTGCAGGACGTGTGCTGCAGATTGCAACCATACGACGCACAAAAACCCTTCACGCACTCTGAACTCTCGCCCTCTTCACATTGTCCCAGTGACCTTCAGTGTTTGACCACTTCACCAAAGGGTACCGTCTGATCTTATAGAGGTGCGCGAAATCACGAGGGGAATTGAGGCCTGAGCTACAGGGGGAATTTGGGCAGGCCAGGTCTTTATTCCTTGGAGTGCAGGAGGATGAGGGGGTGATCTTATAGAGGTGTATAAAATCATGAGGGGAATGGACTGGGTGAATGCACAGAGTCCTTTTCTCAGGGTAAGGGGATCCAGAAGCAGAGGACAAAGGTTTAAGGTGAGAGGGGAAAAATTTAACAGAGGAACTGAGGGAAAGTTTTTCCACGCAGAGGATGGTGGGTAAATGGCCGTGCCTATCATGATGCCCCATCTGCACTCGTCCCACCTGCCCGCGTTTCACCCATATCTGTCTGAAGAAGGGTCTCGACCCGAAACGTCGCCTATCTCCTTCGCTCCTTAGATGCTGCTGCACCCGCTGAGTTTCTCCAGCTTTTTGTGTAACCCTCTGTCTGAAGCCTTCCTGTCCATGGACCTGTTGTAGCATCTATCTCAACAACATCCACTGGCCTGAAGAAGGGTCTCGACCCGAAACGTCGCTATCTCCTTCGCTCCTTAGATGCTGCTGCACCCGCTGAGTTTCTCCAGCTTTTTGTGTACCCCACATCCACTGGCAGC
Organism: Okamejei kenojei; assembly: GCA_035221665.1. Taxonomy (NCBI): domain Eukaryota; kingdom Metazoa; phylum Chordata; class Chondrichthyes; order Rajiformes; family Rajidae; genus Okamejei; species Okamejei kenojei. The sequence goes on from CM069172.1 coordinate 9,566,882, forward strand.
TCGCTCCATACGCCCCCCACTCTCTACGTGGAAACGTCGCCCCTCAGCTCCTTTCCCTTTCTCACCTTAAACCTATCTCCTCTGATTCTCGTGATGTGGGAGGATACTGGAGCAACCGAGGAAACCCACGTGGTCACAGGGGAGAACGTGCAAACTCCGCACGCACGGACAGCATCTGGGGTCAGGATGGAACTTGAACCTCTGGCGCTGTGAGTCAGCAGCTCTACCCGCTGTGCTGCTCTCTCACAAGACTGTCAGTGTTGGACCCAACAGCCCAGCATTGAAGGCTGCCCTCCCATACCATGGTGAAAAGAGGACTCTAAACAGCCTTTAAACAGCACTTTTACATGCAATGCAGATTGTTAATGGCTTGGACACACTAGAGGCAGGAAACATGTTCCCGATGTTGGGGGAGTCCAGAACCAGGGGCCACACACAGTTTAAGGATAAGGGGTAAACCATTTAGAACGGAGACAAGGAAACACTTTCTCTCACAGAGTGGTGGGTCTGTGGAATTCTCTGCATCAGAGGGCGGTGGAGGCCGGTTCTCTGGATGCTTTCAAGAGAGAGCTAGATAGGGCTCTTAAAAATAGCAGAGTCAGGGGATATGGGGAGAAGGCAGGAACGGGGTACTGATTGGGGATGATCAGCCATGATCACATTGAATGGTGGTGCTGGCTCGAAGGGCCGAATGGCCTACTCCTGCACCTATTGTCTATTGTACCGGGACTAAGTGAGCTCTAAGTGAGGTCCACATACACGAGGGGGGAACGGGCTCCGATGCCTTTGATCAAAATGACAAGAAGAAGCGGCACAGTGCCGCAGCGGTAGAGTCGCTGCCTCATGGCGCCAGAGACCCGGGTTAGAAGCTGGCAGTACGGAGTTTGTACGATCTCCCCGTGACCACGTGGGCTTTCTCCGGGTTCTCCGGTTTCCTTCCATTCTCCGAACACATAGAGGTTTGGCTTTGGTAAAGACTGAATTGGCCCTAGTGTACAGGAGGATGCGAGAGTATGGGGATCGCTGGTCGGGACGGACCCGGTGAGCTGAAGGGCCTGTTTCCACGCTGTATCTCTAAACTAAACAACACTGTGCAACAGGCAAGACAAGGTGGCCAAACGTAGGTGACAACACGTGTAGGAAGGAACTGCAGATGCGGGTTTACACCGAAAATAGACACAGGATGCTGGAGTAACTCAGCGGGACAGGCAAAAAGGAATAGGTGACGTTTCAGGTCAAGACCCTTCTTCAATCCTTTTCTTTCATCTTTGTCCGACCATCTGCCTATCTAAACCCCCCCCCCCCCCCACCCGCTCCTATGTTTGTCTGTTACCTGCCACGCTTTGCTCTACCCCTCCTCTCTTAGACAATAGACAATAGGTGCAGGGGTACGCCATTCGGCCTTTCGAGCCATTCAATGTGATCATGGCTGATCATCCCCAATCAGTACTCTGTTCCTGCCTTCTCCCCATATCCCCTGACGCCGCTATTTTTAAGAGCCCTATCTGGCTCTCTCTTCTAGCTTCCCCCCCCACCCCTCCTCGACTCAGTCTGAAAACGAGTCCCCGACCTGAAACGTCACCTTATCCATGTTCTCCAGGGATGCTGCCCGACTGACTCGCTGAGTTACTCCAGCCTTTTCTAGAGCGTAGAACCAATGCTTACAAGCAGCAGCAAGAGCACAAAAGAGAACGCTGAAAGAACTTGGGGTGGAGACCTTGCATCGGGACTGAGGCGGAGCGGGAGTAATTGCCAGTCTACAGCAGTACGAGGAGGGCTGGGACATAGTTGGGACCAGGGCAGATAGGCAGATGGATGACATTTTGAAGGTAAAGAAAGCCTCTAAGATAGGTTGGGTCTTTGAGTTTAAGTTGGGACCCTTCTTCTTCAGGTCTGACCCGAAACATTACCTATCCATGTTCTCCAGGGATGCTGCCTGACCTGATGAGTTACTCTAGCACTGAAGCCTCGGGTCTCTGGTAGGAAACACTTGGAGCGTTTGACCGCCCCGACGTCGTAGTTTTGATCATCCCGACGCGAGGGTCGGTACATCGGGCAGTCCGTAGCGGCGACGACGGAAGGGTATGGCCCCGGCCACGGATGAACAAAGGAGGAGGACTGACTGAACTTTGTTGCCTTCCACCACAGTGACGAACGCTGTGGCGGATGTGTGTGTTAAATCTTATTGTGTATTGTGTGTTCTATTTTTAAGTGTATCGCTGCTGGCATATTTATTTCACTGCACCTTCGGGTGCATGTGACGAATAAAATCGACTTTGACTTTTGTGTCTTCTTTTCTACAGGGCCTGACGATAAGGCAATGAAGGACCCTGCAGAGACAGAATGGTGGGGGGGGGGGGGCATCTCTTCACACAGCGAGTCAGGCGTACCCATCTCCCTGGTACACCTAGACGTCATGTCATTCCACACCCCGTTCCCCTTCGTCGCCGTTTCACTGTCGCTTACCTGCTGTGGAATTAGGGGCGTTAAAGATGCTCTCTAAATCTGCCAGCGCTGCGTATTTGTCGGCTTGCGAGGTGGCATTTTTACCGGAGGAGGCGGCCGTTGAACCCGCGGGCACGGAGGTGGCGGGAGGGCTAGTGAATGCTCCGAAACTAGTGCTGGAAGATTTTGGGAAGGTATCAAAGTTTGCAAAGTTAGCGCTGCTCGAACCACCTGTTGCAAATGGAGAAAAAAAAAAAGGAAATGGGAGGGAAAAAAACCAAACAGAAATAAAAAACTAAAATGAAAATAAACTGACACAAGAAGCAAACAATGTATACATGGAGCTTTGCAGAGCTCGGCGAGTCTGGCCAGTCCAATGTTTCCAATAGTCTGAGGAAGGGTCTGGACCCGAAACGTTACCCATTCCTTCTCTCCAGAGATGCTGCCTGTCCCACTGAGTTACTCCAGCTTTTTGTGTCTACTTTCTGATACTTACAGCTGCACGGAGAGTCTGAGATGGCGTGAAGTCAACACTGGGTTTGTGTGTTAACTCTGTGTCCTCATTGACATTTGAGAGTGGAGAGACACTTCAGTGATTTTGGGAAACACACGCTGCATTCACACACTGGTCCGACTCATTAAAAAAAAAACAGATATACAAAGACTGATGGTCGGTAGCATCTTAAAGAGTTGCTTCATCTTAATGCAGTGTCGAAAGCACCAATGGCGATGCTGGTCTCTCTGCAACCATTACAGGGGGTTTAACATCAACAATCATCTGTTTGAGAAGTGTAAGTAAATGATAAATCACTGATGGGAGCTGCTGAACCATTATGAAGGATTGGATTTACATCCAAGTGGAGATAATAATAATATATTTTATTGTCATTACACATAAGTGCAGGAGATTCTTCTTGGTCTATTTTCTTTGACGTTTCCTTCGATGCCTTTCCGACAGAACTGCTATCCCCCCCTGCAATTTAGGTGACTGCCCTCTGTTTTAGTCTAGTTTAGATACAATAGACAATAAACAATAAACAATAGACGTAGGAGTAGGCCATTCGGCCTTTCAAGCCAGCACCGCCATTCAATGTGATCATCCCCAAACAGTACCCCGTTCCTGCCTTCTCCCCATATCCCCTGACTCCGCTATCTTTAAGAGCCCTGCCGAGCTCTCTCTTGAATAGACAATTGACAATACAGTGTGGAAACAGGCTGTTCGCCACCGATTCCGGGTCGACCAGCGATCCTACACACACTAGTGACAATTTACAATCATACCAAGCCAATTAACCGACAAACTGTAGATTAGTGTGTTAGTACTATACATATATATATATATATATATATATATATATGTTACCACACAGATTATGCATGTTGCACATGTCACTCATACTGCTGATCAGCCCACAGGCTTGATAGTGTTCTCTCCTCTCTCTCTCTCTCTCTCTCTCTCTCTCTCGTCAGACTAGCTGAGAGATGAAAGCACCTAGTGTTTCCTCCGCAGAGCTTCTAATAAAAGACTATGTACAAACTCCGTACAGACACGCACCCGTGGTCAGAATGGAACCTGGGTCTCGGGAGCTGTGAGGCAGCAACTCTACCCGCTGTGCCGCCATGTCACCCCCCACTCAAGGCCGCAGACAATATAGTTAATATCCGGTGACGCCAATCTCTCAGCACACTTCTCAACCGTAGCTGGCAGCTCGAGAGTCAGAGTCTATCATGCAGCACGCAACTACCCCACTCTGACTCAGGCCCTGACTCTCAGCTGAAACAAGGGTCTCGACCCGAAACGTCTCCCATTCCTTCTCTCCAGAGAAGCTGCCTGTCCCGCTGAGTTACTCCTGCATTCTGTGTTTATCTTCGGTGTAAACCAGCATCTGCAGTTCCTTCCTGCACATTGAGAGGGTAAATGTTTTTCCAAAGTGAACGCAGAAGGAGGCTGCTCACAGTAACAGGACGTTTTGCCAAGTAGTGTTGTGCCTTATTTCCCTTCTACTTCGGCAAGTTGCTGAACATTCTATCAAACCGCCAGAAGTGGATGGTAGAGAACGTACTGTCTGGTCGTATTTTAGCTTGGAGATACAGCATTAAAAAAGGCCCTTCGGCCCACCGAGTCGGTGCCAACCATCAATCGTCCGCTCACATTAGCTCTATGTTATCCCACTTTCCCATCACCTCCCTGCAAAGTAGGGGGCAATTTACAGAGGGCCAATTAATCTCCAAACCCGCACGTCCTTGGGATGGGGCTGCACCACGGAGGCACAGCGGGTAGAGCTGCTGCCTCACAGCGCCAGAGACCCGGCTTCCATCCTGACTACGGGCTCTGCCTGTACTGAGTTTGTACCTTCTCCCCGTGACCACGTGGGTTTTCTCTGGGTGCTCCGGTTAGCTCCCACACTCCAAAGGCGTGCAGGTTTGTAGGTTAACTGGCATTGGTAAAATTGTAAATTCTCCATAGTGTGTGTAGGATAGTGCCAGAGTGCGGGGTGAACGCTGGTAGGCGCGGACTCAGATGGTGTCCACGCTGTATCTCTCTCTGCAGCAGGGATTCCCAGCCTTTTTCGTACCGTTTACCCCCGGCAACTTTAATAGCACATAACAACGTTATGTCACTTATTTATGAACAACTAATGATGAACAGATACCGGTATACTGGGACCAAACACCGTCAGTCAATGAGAAAAAATATGTACAGATCCAGAATCAACAAACGTACCCCCTGGGTAGGCGAAATATACCCCCTGGGGGTAAATTTACCCCAGGTGTGGAACCCTTGGTCTAAAGTCTATAGACAATAGACAATAGACACAGAAGTAGGCCATTCGGCCCTTAGAGCCAGCACTGCCATTCAATGGCTGATCATCTCCAATCAGTACCCCGTTCCTGCCTTCTCCCCGTATCCCCTGACTCCACTATCTTTGAGAGCCCTATCTAGCTCTCTCTTGAAAGAAACCGGAGCAGCTGGAGGGAGCTACAGGGAGAATGTGCACATTCACATATAGACAGCACCCTAAGGTCAAGATCGAACACCAGTTTCTGCAGCCGAGAAGCAGCAGTTCTACCCGCTGCGCTGCCGTGCCACACTGCGGCCCTGGTTGGAAAATCGGGACGCTCAATCTATTAAGGAGGAGGCTTCAGAAAGTGATGGACGTTGCCCAGTCCATCCAGGGCACTGACCTCCCCACCATCAGAGGTATATACAGGAAGCGCTGCTTCAAAGACCAAAAGGCAAGGCAGCGCCTTTACCTCCTCAGGCAATTGAGGAAATTCAGAGTGTCTCTGAGGATCCTCCAGTGCTTCTACTCAACGGCTGTGGAAAGCATCTTGTCCGGAAATATCACGACTTGGTTTGGGAACTGCTCTGCCCAGGACAAGAAGGCTCTGCAGAGAGTAGTGCGTTCGGCTGAACGCACTATGGGAACTACACTCGCCCCCCTGCAGGAACTATACACCAGAAGGTGCAGATCCGGAGCCAACAAGATCATGGGGGACCCCTTCCACCCCTGCAACGGACTGTTCCAGCTGCTACGGTCAGGCAAACGCCTCCGTTGCCATGCTGTGAGAACGAAGAGGTTGGGAAGGAGTTTCTTCCCAGAGGCCATTAGGACTGTAAACTCCTACCTCACCAGGGACTAACTTTACTGTACCATTCTACTGTCTTTTTAAAAATTGCTGTTTTTTCCCTTTTTTCCTTCCTCCCACAATATTTAATATGTAAAAGAATATGTGATTCTGTTCCATTCTGTTTGTAGTTTGTTTGTCTGTTCTTCGCACAAGTCCGCGAGATTCGCCACTTTTCATTTCACTGCACATCTCGTATGTGTATGTGACGAATAAACTTGACTTGACCTGACACGCTCTCATCTGACTGTTACCGTCCAGCAGGAAGGTCCAGCACCGGTTGAGATCCGTGACGGGCAGGTTCAAGAACAGCTTCTTGGCAGCAACCACCTGCACGCCCCTAACCACATCCCTACCTCTGCACCGAAGGCACACGACATTGCACTACAATGGTTGCTCCCTGTACTTTAATCTTTGCTCTATCAGTCTGAAGAAGGGTCTGGACCCGAAACGTCACCCATTCCCTCTCTCCAGAGTTGCTGCCTGTCCCGCTGAGTTACTCCAGTATTTTGTGTTTAAGAAGGAACTGCAGATGCTGGAAAAATCGAAGGTAGACAAAAATGCTGGAGAAACTCAGCGGGTGAGGCAGCATCTGTGGAGCGAAGGAGATAGGTGACGTCTCGGGTCTGAAGAAGGGTCTCGGCCCAAAACGTCACCCATTCCTTCTCTCCAGAGATGCTGCCTGACCCGCTGAGTCACTCCAGCATTTTGTGTCAACCTTTTGCACTATCATAGTCTGGTTTACTTAGAATAGCTGATCATTATTTTTGTTTTTTTGGTCAGATTTCTGTTGCTGTGATGTTTAATGTGCCTCCAAAGGTGCAGCAAGTAACAATTGTATTGCTCTGGTTGATAATTGTGGTGCATTCGACAGATAAACTCTTGTAAGGACGGAGAGTGCTGGAGTAACTCAGCACGTCGGGCAGCATCTGAGAACATGGATAGGCGATGTTTCGGATTGAGACCATTCTATTACTCCAGCACTGTGTGTATTAACCAGCATCTGCAGTTCCTTGATTCTACAAGTAAAAACACTTGGTCCTTACAATGAAATGCAAGTAGCATATCCTTGTATCTTTATCTGCCTTATGCTGTCATCCATTTCCCTTCCGAAAGTGTCTATTCCATTGGCCCCAACTGCTCCATCTAGCAATGAATTTCATATTCACACTAATTTCCACTAAAAGCATTAATAGTCATCGAGACATGAATTAATACTGTGTGGAAACAGACCCTTCGGCCCAACTCACCCACACTGGCCATCCCTGTATCCTGAAATCCCTATTGGTTTGATCAGTCGCTCTCCTTATATCCCCTAGTTTAGCCACCCCAATGTGCGCACACACGCGCACCATCTCACGCACACTCATACATATCATATAGAGTCATACAGCTTGGAAACAGGCCCTCTGCCCAACTTGCCCATGCCAACCAAGATGCCCCCTACACCCACCGGCCTGTCAGTGGAAGAAGTTGCCCCTCAGGTTCCCCTCAACTAAAACCGATGTCTCTGTTCATATTAACACTGCTGTCCACTATCGGTGTTTCTGCTGAAACTATCTGTATAACCTCCAGTTCAGCCACCCCACTGTATGTACATGCCCACACGTGTGTTTACACAGCGTACAGTCACACAGCACGAAACAGGCCCTTCAGCCCAGCTTGCCCTTGCTAACCAAGATGCCCAAAGTACTCTAGTTCCAGCTCCCCGCCTTTGCCCCACATCGCTTTAAAGCTTTCCTCTTCGCGTCCCTGCCCAAAAGTCTTTTGGATGTGTCATAGTACCCAAATGTTTTGATTTATTTTAACCACTGGTCAGCCAATTTGCCTAACGGATCAAGATCGCTTTGTCAGAGAGTAGAGAGTAATGGTGGATGGCTGTTTGTCAGGTTGGAAGCCGGTGACCAGTGGGGTGCCTCAGGGATCTGTGTTGGGTCCACTGTTGTTTGTCATGTACATCAATGATCTGGATGATGGGGTGGAAAATTGGATAAGTAAGTATGCAGATGATACTAAGATAGGTGGTGTTGTGGATAATGAAGTAGATTTTCAAAGTCTACAGAGAGATTTGGGCCATTTGGAAAAGTGGGCTGAAAGATGGCAGATGGAGTTTAATGCTGATAAGTGTGAAGTGCTACATCTTGGCAGGACAAATCAAAATAGGACGTACATGGTAAATGGTAGGGAATTGAGGAATGCTGTGGAACAGAGGGATCTAGGAATAACTGTGCATAGTTCCCTGAAGGTGGAATCGCATGTAGATAGGGTGGTAAAGAAAGCCTTTGGTGTGCTGGGCCTTTATAAATCAGAGCATTGAATATAGGAGTAGGGAAGTAATGTTTTAAAATTGTACAAGGCATTGGTAAGACCAATTCTGGAGTATGGTGTACAATTTTGGTCGCCTAGTTTATAGGAAGGATGTCAACAAAATACAGAGAGTACAGAGGAGATTTACTAGAATGTTGCCAGGGTTCCAGCAACTATGTTACAGAGAAAGGTTGAACAAGTTAGGTCTTTATTCTTTGGAGCGCAGAAGGTTAAGGGGGGACTTGATTGAGGTCTTTAAAATGATGAAAGGGTAGACAGAGTTGACGTGGATACGTTTTTCCCATTGAGGGTAGGGAAGATTCAAACAAGAGGGCATGACATGAGAATTAAGGGACAGAGGTTTTGGGGTAACGTGAGGGGGAACTTCTTTACTCAGAGGGTGGTGGCTGTGTGGAATCAGCTTCCAGCAGAAGTGGTGGAGGCAGGATCGATTTTAACATTTAAGAGTAAAGTGGATAGGTATATGGACGTGAAGGGAATGGAGGGGTATGGTCTGAGTGCAGGTAGATGGGACTAGGGGAAAACAAATGGTCGGCACGGACTGGAAGGGTCGAGAGGGCCTGTTTCCGTGCTGTAATTGTTATATGGTTATATGGTTAAGATCCTGCTGTAAATGTGGATAATCACCTTTGCGGTCTACAATACCACCGCTTTAGATCCATCTGCAAACTTACTAATCGTGCCTGCGACATTCTCATACTTGTGGATGCAAACAACAACCACCAATGGAGTAATAAGGTCATAAGGGATAGGAGCAGAATTTAGGCCATTCGGCCCATCAAGTTTACTCCGCCATTCAATCAAGGCTGATCTTCTCCCCATAACCCCGGACACCCGTACTAATCAAGAATCTATATATCTCTGTCTTAGAAATATCCATTGACGGCCTCCATGGCCTTTTGCGGCAGTGAATTCAAGTGGGGGGGGGGGGAGGCCAGAGCATCCGGAGACCTGTGCCGCCTCTGTACAGACAGCATCGTTGGTTGGGGTCGGGGTGGAGCCCGGGTCTCTGGCGCTGCGAGGCAGCGGCTCTGCCGCTGTGCCACCGCGCCGCCCTCGTGACCCTGAGGCGTTGCTGTGACGAGTAGCTATGATTTACATGACAACGTTTCACTAGACCTCATCGTCTGTCGCGGCGCGGAGGGCTTCACTGGACAACGGGGGGAGGAGGCGGCTGCACAGGCACGTTTGTCCCGTTGCCCTGGTACGGCAGCTAGTCAGAAAAAAATAGTCGTTGCCGTTGAACTGGAAATACGCAAATCCTAACATAAAATAAGGAACTGCTTGAGACTGGCAAGCTTATCATAGAACAGGACAGCACAGGAACAGGCCCTTCAGCCCACAATGTCTGTGCTGAACATGATGCCACATGCAGAGCCTGCATGTAATCCATATCCCTCCATTCCCTGCACATTATGTGCCCAATCTATGAGCATTGCAAACGCAACTTATCCTAACTGCCTCCTCCATCACCCCTGGCAGCGAGTTCCAGGCACCCACTGCTCTCTGCTACTTAATATTTTTAATTAAAAAAACACACTCGCCCTGCATACCTCCTTTAAACTGTGCCCCTGTCGCCTGAGAAGGTGAAAAGCTTCTCACTGTACCTCAGTGCACGTGACATGAAACCAAACGGAACCGAATTGGGCCCTCGCACCGATTCCTGAGGCACACCACACTATCCACAGGCTCTCTGGGTGTAAAACCCTTCACAAGTTCAAAGGCTGACACACTGAGAGGAGATAAACATGGCTGAATACTGTACCTGATGCTGCGGGCTGAGCCTGGAATGGGGCTTGATGGACCGAGGGGAAACCTCCGACGTTACCTGTGGCACCACCTCCACTGAACGCATTGAAGGTCGGAAAACTCGGATGTGCAGTTTGCTGGACTGGATACAAACAAAAAGGCTGGCTGTAACCCCACGTTTACCCTTGCTACATGAACAACACAGCTGTTCTTAAGGTAGACACAAAATGCTGGAGTAACTCAGCGGGTGAGGCAGCATCTGAGGAGAGAAGGAATGGGCGACGTTTCAGGTCGTGACCCTTCTTCAGTCTGAAACGTCGCCCTATTTCTTCTCTCCTCAGGTGCTGCCTCACCCGCTGAGTTACTCCAGTATTTTGTGTCTACCTTCGATTTTAACCAGCTTCTGCTGTTCTTTCTTACACAGAGCAGTTCTTAAGATCTCCGGGGAAAAGGAATAGGTGACGTTTCGGGTCGTGTCGTCGGACCTGCAGGTTCAGGGGCAGTTTCTTCCTGGCTGTTATCCGGCACCTGAACCATCCTATCACCAACTCGAGAACGGTCCTGATCTCCCTGATCTGGAGGTGTGCGATTGTTTTCACACTTCTGTATCTCTTGCCCGATGGGAGAGGGGAGAAGGGGGAGTGGCCGGGGTGCAACTCGTCCTTGATTATGCTGCTGGCCTTGCCGGGGCAGCGTGAGGTGTACATTGAGTCAATGGAAGGGTTCGGTTTGTGCGACGGTCTGGGCTGCGTCCGCAAGTCTCCTTAATTTATTGCGGTCTTGGATGGAGCCGTTCCTAAACCAAGCTGTGATGCATCCCGATAAAACGTTTTCTACAGCACATCCGTAGAAGTTGGTGAAAGTTTTTGAGGAGATGCTGAACTTCCTAAGCCTTCAACGGAAGTAGAGGCCAGGTTCCACAGAGGTCTGTGGAACAGTGCAGACGATAGCTTCAGGAGGGAAGAGAAATGACCTAATGGAGATGAAGGGAGCCGCAGAAAACGAAGGGTTTCGGCCCGAAATGTTGCCTATTTCTTTCGACCCCATAGATGCTACCTCACCCGCTGAGTTTCTCCAGCATTTTGTCTACTGCAGAAAACGAGGCTGGTTTAGTTTATCTCCAAGGGTGGCACGGTGGCGCAGCGATAGGGCTGCTGCCCTACAGAGCCAAAGATTCAGGTTCGATCCCGACTAAGGGCGCTGTCTGTACGGAGTTTGCACGTTCTCCCAGTGACCTGCGTGGGCTTTCTCCGGGATCTCCGGTTTTCGTCCCAAAGACGCGCAGGTTTGTAGGTTAATTGGCTTGGTGTAAATGTAAATTATCCCAGGTGTGCGTAGGATGGCGTTAATGTGCGGGGATCGCTGGTCGGCGCGGACTTGGTGGGCTGAAGGGCCTGTTTCCGTGTTGTATCTCTGAACTAAACTCAATAAATCTTACCTCCAAAGCCGGGGAAAGCCCCAAAGGCCTGTGTGGCTGAATGTTGGGGTGCAGGGGTGGCAAAGGGGTCGCCCCCAATGTCGGCCAGGAGATCCAGCTGCGACCTCTTTGCTTGCTGCTGTTGTGTCTGCTGCATCTGTGCCTGACCCACGGGCTGGAGGAGGAGAGAGAAAAATAATATTAAATTAGTTTAGTTTAGTTTATTGTCACGTGCAGCGTTGAGTTCAATACTACACGTATTCAATACAGTATTTAGACCGAAGAAGGGTCTTGACCTGAAATGTCACCCATTCCTTCTCTCCAGAGATGCTGCCCGTCCCGCTGAGTTACTCCAGCTTTTTTGTGTCTGATGTCCATTTAAAGCAGCATCTGCAGTTCCTTCCTACACAGTATTTGGAGCATTGCATTCAATTCTGGGCATCAAGCTGGCACGGGTACAGAGAACGTTTAGGAGGATGTTCCCGATGTTGGGGGAGTCCAGAACCAGGGACCACAGTTTAAGAATAAGGGGTCGGCCATTTAGAACGGAGACAAGGAAACACTTTTTCTCACAGAGAGTGGTGAGTCTGTGGAATTCTCTGCTTCAGAGGGAAGTGGGGGCCGGTTCTCTGCATACTGTCAAGAGAGAGCTAGATAGGGCTCTTGAAGACAGCAGAGTCAGGGGATATGGGGAGAATGCAGGAACGGGGTACTGATTGGGGATGATCAGCCATGATCACATTGAATGGTGGTGCTGGCTCAAAGGGCCAAATGGCCTACACCCTGCACCTATTGTCTACTGTTGTCAGGACTAGAGGGTCTGAGCTGTAGGGATGGATTGAATAGGCTGGGACTATTCCTTGGAGCGCATGAGGTTGGGCGATCTTGCAGATGTGTGTAAAATCATGAGATAAATAGATCGGGTAGATACACAGAGTTTCTTGCCCAGAGTAGGCAAATCGAGGACATGAGGGCATGGGTTTAAGGTGAAGGGGAGAAGATTTAATAGGAATCTGAGCGGTACCTTTTTCACACAACGGGTGGTGGGTGTATGGAACGAACTGCCAGAGAAGGTAGTTGAGGCTGGGACTATCCCATCGTTTAAGAAACCTGTCAGACAGGTACATGGATAGGACAGGTTTGGGCCAAATGCGGGCATGTGGGACTAGTGTAGCTGGGACATGTTGGCCAGTGTGGGCAAGTTGTGCCGAAGGGCCTTTTCCACTCTGTATCACTCTATGATTCTATGTATACCGAGGTACAGTGAAAAGCTTTACTGCGTGCTAACCAGTCAGCGGAAAGATAATACATGATTGCAATCGAACCATCCACAGTGTGCAGATAGATGATGAAGGGAATAATGTGAATAACGTTTAGTGCCAGAGAAAGCCAGTCAAGTTCAAATGTGATAGGAGCACAATTAGGCCATTCGGCTCATTAAGTCTACTCCGCCATTCAATCATGGCTGATCTATCTCTCCCTCCAAGCCCCATTCTCCTGCCTTCTCCCCATAACCTCTGACACACGTACTAATCAAGAATCAATCTATCCCTGCCTTAAAAATATTCACTGACTTGGCCTCCACAGCCGACTGTGGCAAAGAATTCCACAGATTCACCACCCTCTAACTAAAGAAATTCCTCCTCATCTCCTTCCTGAAGGAACGTCCTTTAATTCTGAGGCTGTGCCCTCTGGTCCTAGACTCTCCCACTAGTGGAAACATCCTCTCCGCATCCACTCTATCCAAGCCCTTTACTATTTGGCAAGTTTCAATGAGGGTTTCAACGAGGTACTTAGTTGCTACAGTTGTTGAGTGAAGTTGAGTTAGGAAGCTACAAAATCCATGCCCACCCCGCCCCCTCTCCCCCCAACCATCATGCTGACAGTACTTGACTGACGGTTCTCGTGACAGTCAGGGCCGGAGTTGATTCTCCCACCAGGCTCTTCAGAGGTTTGATGTCGGGCGTGCTGCTTCTGCTGCTAAGTGAGGTGGTGGCTGAAGTGGCCGCAGACACCTTTACACGCTCGGGTGGAACATACCTGTAATCACAGACAAAACCAAATTAAAGCAACCCAGGAAAATATTCGCATTCCCCTCGTTGTTCGCTTGGGCAGCTTACGACCCAGCGGCATGAACACTGATTTCTCTAATTTCCCCATGGGGGGCACGGTGGCGCCGCGGTAGAGCTACTGCCTCGCAGCGCCAGAGACCCGGGTTCGATCCCGACTACCGGTGCTGTCTGTACGGAGTTTGCACGTTCTCCCCGTGACCTGCGTGGGTTTTCTCTGAGATCTTCGGTTTCCTCTCACACTCCAAAGACGTACAGGTTTGTAGGTTAATTGGCTTGGTGTAAATGTAAAAATTGTCCAAGGTAGACAAAAGTGCTGGACAAACTCAGCGGGTGAGGCAGCATCTATGGAGCGAAGGAAATAGGCAACGTTTCAGGCCGAAACCCTTCTTCAGACCCTTCTTTAATAATTGTCCCTAGTCTGTGTAGGATAGTGTTAATGTGCGGGGATCGCTGGTCGCTGACAAAGGGTTTGTTTCAGCGCTATGTCTCTAAACTAAACTAAACTTCGAGCAACCCTTCTATTTATTCTCTCTCTGTCCCTCCACCACCCTGGTCCTCTTGTAAATTCACTGTTTGTATTCCTTCATTATCATCTTGTCCCCAGCCAACAATGGACCATTGTGGACTCCACCTTCCCTGAGTCATCGATGCAGGCTCTGCTTTGTTCTGTACCTTCCTATTCCTCCAGTGTCTCCCACCTCCCAGAGTCTCAGACCGACGAAGGGTCTCGAGCCGAAACGTCACCTATCCCTTTTCTCCACAGATGCTGCCTGACCCGCTAAGTTATTCCACCATTTTGTGTCTATCTTCGGTGTAAGCCAGCATCGGCAGTTCCTTCTTACAAACGAAAATAGGGATTAAACTGCCTTCAAGCCTGCCTGCCAGCTTTCATGCCAGTTCCCTCAACATTTCAAATAAGCTTCTATTTCCACTGCAAATGGCCCATTCTTAGTCACGTGTGTGACTAAAAAAGATGAAAAAATTGTGGAATAGATCTCTTCTGAAATTCTGAAAGCATTACAGGTATATTGTTTTGTCCTGCACAGAGGATTCATCTTTTTTTCCGGTTCATCAAGTGAAATTTTTATATGTTATGCTGACAATGTTTGTTTGGGGCAAGAGGTCAAATAGGACTGTTCGCCTGTGTGACACCGCACGGAAGAGTTTTTCAAACTCTTGTGAATTCTATAAAGCCAGAATGTTCATATCTTTAGCAGGCATGCATTATCGTCCTGTAGGTGGGGATGAAATAGCAATGAACAAAATAAATCTCTTACAAGATTTTTTTGATGTATCACTTTGTGTGATGACATCTGGTCACGTGTGTGACATGTTGGTTCACTTTCCCAAAGAATGGGCCCTAATACTCGCAGTCACAGAGTCAATGATAGAGCAGTCCAAATCGTCCATGCCGATTAAAATGTCCCACCTGGTTTAGTTTAATCTAGCTTGGTGCAGTTTAGTTAATACAGCGGAAACAGGCACTTCGGCCCACTAAGTCCGTGATCCCCATACACTAACACAATCGCACACACACACCGTTGGCGATTCGCAATCTTACCTGGCCAATTCACCGACACACCCGCACGTCTGTGGAGTGTGGGAGGAAACCGCAGCTCCCGGAGAAAAGCCGCGCTGGCCAGGGGGAAGAACGTACAAACTCCGTGCTGACAGCACCCGTGGTCAGGATCGAACCCGGGTCTCTGGCGCTGTGAGGCAGCGACTCTACCGCCGCGCCACCGTGCCCCCCGTTGTTTAGTTCAGATACAAAATCCAAGATGAAGCCGAAGCCAGGCGGATCTTTGTGTCCCAGAAGTGGATCTGCTATTATTTCTCTAAGCCAATTCCGCACTAATCAAGAATCTATCTATCTCTGCCTTAAAAATATCCGCTGACTTTGGCCTCAGCCTCTAAGGCAATGAATTCCACAGATTCACCAGCCTCTGAATAAAGAAATTCATCCTCATCTCCTTCCTAAAAGAACATCCTTTAATTCTGAGGCTGTGACCTCTGGTCCTCCTCTCCCACTAGTGGAAACATCCTCTCCACATCCATTCTAAGCAGGCGTTTCACTATTCAAAAGTTTCAATGCGTTCTCCCCTCATCCTTCTAAACTCCAGCAGTAGAGGCCCAGTGCCTTCAAACGCTCATCGTGTTAACCCACCCATTCCTGGGATCATTCCCTCGTAAGCCTCCTCCGGAGCCGGCATAGAAACATAGAAAATAGGTGCAGGAGAAGGCCATTCAGCCCTTCGAGCCAGCACCGCCATTCAATATGATCATGGCTAATCATCCAAAATCAGTACCCCATTCCTGCTTTCCCCCCACATCCCTTGATTCCATTAGCCCTAAGAGCGAAATCCAACTCCATTAGCCCTACAGGGCCTGTCCCACTGTACGAGGTGATTCAAGAGTTCTCCCAAGTTTCTTTTGATTCGAACTCGGAGAGTTACGGCAATAGCCGTTCGTAGGTACATGGGGGCTCTCGTGGACATTTTTCACAGTGCTGAAAAACTTCACGAGTTACCGCGTTTCCAGAGTACCTGCCGTCAGCGTTACGAGCCGCTACAGGACATCCCCGAGCTCCGACGTAGCCTCTACGTACATTCTACATACTTAACACGAGTCTGATTTTTTTTTTTAACTTGTGGGAGCTCTGGATTTTCCTCGTACAGTGGGACAGGCCCTTAAGAGCTAAATCCAACTCGCTCTTGAAAACATCAAGAGCGCTTCTCTCTTGAAATTTACAGATACAGCAGGCAGTGAAGGAAGCTAATGGAATGTTGGCCTTCATAACAAGAGGAGTAGAGAGGTTCTTCTGCAGTTGTATAGGGCTCTGGTGAGACCACATCTGGAGTATTGTGTACAGTTTTGGTCTCATAATTTGAGGAAGGACATCCTTGTGATTGAGGCAGTGCAGCGTAGGTTCACCAGATTGATCCCTGGGATGGCGGGACTGTCATATGAGGAAAGATTGAAAAGACTAGGCTTGTATTCACTGGATGAGGATCCAGTGAATACAAGCTGAGGAAAGGATGAGGGGACACCTTATAGAAACATATAAAATTATAAAAGGACAGGATAAGCTCGACGTAGGAAAAATTTTCCCAATGTTGGGCGAATCCAGAACCAGGGACCACAGACTTAGAATAAAGGGGAGATCATTTAAGACTGAGGTGAGAAAAAACGTTTTCACCCAGAGAGTTGTGAATTTATGGAATTCCCTGCTACAGAGGGCAGTGGAGGCCAAATCACTGGATGGATTTAAGAGAGAGTTAGATAGAGCGCCCGGGGTTAGTGGAATCAAGGAATATGGGGAGAAGGCAGGCACGGGTTATTGATTGGGGACGATCAGCCATGATAACAATGAATGGCGGTGCTGGCTCGAAGGGCCGAATGGCCTCCTCCTGCACCTATTTTCTATGTTTCTATGTTTCTAATACATACATGAGCATATCCTACCTCAGATATCCCTCTAAAGGGCAACGTTGTGAGGGTACAGTTATGTGTGATTTTATTTGTGATCGTTTCTGGTGTACAGGCCGTACTGGATTGATCATCTACAGCAGTCAATAGCATCACGTGAGCTGGCACCTTTTCGTCTACTATACAAGCACTGGCTGAGATCCATTTGCAGGTTTTTCTGTCGGAACTAACTGCTTATCCAACTGACATCTAAATTAAACAGCGGTATTCTGAGCGGGAGCAGAAACAGTCATTGGAATTATTGAGTATGACCTTCGGCATAAATGCATGATCACCCACCATCTTTTCTTCTCATATTTATCCTGTAGGAATTCCTTGATTTTCTGTGGATCCCTGTAATCTGGGATGACTGATGATCTGGAGTCGAACAGGCCCAGCCAGATCTGTCTACATACCTGCAGAGGAATCAAAACAGGGGAATTAAGTCTTCTCTACACAGATACAGTGCACAAGATCTCACATCACATCAACTGGACCGCATGACGGGGCGGCAGGGTGGCGCAGAGGTACAGTTGCTGCCACACAGCGCCAGAGACCTGGCTTTGATCCTGACCACGGGTGCTGTCTGTATGGAGCTTGTACCCCGCGACATGCGTGGGTTTTCTCCCGGTTTCCTCCCACACTCAAAAGACTTACAGGACAAGTTTGGAAGTTAACTGGCTTAGGTAAAATTGCAAATTGTAAATCACCCCAAATGTGTGCAAGAGAGTGTGAGTGGGAATCGCTGGTCGGAGTGGACTCGGAGCGCCGAAGGGCCAGTTTCCACACTGTATCTATAAAATAAACTAAAACTAATTGTTAGATTTGAGTGAGGTGACAGATGAATGCAGGGTGGCTAATATTATTTTATTTGATCCGGGCTTTGATCCTGACTAGGGGTGCTGTCTGTACGGAGATTGTACGTTCTCCCCGTGACCGCGTGGGTTTTCTCAGGGCGCTTAGATTTCTTCTCACACCCCAAAGACGTACCGATTTGTAGGCCAATTGGCTTCGGTAAGAATTGTGAATTGTCCCAAGTGGGTAGGATAGTGCTAGTGTACAGGATCGCTGGTCGGCATGGACTCGGCCTGTTTCCATTCTGTATCCGCAAAATCCTGACTCCAAAAGTCACGATACAGTTTTATATGACTTTGGTAAGGCTGCATTTGGAGTACTGCATGCAGTTCTGTTTGCCCCATTATAGGAAAGATGCGACGGCTTTGGGCACAGAAGAGGTTTACCAGAATGCTTAGAAAGGAACTGCAGATGCTGGTTTAAACCGAAGATAGACACAAAATGCTGGATTAACTCAGCTGGAGAGGCGGCATCTCTGGAGAGAAGGAATGGGTGACGTTTCAGGTCGAGACCCTTCTTCAGACCGATTACAGGGGAGAGGGAGATACATAGATAAGGAAGTGTAAGGTGTGAAAACGGACAAAGGGAATGGAGATCAAGGAAAATGTGGAATAGATCATTGTTAGCTGGGAGAGGGTGACAACAAAGCAAACAGAGATAAAATATAGTCTGAGGCAGTAGGACTGGTCAGAGAACTGGGAAGGGGGTGGGGTGTAGAGAGAGGGAAAGCAAGGGTTACTTGAAGTTAGAGAAGTCAATGTTCATAGCGCTGGGGTGTAAGCTGCCCAAGCGAAATGTCAGGTGCTTGCAGAATGCTGCCTTGTTTGGAAGGTTTCAGCTATAGGGAAAAACTGGACAGACTTGCATTGGCTTCTCTGGAAGCTTGGAGGTTGGGGGGGGGGAGATCTTTGATAGAAGAGTGTAAAATGATGGGAGCCGAAGATAGGGTAGATAATCAGAACCCTTTTCCCCAGCGTGGAAATGTCCAACACTAGAGGGCAGAGATGTATGGGGAATGGGGGAAAGTTTAATGGAGATGTGTGGGCACAAGAGTAGTGGTGGACCATGGAATGCATTGCCTGGTGTGGTGGTGGAGGTAGATAGGATGGTGGGTTTTAAGAGGCTTTTAGATAGCAACATGAGGAAAGATATTGTCAAGCTTGAAAGGGTTCAGAGAAGATTTATGAGGATTTTTTTTTTTTTTTTTAAAGAAGGAACTGCAGATGCTGGAGAATCGAGGGTACACAAAAAGCTGGAGAAACTCAGCGGGTGCAGCAGCATCTAAGGAGCGAAGGAGATAGGCGACGTTTCGGGTCGAGACCCTTCGAGATTTATGAGGAAGTTGCCAGGACTAGAAGGTCTGAGCTATAGGGAGAGATTGAGCAGGCTGGGTCTCTATTCCTTGGAGCGCAAGAGGATGAAGGGTGATCTTATAGAGGTTGAAAAAACAATGAGAGGAATAAATCGGGTAGATGCACGGAATCTGTTGCCCAGAGTAGGGCAATCGAGGACCAGAGGACATAGGTTCAAGGCGAAGGGGAAAAGATTTAGTAGGAATCTGAGGGATAACTTTTTCAGAGGAGGTAGTTGAGTCCGGGACTATCCCAATGTTTAAGAAACAGTTAAGACAGGTACATGGATAGGACAGGTTTGGAGGGATATGGACCAAATACAGGCAGGTGGGACTAGTGTAGCTGGGACATGTTGGCTGCAGTGGGCAAGTTGGGCCAAAGGGCTTGTTTCTCCACTGTATCACTCTATGACTATGACGTGGAAGTGTAGGGAGTAGCGGACTATGGATCATGTACAGGCAGATGAGATCAGTTTGCAGGGGCTGTCCCACTGCGGCGACCTAATTGGCGAGTTTAGAATAGTTTACCCTCGACTCATACTCGCAGCATGGCCGACACGTGTCCTAGGAGGTCTTTGTAACTCTCCCTCACGCTCGAGAGTAGTCCCCGCATACTCGAGGCCTCAGCTAGGTCGCGGCGTATTTTTCAACATGCTGAAAAATGCCCGCGAGTGAAAAAAGGTCGCCAATTAGGTCGCCGCAGTGGGACAGCCCCTTAACTTGGCCTCATGTTCGGCTGAAGGGCGTCATGGGTTATGGGGAGAAGGTAATAGGATGGGGTTAAGAGGTAAAGACCGACCAGCCATGACGGAGTTGCCAAAATGGCCTAAACCTGCTGCTATAACTTATGAACATAGAAACATAGAAATTAGGTGCAGGAGTAGGCCATTCAGCCCTTCGAGCCTGCACCGCCATTCAATATGATCATGTCTGATCATCCAACTCAGTATCCCGTACCTGCCTTCTCTCCATACCCTCTGATCCCCTTAGCCACAAGGGCCACATCCAACTCACTCTTAAATATAGCCAATGAACTGGCCTCAACTACCCTCTGTGGCAGAGAGTTCCAGAGACTCACCACTCTCTGTGTGAAGAAAGTCTTTCTCATCTCGGTCTTAAAGGATTTCCCCCTTATCCTTAAGCTGTGACCCCTTGTCCTGGACTTCCCCAACATCGGGAACAATCTTCCTGCATCTAGCCTGTCCAACCCCTTAAGAATTTTGTAAGTTTCTATAAGATCCCCTCTTAATCTCCTAAATTCCAGAGAGTATAAACCGAGTCTATCCAGTCTTTCTTCATAAGACAGTCCTGACATCCCAGGAATCAGTCTGGTGAACCTTCTCTGCACTCCCTCTATGGCAATAAATGTCATTCCTCAGATTTGGAGACCAAAACTGCACGCAATACTCCAGGTGTGGTCTCACCAAGACCCTGTACAACTGAAGTAGAACCTCCCTGCTCCTGTACTCAAATCCTTTTGCTATGAAAGCCAACATACCATTCGCTTTTTTTCACTGCCTGCTGCACCTGCATGCCTACTTTCAATGACTGGTGTACCATGACACCCAGGTCTCGCTGCATCTCCCCTTTTCCTAATCGGGCCACCATTTAAATAATAGTCTGCTTTCCTGTTTTTGCCACCAAAGTGGATAACCTCACATTTATCCACATTATACTGCATCTGCCAAACATTTGCCCACTCACCCAGCCTATCCAAGTCACCTTGCAGTCTCTAGCATCCTCCTCACAGCGAACACTGCCCCCCAGCTTAGTGTCATCCGCAAACTTGGAGATATTGCCTTCAATTCCCTCATCCAGATCATTAATATATATTGTAAATGAAACCGTAATATATATTGTAAATATATGAACATAGCAGTGCCTGTGATGAACATGATTTCAAGATATTCTCCTCTGGCAGAGTAGACTTGATGGACTGACTGGCCTAATTCTGCCCTTGTGTCTTATGGCATTAGGGGCAGGGTTTGGCAAGGAGAGAGACAGGAAAGAGCTCAGCTTCTAAAAGAGGGGGAGACTTTGAGATCATACGTATGGTGGAACTTTATTTATCCCAGGAGGGAAATTGGTCTGCCAACAGTCATGAAACATAACAAGATACATTGACAAGTGAAAAGGATTGGGGATGTGCAAAGATTAGGTCTGGGATGGGGAGGGGGGGGTAGTCTCAGTCTACCCCACGACAGAAGTGGGGAGGAGTTGTACAGTTTGATAGCCACAGGGAAGCAGGATCTCCTGTGGCGTTCTGTGCTGCATCTTGGTGGGAACCAGTCTGTTGCTGAAGGTGCTCCTGAGGTTGACCAGTGTGTCACGGAGGGGGTGTGAGCTGTATTGTCCAGGATGCTCCGCCGTTTGAGGAGCATCCTCCCCTCCGAGACCACGGCAATCAAAGGTTAAGGATGTGGCACCAAGTTTGACCTCTGATAAAGACACAAAAAGCTGGAGTAAGTATCACAGCTGCTCAGGCAGCATCTCTGGAGGGAAGGAATGGGTGACGGTTCGGGTCCAGACCTGAAACGTCACTTATTCCTTCTCTCCAGCGATGCTGTCTGGCCCGCTGAGTTACTCCAGCTTTTTGTGTCTAACAAAGGTATAAACCCAACATCTGCATCTCCTTCCTACACTATATGTTTGACCTCCAAATGACTGCCGTGACTCAAGGCAAAATGCTCATTCATGCACTTTGTTTACCTGCAAGTGTGCACAGGGGGATTCATTTACATCCTTAAGAGTGAATGCTCAACGGCACGGACAATAATGGTTTTAGCAGGAAGCAGTTCTGGCTCAGCGAGCAGCTGAAGTGAGATTTGGAGTGTGTGCATAGCTGGGATGTCTTTGAAATGCTTGGAGATCAACGCCTCGATATCAGGTCCTGTGACTTTCAGCTCCCCTAGCTCGGTCCAGCCACGCGTGAGAGTTAAAAGCCCTGAAATCCTGCCTGTGAAAGGCAATAATTGTAGCTAAGTGGGCCAAGAGCTAATGCACTTGAGAAGGTCACGATCCAGAAGGTCCTCGCACGCCAACATAGATGTGAGGGAAGGAACAGCAGATGATGGTTTAAACCGAAGATAGGTTCAAAAAGCTGGAGTAACTCGGCGGGACTGGCAGCATCTCTGGAGAAACGGAATAGGTGACCCTTGTGGGTGCCCATAGCTATGCCTTGGGTTTAGAGGAAGTGGGAACAGTCAAAGGAGAAGTTAAGGGTAGACAAAAACGCTGGAGAAACTCAGCGGGTGAGGCAGCATCTATGGAGCGAAGGAATGGGTGACGTCTCGGGTCTCACCCGCTGAGTGTCCCCAGCATTTTTGTCTACCTTTCATTTTTCCAGCATCTGCAGTTCTTTCTTAAACGAGGTTAAGGGTGAGGACCAGTCTAAACAAGGGTCTCGACCCGAAACGTCACCTATTCCTTTTCTCCAGAGATGCTGTGCTGCCTGTCCCCGGTGAGCTCCTCCAGCTTTTTTCATCCACCTTCGGTGTAAAGCAGCATCTGCATTTCCTTCCTTCACATGCCTCATCAATCAATGCCTCAAGCTAAGAAGGCAAGCATAACGTACACCTTCTTTACCACTCTATCTACTTATGTTGCCACTTTCAAGGAGTTATGGACATGGACCCCAAGATCCCTCGGTGCATCAATGCTGGTAAGGGTGTTGCCACTAATTATGTCCCCTCACATTCGACCTCCCAAAGTGCAGCATCTTACTGAGGGTGGCAAGGTAGCCACAAGGAGCTGGAGTAACTCAGCGGGTCAGACAGCATCTCTGGAGAAAAGGAATAGGTGCGTTTCGGGTCGAAACCCTTCTTCAGACTGGTCCTCACCGTTAACTTCTCGTTTAAGAAGGAACTGCAGATGCTGGAAAAATCGAAGGTAGACAAAAATGCTGGAGAAACTCAGCGGGTGAGGCAGCATATCTATGGAGCGAAGGAATGGGTGACCCCCGAAACGTCACATTCCTTCGCTCCATAAATGCTCCATAACTTCTCACTCAACTCCTCCACTCCTCCAAGGTGTGGCTATGTGCACCTGCATGGGCCCCAGCTACGCCTGCCTTTTTGTAGGGTACGTTGAACGATCCCTGTTCCAGGCGCACGCTGGCCCTATCACCAAAATCTATCTCTGCTACATTGACGACTGCATCGGGGGATGTTCTACCTCCTGCAACCAAGCAGAACTCATGGACTTTATTAACTTCACCACCAATTTCCATCCTGCACTCAAATTCACTTGGACCACCTCCAACATCTCTCTTCCCTTTCTTGATCGCACTGTCTCCATCACAGGAGAGAGAAAATCGACTGGCGTCTATTATACTGCACCAGCAGGTCCTTGATGCGCTCCAGCTTCCAGTCTCTCTCATCTCCACCAACTGCCTTTGGTCAGGGTGGGTGGTGAATCTGTGAAATTCATTGCCACAGATGGCTGTGGAGGCTAGGTCAATGGAAATTTTATGGCAGAGATTGACACATTCTTGATTAGTATGGGCATCAGGGGTTGTGGGGTGAAGGCAGGAGAATGGGGTTGAGAGGGAAAGATAGATCAGCCATGACTGAATGGCGGAGTAGACCTGATGAGCCCAATGGCCTAATTCTGCTCCTAGAACTTAAGACCACATACTAGGGAGACAAGGACACGTTAGTCTCTACGGAAACAGGGCTTAGAACAGACGGGCGCACGTTCCTGTGTTGAGGTGGCACAGCGGTAGAGACCCGGGATCAATCCTGACCACAGTTACTGCCTGTAGGGAAGTTTTACGTTCTCTCCCAGTGACCCCATGGCTTTTCTCCGGGTGCTCCGGTTTCCGCCCTCGCTCCAAAGACACACAGGTTTGTAGCTTAATTGGCTTCATGAAAATTGTAAATTGTCCCTAGTGTGTAGGGGAGTGCTAGTGCACAGGGTGATCGCTGGCCGGCATGGACTCGGTGGGCCGAAGGGCCTGTTCCTGCGCTGTAGCTCTCAAATTTAAAGAAAGTGCAGAATGGCACAATCTTGAGCAAAACACAAGGAGCTGGAGGAACTCAGCAGGTCAGGCAGCATCTGGGATGGGGAAACGGACAGGTGATGTTTCGGGTCAGAATTGGTTGTAGTGGGGGGGCGAGGTGGAGGGGGGGGGGGGGAAGGTGAGGGGCAAGTCAATGCCTGGCAAGTGATAGGTGGATGTAGGTGCGGCTGAGGTTTGACTACAGGTGGGTGGAGTGCACGGCACAGGATGGTGACAAGGAGACTAAAGGCTGGCAGAGAAGGGGAGGAGAACTGAAATTCAACGCCAGAGAGAGGGATGTGGGTGGAAGTGGACTGAGGGGGATGAAAGGGAAGTGGGAGACTTGAGGAGGGGAAATGAAGGTATGGAGGCAGGACTCTGAGAAATGGCAGCGCAGCAGGGTGGATACAGGAAAGAAAGTACAGTGTACAGTACAAGGAAGTATTGTGTACAGTTTTGGTCTCCTAATTTGAGGAAGGACATCCTTGTGATTGAGGCAATGCAGCGTAGGTTCACCAGATTGATCTCTGGGGTGGCGGGACTGTCATATGAGGAAAGATTGAAAAGACTAGGCTTGTATTCACTTTAGTTTAGAAGGATGAGGGGATATCTTATAGAAACATATACAATTATAAAAGGACTGGACAAGCTAGATGCAGGAAAAATGTTCCCAATGTTGGGCGAGTCCAGAACCAGGGGCCACACAGTCTTAGAATAAAGGGGAGGTCATTTAAGACTGAGGTGAGAAAAAACTTTTTCACCCAGAGAGTTGTGAATTTATGGAATTCCCTGACACAGAGGGCAGTGGAGGCCAAGTCACTGGATGGATTTAAGAGAGTTAGATAGAGCTCTAGGGGCTAGTGGAATCAAGGGATATGGGGAGAAGGCAGGCACGGGTTATTGATTGGGGATGATCAGCCATGATCACAAAAAATGGCGGTGCAGGCTCGAAGGGCCGAATGGCCCCCTCCTGCACCTATTTTCTATGTTTCTATATTTCTATGTTTCTATGTCTATGTTTCTATGAAGTTATAGAATTTAATTTTCATCCTGTTGGGTTGTCAGTTGCCCAAGGGGAAGAATGTATGATGAGAATTTGAGGGAACTGGGCTTGTATTCAAGAGAGAGCTAGATAGGGCTCTTAAAAATAGCGGAGTCAGGGGATATGTGGAGAAGGCAGGAAGGGGGTACTGATTGGGGATGATCAGCAATGATCATATTGAATGGCGGTGCTGGCTCGAAGCGCCGAATGGTTTACTCCTGCACCCATTGTCTATTGTCTACTCGCTGGAGTTTAGAAGGATGAGGGAGGACCTCATTGAAACTTACTGAACATTGAAAGAACTGGATAGAGTGGAAGTGGAGAGGACGTTTCCACTAGTGGGAGAGTCTAGGACCAGAGGGCAAAACCTCAGAATAAAAGGACGTTCCTTTAGAAAGGAGATGAGGAGGAATTTATTTAGCCAGAGGGTGGAGATACCTGTGAAAATCATTGCCACAGACATCTGTGGAGGCCAAGTCTGAGTATTCTTTAATTGGAGATTGACAGTTTCTGGATTAGTAAGGGTGTCAAGGGTAATGGGGAGAATGGGGTTGAGAGGGGAAAGATAGACCAGCCAAGATTGAATTGTGGAGTAGACTTGATTGATGGCCTGCACAGCCTTCTGTGGCAATGAATTCCACAGATTCACCACCCTCTGACTAAAGAAATTCCTTCTCATCACCTTTCTAAAGGCACTTTGACTGAGGCAATGGCCTCTGTCCGAGACTCCCCACGTGTAAACATCCTCTCCACATCCATTCTATCCGATGCATGCCAGAAGGCCTGTTCCTGTATTGTACCGTTCTATGTTCTAAGATAGCGACAGGGCAGCACAGCGGTAGAGCTAACCCACTGACTCCCACAGCTACCTGGACTACTCTTCCTCCCACCCTGCTTCCTGTAAGGACTCCATCCCCTATTCCCAATTCCTTCGTCTACGCCGCATCTGCTCCCAGGATGAGGCGTTTAACACCAGGTCATCACAAATGGCCTCATTCTTCAGAGAACGGGGATTCCCCTCCCCCACTATTGATGAGGCTCGCACCAGGGTCTCCTCCATACCCCGCAACACTGCCCTCTCTCCCCATTCCCCCACTCGCAAACAGGGCAGAGTCCCCCTGGTCCTCACCTTTCACCCCACCAGCCGGCAAATACAACAGATAGTCCTCCGCCAGTTTCGCCACCTCCAACGTGACCCCTCCACCCGCCACATCTTCCCATCTCCCCCCCTGTCTGCCTTCCGCAAAGACCGCTCCCTCCGCGACTCCCTTGTCAATTCTTCCCTCCCCTCCCGCTCTACTCCTTCCCCGGCACTTTCCCTTGCAACCGCAAGAAATGCAACACTTGTCCCTTCACCTCCCCCCTCCACTCCTTTCAGGGACCCAAACAGTCCTTCCAGGTCCGACAGAGGTTCACCTGCACCTCCTCCAACCTCATCCACTGCATCCGCTGCTCCAGATGCCAGATGATCTATATCGGTGAGACCAAGCGGAGGCTTGGCGATCGTTTCGCCGAACACCTCCGCTCGGTCCGCAAAACCAACCCGACCTCCCGGTCGCTCAGCACTTCAACTCCCCCTCCCATTCCGTATCCGACCTCTCGGTCCTGGGCCTCCTCCATGGCCAGAGTGAGCAACACCGCAAGTTGGAGGAACAGCACCTCATATTCCGCTTGGGGAGTTTGCATCCTTTGGGCTTGAACATTGAATTTTCTCAATTCTGTTAACCCCTGCTGTCTCCTCCCCCTCCCACCTCTCCCTCAGCCCTCGGGCCCTGGCATTCCCTCTATCTCTATCTCCCTCCCCCACCCTAGTCGCACTAGCTTCTCATTTTCACACCACAAACAGCTTACAATGGCTTGTTCCCTTCATCATCGATACTTTTTTGCATATCTTTCATTCATTGTTCTTTATCTCTCACATCACCGTCTATATCTCTCGTTTCCCTGATCCCTGACCAGTCTGAAGAAGGGTCTCGACCCAAAACGTCGCCTATCTCCTTCGCTCCTTAGATGCTGCTGCACCCACTGAGTTTCTCCAGCATTTTGTGTAACCCTCGATTCTCCAGCATCTGCAGTTTCTTCGTTAACACAGCGGTAGAGTTGCTGCTTTAAAGCGCCGGAGACCCGGGTTCGATGCTGACCACGGGTGCTGCCTGGAGGCAGTTTGTACGTTCTCCCCGTGACCTACGTGGGTTTTCTCCTGGTGCTCCGGTTTCCTCCCACACTACAAAGACGTACATGTTTGTAGGCTAATTGGCTTTGGTAAAAACTGCAAATTGCTGTGTGTGTGTGTGTGTGTGTGTGTGTGTGTGTGTGTGTGTGTGTGTGTGTGTGTGTGTGTGCGATAGTGTAAGTGTACAGGGATCGCTGGTCAGCGCGGACTTGCTGGGCCGAAGGGCCTGTTTCCGTGCTGTATCTCTGAACTAAGCGGCAGGGGAGAAGCTGGAGGGACTCAACGTTAAACAGGCCTTCTCTCCAGAGATGCTGCCTGCCCGCTGAGTTACTCCAGCATTTTGTGTCTATCTTCGGTGTGCACCAGCGTCTGCAATTCCTTCCTACACGTTAAACAGAGGCTGCCGCCTGGAGGGTGCAGAATAATGGGAACTTCAAGGTTTGCGGAACATAATGCTCATTAGAGTCATGGCGACAGGACAAGTGCACGCTGACCCGAGCTGTTCCACTTGTGACGACTGATCTTGATCCTACCTTGAAAGTCAAGGAGGTTTAATTGGAGCCATAAACGTTAAGGCAAAGTTCCAAAGTACCACTGCCCAATCGAGGGTGGCACAGTGGCACAGCCAGTAGGGCTGCTGCCTCGGGGACCCGGGTTCGATCCTGACGACGGGTACCGTCTGCACGTTCTCCCCGTGACCTGCGTGGGTTTTTCCCCGGGGGCTCCCGTTTCCTCCCACACGCCAGAGGCGTGAAGGTTTGTAGGTTAATGGGCTTCTGTAAATTGAAAATTGTCCCTAGTGTGTAGGATAGTGGTCGCAGGTCGGCGTGGGCTCGGTGGGCCTGTTTCCATGCTGTATCTCTAAAATCTAAAGCAGTGATATGGTGGAAGGGCTTGGCAGCAGTACGCTCAGCTACTTAAAATTCAAGCAGTAAGATGGAGATTTGCCCGTCTCCATGTGTAAACAGAAGATGGAGACTCTATTCCGTGGAACGCAGGAGGATGCGGGGACAACCTATAGACCATGAGAGGAATCGATCGATTGAATGCACAGATCCTTTTACAGGGCGATCTCCCTGTGATCGCATGGGTTTTCTCCGTTGCTCCGGTTTCCTCCCACATCCCAAAGATGTGCGGGTTTGTAGGTTAATTGGCCCTCGGTAGATTGCGGTTAGAGTGGATAAAAATGTGGAATAATATCAAACTAGTCAATGGGTGATCAATGGTCGGCATGGACTCATAGGGCCGAAGGGCCTGTTTCCATGCTGTTTCTTCTGAACTAAATGGGTGCTGTCTGTAGGGAGTTTGTACGTTCTCCCTGTGACCACATGGGCCCGCACCTATTTCTTCCCTTCTCCCCCCCCTTCCGCCAACCTTCCTTCTTCTAACTTCACAATTTGCCACTCATTGATCCTTTTGTCCCGTGCCTTCCGTCTTTTCGTCTCTGGCCTTTGTCCAATCATCTGCCTATCCAAAAAAAAAACCCTCACCAGTATCAGCCTATTACCTAAGACAGACACAAAAAGCTGGAGTAACTCAGCGGGACAGGCAGCATCTCTGGAGAGAAGGAATGGGTGACGTTTCGGGTCGAGACCCTCTGCTGGCAAATAGGATAGCACAGGGAACAATATTGGGACTCAAGTCTGAAGAAGGGTCTCGACCCAGGAACGTCACCCATTCCTTCTCTCCTGAGATGCTGCCTGTCCCACTGAGTTACTCCAGCTTTTTGTGTCTACCTTCGATTTAAACCAGCATCTGCAGTTCTTTCCAACAGGTTTGTAGGTTAAAGAAGGAACTGCAGATGCTGGGAAATCGAGGGTACACAAAATGCTGGAGAAACTCAGCGGGTGCAGCAGCATCTATGGAGCGAAGGAGACAGGCAACGTTTCGGGCCGAAACCCTTCTTCAGGGTTTGTAGGTTAATCGGTTTTGGTTAAAAATTGTAAATTGTCCCAAATGTAGGTCCCTTGTAGTCAGAAACAGGTGAGTTGATCATGGGGAACAAGGATATGGCAGACCAATTGAATAACTACTTTGGTTCCGTCTTCACTAAGGAAGACATAAATAATCTGCCGGAAATAGCAGGGGACCGCGGGTCAAAGGAGGAATTGAGTGAAATCCAGGTTAGTCGGGAAGTGGTGTTGGGTAAATTGAATGGATTAAAGGCCGATAAATCCCCAGGGCCAGATAGGCTGCATCCCAGAGTACTTAAGGAAGTAGCTCCGGAAATAGTGGATGCATTAGTGATAATCTTTCAAAAGTCTTTAGATTCTGGAGAAGTTCCTGAGGATTGGCGGGTAGCAAACGTAACCCCTCTTTTTAAGAAGGGAGGGAGAGAGAAAATGGGGAATTACAGACCAGTTAGTCTAACATTGGTAGTGGGGAAACTGCTAGAGTCAGTTATTAAAGATGGGATAGCAGCACATTTGGAAAGTGGTGAAATCATTGGACAAAGTCAGCATAGATTTACGAAAGGTAAATCATGTCTGACGAATCTTGTGGAATTTTTTGATTAGGAAAAGAGGAGATGCAGCGAGACTTGGGTGTCATGGTACACCAGTCATTGAAAGTAGGCATGCAGGTGCAGCAGGCAGTGAAGAAAGCGAATGGTATGTTAGCTTTCATAGCAAAAGGATTTGTGTATTGGAGCAGGGAGGTTCTACTTCAGTTGTATGGGGTCTTGGTGAGACCACACCTGGAGTATTGCGTACAGTTCTGGTCTCCAAATCTGAGGAAGGACATTATTGCCATAGAGGGAGTGCAGAGAAGGTTCACCAGACTGATTCCTGGGATGTCAGGACTGTCTTATGAAGAAAGACTGGATAGACTTGGTTTATACTCTCTAGAATATAGGAGATTGAGAGGGGATCTTATAGAAACTTACAAAATTCTTAAGGGGTTGGACAGGCTAGATGCAGGAAGATTGTTCCCGATGTTGGGGAAGTCCAGGACAAGGGGTCACAGCTTAAGGATAAGGGGGAAATCCTTTAAGACCAAGATGAGAAATACTTTTCTTCAGTGAGTCTCTGGAACTCTCTGCCACAGAGGGTAGTTGAGGCCAGTTCATTGGCTATATTTAAGAGGGAGTTAGATGTAGCCCTTGTGACTAAGGGGATCAGGGGGTATGGAGAGAAGGCAGGTACGGGATACTGAGTTGGATGATCAGCCATGATCATATTGAACGGCGGTACAGGCTCGAAGGGCCGAATGGCCTACTCCTGCACCTAATTTCTATGTTTCTATGTTTCTAGTGTGTGTAGGAAAGTGCTAGTCTACAGGATGATCGGTGGTCGGTGCAGACTCAGCGGGCCGAAGGGCCTGTTTCTGCGCTGTATCTCCATGCTAACCTAAAACAAACTAAACTATGAAGCCCAGACTCCTCACTCTCCCCTCATCACAGTGGGCCCTGTTTCCTCGGTTTAAACCTGCACCTGCAGTTCCTTCCTACACATCTCAACCTATTACCTGCTAGACTTTGTCCTGCTCTTCCTCCTTTCTCCTCCCTATAATGTCTGAAGAAGGGTCCCATACCGAAACATCACATATCCACATTCTCCAGAGATGCTGCCTGACCCGCTGAGTTACTCCAGCACTTTGTGTCCTTTTGTTTTTGTAAACCGGCATCTGCAGTTCCTTGTACCTGCAGTTCCAACCCCCACCCTGACACCCAGTCGGTAGGAATTCGATATTGCAACCTTTCCTGACCCCTCAATCACATGTCTGATCGCTTTGTGCTGAGCGGCTTCCTGTTGACATTCCTGAATTTGCTTTTGGTCCAGTTTGAACCTAAATCACTTCATGTCCTTTGCCGTTTCTGGTCTGTGTACCTCAGCAATATTTCTGGCCGACCAACAAGTTTGGTGGGCACGAGGTTGCTCTTAAAATCTCCAGCTTTAGACTTTAGAGATGCAGTACATCACCAAGGGAGTGTAGGAAGGAACCACAGATGCCGGTTTAAACCAAAGATAGACACAAAATGCTGCAGTAACTCAGCGGGACAGGCAGCATCTCTGGAGAGAAGGAATGAGCGACATTTCGGGCCGAGACCCTTCTTCAGTCCTGGCTCTCCATTCAATCATGTCTGATCTATCTTTCCCTCTCAACCCCATTCTACCGCCTTCTCCTCATAACCCCTGACATCCGTACTAATCAAGAATCTGTTATTTTCTGTCTTAAAAATATCCAATTACGGCCTCCGCAGCCTTCTATGGCAACAAATGAATTCCACAGATTCACCACCCTCTAACTGAAGAAATTCCTCATCTCCTTTCTAAAGGTACGTTCGTATATTCTGAGGCTGTGCCCTCTGGTCTTAGACTCTCCCACTAGTGGAAACATCCTCTCTACATCCACTCTACCTAGGGTTTTCATTATTGTGTAAGTTTCAACGTGGTCCCCACTCTCTCATCCTAATCTATCTTTGATCACATCCAGTCAATGAGTCTCACTCTTTAATCCTTCTCCATCGAACCAGCATCTGCAATAAAGGAACAGACAGACAATACGCCCAAATGTCCCGCAAATGTGGCTGCTCGACCTGCTTGGTCCGTGCCGACCAAACCAAATGGATCTCCTGCCTTGTCCCACCTCCCAAGCTCTGATGCCATGACCTAGGGGCTACGGTGTCACCAGGAGAACGTGCAAACTCAACATACGGACAGCGCACGAGATCAGGATCGAACCCATCTGCTACTGTGACGATCCAGGTGTATTTGCATTTTCAGGTTTCCGATAAGGTCCCACAAGATGGTTGCCAAGCAAGGCTGGAGAAGGTGGAATGGGAGCATTCTAGGATGGCTGGACTGTCATATGAGGAAGGATTGAAAAGACTAGGCTTGTATTCACTGGAGTTTAGAAGGATGAGGGGGAATCTTTTAGAAACATACCAAATTATAAAAGGACTGGACAAGCTAGATGCAGGAAAAATGTTCCCAATGTTCGGTGAGTCCAGAACCAGAGGCCACAGTCTTAGAATAAGGGGGAGGCCGTTTAAGATTGAGGTGAGAAAAAACGTTTTCACCCAGAGAGTTGTGAATTTGCGGAATTCCCTGCCACAGAGGGCAGTGGAGGCCAAGTCACTGGATGGATTTAAGATAAGTTAGATAGAGCTCTAGGGGCTAGTGGTGTCAAGGGATATGGGGAGAAGGCAGGCACGGGTTATTGATAAGCCATGATCACAATGAATGGCAGTGCTGGCTCGAAGGGCCGAATTGCCGCCTCCTGCAACTATTTTCTATGTTTCTATACATCCGTGGATCGAGAGTTGGTTAACAAATCATGGAAGCACGTAGGTCTTTAACAGCTTGGCAAGCTGACAAATAGGATACCACAGGCATCAATATTGGGACTCAAGTATTCACAATCTTCATCAACAATTTGGAAGAACAGCCAAACACCAACATGTCCTATTCCACTTGGGTCAAACCAATGATATGAACATTGAATTCTCCAATCTTAAGTAACTACATGATATCAGTGAAAATTAGGCTTAATATTCCTAATACAGAAGTTAGAAAACGCATGCCTCCGGATTCGGGGAAAGTTTCTTCCCAACTGTTATCAGGCAACTGAACCATCCTATCTGACCTCCCATCTACCTCATTGGAGAGCTTGGAACTACCTTAAATTGGACTTTATTGGATTTTACCTTGCACTAAATGTTAATGCTTTCTATCTTGTATCTGTTTTGTGGACGGTATGATTGTAATGTTGTAGTCTACGCTGACTGGACAGCATGCAGTAAAAGGAGCTTTTCACTGTACATCAGTATACGTGACAAAAATAAGCTAAACCACCCCTCCCCCTCTCCATTTTCCCCATAACCCCCCCACCCCTCCCCCTCTCTTGTGTCCCATTTATTTCTCCCCTCCCCCCTATATATTCCTTCCAACTCACAACTTTTCAATCCTTTTGTCTCACACTTTCTGCCTTTTCATCTTAAACCCGTCCCACGGTACAAGTTCATTCCAAGAGCTCTCCCGAGTTTGCCCTGATTCGAACTCGGAGATTTACGGTAATGGCCACTCGTCGGTACTCGGGGCTCTCGTGGACATTTTTCAACATGTTGAAAAATCTTCACGAGTCTTCCCGTGCTTACCTGCTGTTAGCGTGTCTTCCCGAGTACCTGACGTTGCCGCTAAGAGACGTCCATGAGCTCCGACGTACCCGCTACGTTCATTCTCCGTGCTGACCACGAGTTTGATTTTTTTTAAACTCGGGAGAGCTCGTGGAATGAACTCGTACCGTGGGACATGGCTATCTTCTTTTTCTTCTTGCGTGTGGCGTGCACAGCCTAAAGTTGTAGGACAACTTGTTCTATTTGATCTTACTTGAGTGTGCACGCAAGGTTGATTGCATTCGTCGAAACAGGGCGGACCACATGAAGGTTGCAATCTCCCACCCCGGACAGGGCTACAAGGCCTCTGTACAACCATCTGCCTATTAAAAAGCCCTCCCCACCTGCATCAATCTTTTACCTGTTACACTTTGTGCAGCCCCTCCTCTCATTCAGCATTCTTCTCCCTCCTCCCCTTACAATCTATCTGGAGAAGGGTCCCGATCCCGAAACGTCACCCATGCACCATCTCCAGAGATGCAGCCTGACCCGCTGAGTTACTCCATTGTTCTGTGTCTTCTTCTGTAATATTTCCAAGCTTTCTAATGACAAGAAACCGTGCCGCCTTCAGTAAAGCCATGGAGGCTTAATTATTGATTGAAGAAAGGTCTCGACCCAAAACAACACACCAATTCCTTCTCTCCAGAGATGCCTGTACCACTCGAGTTTCTGGGCCGTTTTCTTGCCAGCGGTTATCAGGCAACTGAACCGTCCTCTCACCAGCTAGAGAGCGGTCCTGACCAACCTCATTGGACAACTCTCGTTATTTCTCCAGCATTTCCTCTTCAGAGTAAACCAGCATCTGCAGTTCCTTCCTACACATATCAATATATTGCTGGGTATATCACAAATTGTTGGACTCATGAGAGGTTGGTCTTGGAGGGGCGTATGCTCCTCAAAACTGCAGGGCATCCTGGACAATACAGCTCACCCCCTCCATGACACACTGGTCAACCTGAGGAGCACCTTCAGCAACAGACTGGTTCCACCAAGATGCAGCACAGAACACCACAGGAGATCCTTCTTCCCTGTGGCTATGAAACTGTACAACTCCTCCCCCTTCATAAGAAATGTAAGAACGAGAGGACAAAAATGCTGGAGAAACCCAGCAGGTGAGGCAGCATCTATGGAGTGAAGGAAATAAGCGATGTCTGAAGAAGGGTTTCGGCACGAAACGTTGCCTATCTCCTTCACTCCTTAGATGCTGCTGCACCCGCTGAGTTTTTCCAGCTTTTCGTGTACCCTCAAATTCCAGCATCTGCAGTTCCTTCTTTAACTCCTCCCCCTTCTGTCGTGGGTTAGACCGACTCCCCTCGCCCAAACCGCCCCCCCCCCCCCCCCACCATCCCCCTCCCCAATCTTTGCACGACCCCAATCCTTTCCACTCGGCCATTTAATTTCATGTTTCATGTAGTTTGTGTTTCATGGCTGTTGGCAGACCAATTTCCCTAAATAAAGTTCAGTCATATCACATTGTATCGTGCAATTGTGGAATAGGTCAGGAAAATGGTTTGAGATTGAAACCGTGATATTGTCAAGTGGGAAAGAAGGTCGAAAGGGCCAAACGGCCTGTTCTTATATTTAAGAAGGAACTGCAGATGCTGGAAAATCGAAGGTAGACAAAAATGCTGGAGAAACTCAGCGGGTGAGGCTGCATCAATGGAGTGAAGGAAATAGGCAACGTTTCGAGGTCGAGGCCAAAGGGTCCCGACCCGAAACGTCGCCTACTTCCTTCGCTCCATAGATGCTGCTTCACCCGCTGGGTTTCTCCAGCATTTTTGTCCTCCCGTTCTGACATTTCTTATGTTCTTATTTTATGTCCCAGTGACCTTGTGCAGTCAATGAGTAAAATGTCCACAGCAGGCCAAACCACCTAGCTTTACTGTGTAAACAATGAACGCAGCAATGTATTTGCACCACTAACACTGCTTTCATGTTTAGAGTGCTGGTCAATGCCCTAGGCTGCTGATCCTGCCAATCCTTTCTCAGCGATCTACCCCACCACAGCTAGCAGCTCCTTAATCATAGTCACACAGCGTGGAAACAGACCCTTCAGCGCAACTTGCCCATGCCGACCAAGGTAGAAACATAGAAACATAGACAATAGGTGCAGGAGGAGGCCATTCGGCCCTTCGAGACAGTACCGCCATTCAATATGATCATGGCTGATCATCCAACTCAGTATCCCGTACCTGTCTTCTCTCCATACCCCCTGATCCCCTTAGCCACAAGGGCCACATCTAACTTCCTCTTAAATATAGCCAATGAACTGGCCTCAACTACCCTCTGTGGCAGAGAGTTCCAGAGACTCACCACTCTCTGTGTGGAAACAGACCCTTCAGCCCAACTTGCCCATGCCGACCAAGGTAGAAACATAGAAACATAGACAATAGGTGCAGGAGGAGGCCATTCGGCCCTTCGAGACAGTACCGCCATTCATTGCGATCATGGCTGATCGTCCCCAATCAATAACCCGTGCCTGCCTTCTCCCCATGTCCCTTGACTCCACTAGCCCCTAGAGCTCTATCAAACTCTCTCTTAAATCCATCCAGTGATTTGGCCTCCACTGCCCTCTGTGGCAGGGAATTCCACAAATTCACAACTCTCTGGGTGAAAACGTTTTTTCTCACATCAATCTTAAATGACCTCCCCTTTATTCTAAGACTGTGGTCCCTGGTTCTGGACTCGCCCAACATTGGGAACATTTTTCCTACATCTAGCTTATCCAGTCCTTTTATAATATTATATATTTCTATAAGATCCCACCTCATCCTTCTAATCTCCAGTGAATACAAGCCGAGTCTTTTCAATCTTTCCTCACATGACAGTCCCGCCATCCCAGGGATCAATCTCGTGAACCTACGCTGCATTGCTCAATCACAAGGATGTCCTTCCTCAAATTAGGAGACCAAAACTGTACACAATACTCGAGATGTGGTCTTACCAGAGTCCTATACAACTGCAGAAGAACCTCTCTATGCCTATACTGAAATCTTCTTGTTATGAAGGCCAACATTCCATAGCTTTCTTCACTGCCTGCTGTACCTGCACGCCAACCTTCAGTGTACAAGGACACCAAGGTCTCGCTGCAGCTTCCCCTTACCTAACCTAACTCCATTGAGATAATAATCTGCCCCCTTATTTTTGCCACCAAAGTGGATAACCTCAAATTTATCTATATTATACTGCATCTGCCACGCATCTGCCCATTCACTCAACCTGACCAGGTCACCCTGCACCCTCCTAACATCCTCTTCACAGTTCACACTGCCACCCTTTGCTAGTCCCACCTTCCCACCTTTGATCTTTGATTTTATTTCACACAGAACTTTTGAACTTTTTCACACAGAGGGTGGTGGGTGTATGGAACGAGCTGCCAGAGAAGGTAGTTGAGGCTGGGACTATCCCATTGTTTAAGAGACAGTTAGATGGGTACATGGATAGGACAGGTTTGGAGGGATATGGACCAAACGCAGGCAGGTGGGACTAGTGTAGCTGGGACATGTTGGCCGGTGTGGGCTCTGTTGGGCCAAAGGGTCTGTTGCCACACTGTATCACTCTATGACTGTGACTCTATTTCCCTCTGAACCTGCCCTATCCGTGTCCCTGTCCAAATGTTTACTTTAGTTTAGTTTAGAGATACAGCGCGGAAACAAGCCCTTCGGCCCATCAAGTCAGCACCAACCAGCATTCCCTGCACAATAGTATTACCCTACACACACACTAGGGACAATTTACACTTATACCAAGCCAGTTATCGTTATAAATTGTACGTCTTTGCAATGTGGGAGGAATCCAAAGATCTCGGAGAAAACCCACACAGGTCATGGGGAGAACGTATAAACTCCATACAGACAGTACCCGTAGTTGGGATCGAACCGTGTCTCTGGAGCTGAACGCTCTGTAAGGTAGCAGCGCCACCATGCTGCCCCATGTCTTTTAAATGTTCTTACAGTGCCTGCCTCAACCAGCTCATTCCATACTCTCACCACCCTCTGTATGGAACAGTGTCAGGTTCCTATTAAACCTATTCCATCTCACCTTAAACCTGGTTCTTGATTTCCTCTACTCTGAGTAAAAGACAATAGACAATAGATGCATGAGTAGGTCATTCAGCCCTTCGAGCCAGCACCGCCATTCAATGTGATCATGGCTGATCATCCACAATCAGTACCCCGTTCCTGCCTTCTCCCCATATCCCCTGACTCCGCTATCTTTAAGAACCCTATCTAGCTCTCTCTTGAAAGCATCCAGAGAACCAGCCTCCACCGCCCTCTGAGGCAGAGATTTCCACAGGCTCACAACTCTCTGTGAGAAAAAGTGTTTCCTCATCTCCATTCTAAATGGCTTACTCCTTATTCTTAAACTGTGTGGCCCCTGGTTCTGGACTCCCCCAACATCGGGAACATGTTTCTTGCCTCTAGCGTGTCCAAGCCCTTAATAATCTTATATGTCTCAATACGATCCCCTCTAATCCTTCACTACTAGCCCAGCCGCTCCATTCTCTGAGCATATGACAGTCCCGCCATCCTGGGAATTAACCTTGTAAACCTACGCTGCACTCCCTCAATAGCAAGAATGTCCTTCCTCAAATTAGGGGACCAAAACTGCACACAATACTCCAGGTGTGGTCTCACTAAGGCCCTGTACAAAAGCAGAAGGATATTTTTGCTCCTACACTCAACTCCTCTTGTTATAAAGGCCGACATGCCATTCGTTTTCTTCACTGCCTGCTGTACCTGCATGCTTACTTTTCCCCTCGTGAATAGATAGGGTGAATGAACAGTCTTTTACCCAGTGTAGGGAATTTATACACCTCGAAAAAATCACCCCTTATTCTCCTGCGCTCCAAGGAATAAAGACCTAGCCTGCTCAACTTCTCCCTATAGCTCAAGCCCTCGAGTCCTGGCAACATCCTTGTAAATCTTCTCGGCACCCTTTCCAGTTTAACGATGTCCTTCCTACGGCAGGATGACCAAAACTGAACACAATACTCCAGGAGATCTGAAGAAAGTTCTCGACCAAAACATCACCTATTCCTTTTCTCCAGAGAGGCTGCCTGACCCGCTGAGTTACTCCACCATTTTGTGTCTATCACCCTTGTGAATCTCTTCTGTGCTCTCTCTATTGCTTTCACTGCCCAACCAGAGTGCGGCAATCTGAACCGACCACTATCATTTGCCCGAAGAACATAGATGGTTGCTTAAAAATTGGAGTGAGTTGACGGGAATGTGAAAAGAAAATAAGTCAGAATAAGATTATTGTTTGATTCTCGGCATGGATTTGGTGGGCTAAAGCAAAGATCCTATAGCGGAGCAAGATAAACCACTCCTGCTAAATGCAATGGGCTGACGTGTAGTACACAACGGAGTGGAACGTGGGCCTTTTTTTCATCAATTTCAGTAACCCGACCCGGCCCAACCCGCAGTGTAATCAACGTTGCGGGGGGATAGTTTGTGTTAATAAATTATAATTCTGAAAATGAGGAGAAGATTTTTACCAAAGAACTTTTATTTTTACGAGGGTGTTTCCGTAAGCGGCTTTCGTCTCCGCATTAGTTATCTCTGCTCCGCTACGGGATCTTTTGTGCGGAGAAGGAAGCCGGTTACGGAAATGGAGCCGAAAATTACCCATGAATCTGCCCATGACCGTACTCCCGTCTTTTTCGTCGAGTGATCTATCTTGCTTGCTATAGGACCTTTGGGCTAAAGGGCCAGTTTCAGTGCTGCATCTCTCTATGACTCCATGGTGAGATTTTAATTGGAGTACATACACAAAGGAACCTTATACTGTACACTCATATATCCTTTTAAAAACAGTCAATAACGGAGGAAAACAGAGACCCAGGATAATTTATTATTAAAGGGGTGGCACAGTGGCGCAGCGGGTAGAGCTGCTGCCTCACATCACCAGAGACCCGGGTTCAATCCTGCCTCTGGGTGCCTAACAAGTGATGTTTGCAAATCTAGCATTGCCATAGAACTGAACAGGGTGGCACAGTGGCTCAGCGGTAGAGCCACTGCCTCACATCACCAGAGACTACGGGTGCTGTCTGTGCGCAGATTGCACATTCTCCCCGTGACCTGCGTGGGGTTTCCTCGGGTGCCCCGATTTCCTGCCACGCTCCAAAGAGGTGCAGGTTTGTAGGTTAATTGGTTTCGGTAAAATTGCCCTGAATGTGTAGGAAGCGGAAGTGGGACGACATGTGTGTGGGTGATCGTTTGGTCGGTGTGGACTCGGTAGGCCGAAGGGCCCGTTTCCACACTATATCTCTGAACTAAAATAATCTAAACAAAACAAAAATCAATCAGAAATTTAAGTTAAGATACTAGAGGGCATAGCTCAAGTTCAAGTTAGTTTATTGTCATACCCGGTCGTATTCTAAAAACCTGTGCGGACCAACTGGCTGGAGTTTTTTACGGCCTAGCTGTAAGGTGAGAGGGGCAAAGTTTAAAGGAGATGTACGGGGCAAGTCTTTTTTACATAGAGGGTGGTGAGTGCCTGGAAGGCGCTGCCTGGGGTGGTGGTTGAAGCAAATACGATAGTGTCATTTAAAAGACTTTTAGATGGGCAGATAGATATACAGGGAATTGAAGGATATTCGTTATGAGCAGGTAGACGTGTGATGGTCTTGGCACCATGTTCAGCACAGACATTGAGGACCGAAGGGCCTGCTCTTGCTCTGTACTTTTGAACTTTAGACTATAGAGATAGAAACAGGCCCTTCGGCCCACCGAACTCGAGCCAACCAGCGATCACCCCATATTAGCACTATCCCACAAGCTGAGGAAAATTTACAATTTCACCATAACCAATTAACTTACAAACCTACACGTCTTTGCCGTGTGGGAGGAAACCGGAGCACCCGAAGAAAACCCACGCAGGTCATGGGGAGAGTATACAAACCCCGTTCAGACAGCACCTGGAGTCAGCATCGAACCCGGATGTCGGGCGCTGTGAGGCAGCAACTCTACCCTGTTCTGTTCTGTGGCAATGCTAGAATTGCAAGCATCACTTGTTAGACCACATCTTGAGCACTATGTAGTCTTTAGTTATCGAATGAAAGAAAGATGTGTATCCCCTAAGGTGGATTCAGAGGAGATTTGGACAGTCGGTAGCTGCCAGGGCTGGAAAATATAGGCACGAGAATAGGCAGCAATTGTTTTCTTTGGATCTGACGGAATTGAGACATTTAGAATTACAAAGGGACTGGATGGAGGAAATTGGAAATAATTATTCTCCTTTGTAAAGGGGATGAAAGCCAAAGGCCGAGATTTGAATACAATGGCAGATTCATTAGAGGGGAGGGTACACAAAAGGCTGGAGAAACTCAGCAGGTGCAGCGAAGGAGATAGGCGACGTTTCGGGTCGAGACCCTTCTTCAGATCTTAGATGCTGCTGCACCCACTGAGTTTCTCCAGCCTTTTGTGTACCCTCAATTCTCCAGCATCTGCAGTTCCTTCTTTAACACTTCATTAGAGGGGAATTATCTTCCCTCAGAGAGGGGTGGGGGGTGGGGGTGAAAGGCAGCCCAAAAGAACGGGAGAGGCAAAAACCATCATCAAACTGTATGTGGATATGGAGTTGAATAGGCAAGACCCAGTAGAGTTTAGAGATACAGCATGGAAACAGACCCTTCGGCCCATCGAGTCCACGCCGACCATCGGTCACCCGTTCACACTAGTTCACACTACGTTATCCCCCTTTTTCATCCGCTCCCTACACACCGCGGGATAATTTACAGAGAGCCAATTAATTTGCAAAGCCACTCGTCTATTGAGATGTGGAAGGAAACAGGAGGAACTGGAGGAAACCCACGCTGTCACAAGGAGAACGTGCAGACTCCACACAGACAGCACCCCGAGGTCAGGATGAAACCCAGGTCTCTGCCGCTGTAATGTAGCAGTTCTACCTCCTGCGCCAGTGTGCCACCTGCACTTGATGGTGGCATCAGCTGGGTAGTTTGTTATTCAGTTTGCACACCACGATGGGCCAAATGGCCTCCTGGCATTGAACTCTTCTGATTTCCATTGTTATCAACGCCACCCGATTAATAAACCTGCCCCTTCACATTCCTCAGTATACGTTCCTAAACACACATCATCTCCGTGCAACTCAGAATCCTGCCAAAAATAAACACTCAGACTCCTCCCAAAACTAGATTTAAATGATCAAATCTTCTCCCCCACTTCTGACGATAATCCCCAATTTGAACCCGACCACCGACACTCTGTGCGCATGTCTGAGTGTGTGCGCGTCTGAGTGTGTGTATGCGCATGTGAATTGAGTGTGTGTGTGTCTGAGTGCATGTGCGTGCGTGCATCTGCGTGTGTGTGTGTGCGTGTCTGAGTGTGAGTGTGTGTCTGAGTGTGAGTGTGTGTGTGTGTTTGCATGTGTGTGTTTGCATGTGAGTGTGCGCACGCGCGTGCATGTGCTTGTGTGTGTTTGCATGCGAGTGTGTGTATGCGCACGCGTGTATGTGTCTGTGTGTGTGTTTGCGTGTCTGTGTGTGTGTTTGCGTGTCTGAGTGTGTGTATCCGCGCGCATGTGCGTGTGTGTGCGTGCGTGTCTGAGTGTGTGTGTGTGTGCACATCCTAGTGCGTGTCCAAATGCACGTGTGCTTCTGTGCATCAATGTAAACTGCCTCCGTCCTCACGCCCCTGATTGTACACTCCTTCCACCCCTGTGTTCATCAATGTACACCCTTCCCTGGTATAAACAGCCTGTGTCTTAACATTCCAACACATGC
Organism: Okamejei kenojei; assembly: GCA_035221665.1. Lineage (NCBI taxonomy): Eukaryota > Metazoa > Chordata > Chondrichthyes > Rajiformes > Rajidae > Okamejei > Okamejei kenojei. Next base: position 9,609,272 of record CM069172.1, read on the forward strand.
AGTCTGTTTTCCCTTGCTCAGCTGAAACCATGACTCATGTTAAACTACCACGGAATCTGCTGTTCTGGTATTGCAGGAATCCTCTTACACATGCCATTTCTATGATAACCATTGTCTTCCAGATTAATTTCACTTCCCCAGTCTCACGACACAAGGGAGGGTCACACTCTCCAAAGCTTTCCCCAGGCAAATCTTTCCTTGAAACATTCTCCTTTGCATTTCAAAATCATTCTCCTTTCTGCCCTGTTACATTTGCCCTTTCTCTCCCGAATCTCCCCAGTTATCCTCGTTCTATTTGCTTAATCTGCACTGCTCCTAAACTGTCTCTACTCCACGCTGCCTCAGGAAAGCAGCCAGTGTATGTATTCAGGAGCCTTTTTCACCCCAATCATTCCCTCTTCTCCCCTCTCAGAGTCATGCAGCGCGGAAACAGGCCCTTCGGCCCAACTTGTCCCTGCCAACCAAGGTGAGCCATCTACACTAGTTCCATCTGCCCACGTTTGGCCCATGTCCCTCTAGACTTTCCTATCCATGTACCTGTCCGAGTGTCTTTTAAATGTCGTTATAGTACGTGCCTCAACTACCTCCTCTGGCAGCTCATTACATACACCCACCAGCCTCATGGTGAAAATGTTGCCCCTCAGATTCCTATTATATCTTAGGATGTCTTAAACCTATGTCCTCAGGTTCTTGATTCCCCTACTCTGGGTGAGACTCTGAGCATTATATTATTCGCCGTCATGATTTTATACACCTCTATAAGATCACACATCCTCTTGCGCTCTGAGGAATAAAGTCCTTGCCTGCCCCAACCTCTCCCTATAACACAGGGTCTCGACCCGAAACGTCGCCTATCTCCTTCGCTCCTTAGATGCTGCTGCACCCGCTGAGTTTCTCCAGCTTTTTGTGTACTCTCCCTATAACACAGGCCCTCAAATGGCAACATCCTCGAAAATCAGCCCCCATCTCTCCTGTTGGTCAGAAGATGCGAAGCTTGAAAGCATGCAACACCAGACTCAGGGACAGTTTCTTCCCCGTTGTTGTCAGACTACTGTTATCAGGCTAGATTTGGGTGGCACGGTGGCGCCACGGTAGAGCTACTGCCTCACAGCGCCAGAGACCCGGGTTCGAACCTGACTGCACGGAGTTTGTACGTTCTCCCCGTGACCTGGGTGGGTTTTCTCCGGGATCTCCGGTTTCCTCCCATACTCCAAAGATGTACAGGTTTGTAGGTTAATTGGCTTGGTATACATGTAAAACAAAATTGTCCCTAGTGTGTGTATGTAGACTTAATGCACGGGGATCGCTGGCTGTTGTGGACTCGGTGGCCTGCGTATTAACTCCACATGCAGACACTAGGGACAATTTTGTTTTACATTTATACCAAGCCAAAGTATCTCTAAACTAAACTACTCAATGGTGCTCCCAAAAACTAGAGGTGTTTTCCTGGTCTTCCAACCTACCCCATTGCGGACATTGCGATTTTCTCCAAACTATAATACCGTAATGCTGTAACACTATATTCTGCATTCCGGTGTGTTTCTCTTTGCACTACCAGCAGTACTTGTGTATGCTTTAATTGTACTCATGTATTGTTTGTTCAGATTTAAGTTGATAGCAGGCAAACAAAAGCTTTTCACCGTTTCCCGGTAACGTGACGATAATAAACCAATACCAATAAAAGAGGATAGTGTTAAACATCAGTGTTGACCCACAAACTTAACACAATCTCACTCTCCACTGATGCTGCTACCTTGCAGACCATTTTTATTTCCTATTTTTAGATTCTGCCGATGACGGGCGGCATTGTAGATAGCGAAGATGTTTATCAAAAATTACAGCCGGATGTTGATCGTTGGGCAAGTGGACGGAGGAATGGTTAATGGAGTTTAACGCAGCTAAGTGTGAGGTGTTGCATTTTGGAAAGCCAAACCAGAGCGGGACCATCACGGTGAATGGCAGAAGGTGTGACACGGTGGTGCAGCGGTACAGTTGCTGCCTCACAGCGCCAGAGGCCCAGGTTCGATCCCGACTAAGAGAGGAGTTTGTGTGCGTTCTCCCGTGGCCTGCGTGGGTTTTCTACGAGAACTTTGGTTTCCTCCCACACTCCAAAGACGTTCAGTTTTGTAGGTTAATTGGCGTGGTATAAATGTAAAATTGTCCCTTGGGTGTGCCGGATAGTGTTAATGTGTGGGGGCCGCTGGTCGGGGTGGACTCAGTGGGCCGAAGGGCCTCTTTCCGTGCTGTATCTATAACTCAACTAAACCCTGGAGATCAGAGGGATCAAGGAATATAGGTATATAGTTCTTCGAAAGGAGCTTCACGGGTAAATAGGGTGATCGAGCAGACTTTCGGTACATTGGCTCTCATCAGTCAGGGTATTGATTATAGAAGTTGGGATGTTACGTTACAGTTGTACAACACACTGGTGAGACTGAGACATTGAGACTGCATTTGGAGTACTGTGCTCAGTTCTGGACACCCTGCCACAGGAAGGATATTGTTAAGCTGGAAAGAGTGCAGAGACGATTTACAAGGATGTTACCAAGACTTGAGGGCCTGAGCTATCGGGAGATGTTGGGCGGGTTAGGACTTTATTCCTTGGAGCGCAGGAGGATTAAGGATGATCTTTCTGAGGTGTATAAGATCATGGAGTAGAAAAGATAGCGTGAATGCACAGAGCGTTTTACCTAGAGAAAGGGAATAAAGAACCAGAGGACATAGGTTTAAAGTAAAAGTAGAAAGATTTAATAGTTGCCCAAGTTGCAACTTTTTCACATTAAAAAAAGGGTATATGGAACGAACTGCTAGAGTAATGGTGGAGTAGACGATGGGCCAAATGGCCTAATTCTACTCCTATGACTTATGAACATGAACTAGGGACAATTTACAATATTACCGGTCAATTAATCTAGAAACTTGCATGTCCTTGGGGTGTGGGAGGAAACAGGAGCACCTGGAGAAAATACACGGGGTCACTGAGAGAGAATGTACAAACTCCGTACAGACGGTACCCAGTCAGGACGTGCAGGGTTGTGGGTTAATTGGCTTGTATAAAATGGACAAAATTATCCTTGATGTGTAGGATAGTGTTGGTGTACTATGGTTGGCCCGGAGACGAAGGGGCGATGGGCCCATTTCCATGTGAAGGAAGGAACTGCAGACGCTGATGTATACCAAAGATAGACACTAAAAGCTGGAGTAACTCAGCAGGTCAGGCAGCATCTCTGGCGAAAAGGAATAGGTGGGGTTTCGGGTCGAGACGCTTCGACTTCTTCAGATGTTTCCATGATGTATCCCTAACGTCTAAAGTAAAGACTTTGTGGGAAACCCCACAGCATCGGGGTAGAAAGCTGCCAGAACAGCTGCCAGAGGAGGTATTTAAGAAGGAACTGCAGATGCTGGAAAATCGGAGGTAGACAAAAGTGCTGGAGAAACTCAGCTAGTTTTGGCCCGATACGTTGCCTATTTCCTTCGCTCCATAGATGCTGCTGCACCCGCTGAGTTTCTCCAGCACTTTTGTCTGCCAGAGGAGGTAGTTGAGGGAGAGAGTACCGAAACATTTAAATAACAGTTAGACTGATACATGGATAGGACAGGTTTGATAAGGCTAAATGCTGTTAAATATATAAAATATATATTTTGGATTCCTGGACTAGGTTATAACTTTGAGACAAGCCTAGACATGCCCAGGTTGCTGTGTATTGAGACAATGTCCGATGCCTCTGAGGTATGCAGTGACAGAACGCCTTTGATATGCGCTGCATGTACCAAATGACAGGAGGCCTTTGATGCGACTGATGACTGAAAAGAGACAAACTCAGACACATCCTGTAGTAATGGGCATTCACTGTACATCTGACCATGAAATGTCTTTGGAATGTGCTTAGGTGACAAAAGAACAGTATAAAATACCAGGAGAAACTCAGCGGGTCAGTGAGTCTGAAGAAGGGTTTCAGCCCGAAACGTCGCCTATTTCTGTGTAACAAGAATTGGCTGGAGCGGATAGCCAAGGTGGGGAAAAGCTGGAGCTGTGGAGGCAACGCTCCCTCTCCATAACGGGAAAAAATGTTGTCATCAGGTGTGAGGTGCTTTCGGGGTTGCTGTACATGGCGCAAGTGTGGCCTGTCCCTCCCTCCTATGCCACAGGGATCACCCGGGCTGTCTTCCAGTTCATCCGGGGGTCGAGGATAGACCAGGTGCGACGGGCCACAATGTACAAGTCAGCAGACACCGGGGTAAAAGGGTGTCCAACTTCGCCCTCACCCTGATGGCTACCTTCGTGTGTGGCTGCATCAGGCGGAGTGTAGAGCCAAGGCACGTGGGCACCAAGTGTCACTACCTGTTGAGGTTCTACCTGTGCCCGGTGTTGTGAAGGGTGGGCCTGGCGCAGATGCCACGCAATGTGCCAGTCAGCTGGACATTGTCACCCCATCTGTCGTTTGTGGAAAGATTCTTCCGGACCAAAGTCCATCGGGCACTGGTCAGCACGGAACGTCCTGCAGGCACTGCAGCGAAATGACTCGATGGATCCTGTGGCGTGGTTCCCAGAGCAGACTGCCCAGCTTGTCTGGCAAAATGCCTCATCGCCAGAACTCACCAACAAGCACCAAGACCTGGCTTGGCTGGCGGTGAGGGGAGCCCTCCCAGTCAGACCCTTCCTGCACCGTCGGAACCTCACTACCAGCGCACGCTGCATGCGGGACGGCTGCTATGGAGAGGAGACGGTTGCCCACCTCTTCGCAGAGTGTGGATTTGCAAAGAGAGTCTGGAGAAGTATGCTAGGGTCCCTGGCACGCTTTATCCCGAACAGCTCCGTCACAGAGGACTCTGTGATTTACGGACTGTTCCCAGGGACACATTCAGAGACTGACATCGAGTGCTGCTGGAAGGTCATCAACTCGGTGAAAGACGCTCTTTGGTCTGCCACCCAACAGAGCGAGATGTCCGTCAGGGAATGTTCCCGACTGGCCCGCTGCAGACTGCAGGAGTACGTGCTGAGGGACTCACTGAAGCTCGGTGCAGCCAAGGCTCGGTGGGGGAGGGCCACAGTCTAGGGTCACGGTATGGTGGAGACGCCCCTCAAAATAAGGGATGGGATCCCACGCCAGGGGGCCACGTGAGTGGCACGGGTGGGGGACGGATTTGTGAAATTTGAGCAATGTATATAGACTGTATTGAACAATTTGTCTCGCCTCTGAAAATGTCGGATGAATTTTTCGCACGGTTCACGTATTGTATATATTTACTACCTGAATAAAGTCTATTTTGAAATGTAAAAAAATATATACATATTTCTATTCGCTCCATATATGCGGCCTCACCCGTTGAGTTTCTCTAGCATTTTTGTCTACCATCGATTTTCCAGCATCTGCAGTTCCTTCTTAAACAAGTATAAAATACCATGTAATTCTGTGTTCAGAGAAGTGGTGACACGAGGAAAGTCAAGTGTGTGTGTTGCTTCCTTGGCTGGTATCCTCGCCACTTCCATCGGCCGATAATCAGTAAAGCTTGAATTAGTCTACCTAACCGTTTTGTGAGTTGTCGGTTTAATAAGAAGTAAACCTTTTTCAGGCTTGGATGGATATGGGCCAAACGCAGGCAGGCGGGGCTAGTGTAAGTGGGACACGTTGGTTGCTGTGAGCAAGTTGATCCACGCTGACTGTTTAACAGCACAGGAGACTGGGGGGGGGGGAGACTAGATGGAAGGAGTTGTGCTGCTTAGAGCGGAGTGCTCTGCTTCCGTGCAGCCAAGTTGCAAACTGGAGGCCCATTGTTTCAGGAAATGAATGATGGCGATGGCAGCACCTCGCAAGTCCGAGTTTTCACCGGCTAGAATTTCACAGGCAGCTGTTCACCGGCCACAAGGGACAGGCAAACCCGAGTTGGCAGCTTTGATTAGAAACGAGGAAGGGTGTTGGACAGGCAACGTTTCGGCCCGAAACATTGCCTATCTCCTTCGCTCCTTAGATGCTGCTGCACCCGCTGAGTTTCTCCAGCTTTTTGTGTACCCTCGATTTTCCAGCATCTGCAGTTCCTTCTTTAACACAAGAGTGTTTGACAAATGAGAAGTTATTGTATTCAACATTTTCGTTCTGTATTCAGTATGGAAACAGGCCCTTCAGGCCCAACTGGCCCATACCGACCAACATGCCCCATCTACACCAGTCCCACCTGCCTGTGTTTGCCATAACCCTGTAAATCTGTCCTATCCATGTAGTTACTCCAGCACTTTGTCTATCATTGGTATGACCCCGCATCTGCAGTTTCTTGTTTCTGCAATCACGAGTGTTCTGACTTGTCTTTCCTGGCCAGAGGCTCACAGACCAACAAACAACAGCTGCAGTCTTGTTTTTTAGGTTAAAATCTAAGCGAGTGGAATGAGTCAACATATGAATGTTGAAATGACCCGGTGATGTAACGCCATCCCAGAAATACACTCGACATTAAGCGGCAGACACAACATGTGTCTGATCTCTATGTAGATGGATGCGGATCAGTAGTTTAATGCCTTTTTCAAAGAGTTAATTTTTTTGTTAGGAAGTGTTGAATGAGACCATTTAAACTACTCATAACAGGGGTTCAAGAACAGAGTATACTTGCAGGGAATATGTGCATGCTTCTTTGAAAATTAGTGCTTAAGTTCTAGGAGCAGAATTAGGCCATTTGGTGCATTAAGTCCACTCTGCCTTTCAAACATGGCAGTTCTATCTCTCCTTATCCTTCATACGTTCTAGGTGCAGAATTAGCCATTCGGCCCATCGCATCTACTCCACTATTCAATCATGGCTGATCTATCTTTTGCTCTCAACCTCATTCTCCTGTCTACGCCCCTAACCCATGACACCCTTGTTAATTAAGAATCTGTGCATCTCCACCTTAATGCCCCTGTCCCACTTAGGAAACCTGAACGGAAACCTCTGGTTTCCGTGCGGTTCCCAGCAGTTTTTGTCACTCCCTAATGGTCGAAAGTGGTTTCCGTTTTAAAAATCGGTAATGTTTTAGTCTAAGCCGGTTGCGATGCTAGTTGAAAGTGGTTGCCGGAGGACAAAAACCTCCGGGAACCGCACGGAAACCTTGGGTGGTGCGCAAAGTCTCCAGAGGTTTCTGTTCAGGTTTCCTAAGTGGGACAGGGGCTTCACAATATCCATTGACTTGACCTCCGCAGCTGTCAATTCCACCGATTCACCACCCTCTGACGAAAGAAATTCCATCCTATCTCCTTTCCACAGGTACTTTTATTCTAAGGCCATGGCCCCTGGTCCTAGACTCTCCAAATCTTAGCGCATGTTGGGAAAGAGATTGTTTTGTAAAAGTAGTCTTTATAAAAAAAAGCACATGGGACTTGACAACACAACTCTTTACGCAGAGGCATAGGTCACAAGAGCAGGAAAGTGATGATTAAAAATTGCATGAGAAAGCAGGAGAGGGGGAGGAAAGACATGTCCACACATAAAATTCAAACTGTGCTCACTGCTAGAGGCAATGCTTCCCCTCGCACGTATGGTTACAACAGAGCTTCCTCTTTGTAAAGATTGCTCCCTGCCATTGTGACATACCCATTCCACAATTTCCCTCTCGAGGGCTGCAGTCACAAGGCCAAAGCTCATTCCTCCGTCTGCAGTGTCAGTTCATCTCAGCCAGCTGGCTGCAGTGTCAAGTCGAGGTTATTGCCATCTGCACGAGTGTAGTGAGGTACAATGAGAATGAAAACCTCCCTTCCAGCAGCAGCAAAACAGTTTAGTTTAGTTTCCAGATACAGCGCGGAAACAGGCCCTTCGGCCCATCGAGTCTGCGCCGACCAGCGATTGCTGCTACCCCCACACGCGCGAGCGGCAATTTTATATTTTACACCAAGCCAATCAGCCTACAAGCCTCTACGTCTTTGGAGTGTGGGAGGAAACCGAAGATCTCTGAGAAAACTCGCGCAGGTCACGGGGAGAACGTACAAACTCCATACAGACAGCACCCGAAGTCAGGATCAAACCCGGGTCTCTGGCGCTGTGAGGCAGCAGCTCTACTGCTGCGTCCAAGTTCATACGTTAAAGAAGCAGAGTTAGGCCCCTTGGCCCATCAAGAGTCATACAGCATGGAAACAACTCGAAGATCACCAGGTGCCTCCTATTTTGGCTCTACCTGTACTTTATGTTCAAGACGGAACTGCAGATGCTGGAGAATCGAAGGTAGACAAATGTGCTGGAGAAACTCAGGGGGTGCGGCAGCAGATGCTCCCTGTACTTTATCTGGTCTCTCAATGTCTCAGGATTGGGCTTGACTTGTTCACAGAGGGGGGCATCAACAACCAGCTTAAATTTAAGTGAGCACCATAGTCACGCAGGACGGAAACAGGCCCTTCGGCCCACCGAGTCCGTGCCGACCATCCATCACCTGTTTAACCTGAACCCATTTCATTCTCCACACATTCCTGTCAGGTTCCCACAGACAGGTGACATTTCGGATCTGAAGAAGTCCTGATGCAAAACGTCACCTATCCGTGTTCTCCAGAGAGGCTGCCTGACGCTTTGAGTTACTCCAGCACTTGGTGTCCTTTTCTATTATATCACTCCTTATCCTCCTGAACTCCAAGGAATAGGTTGAGGTTTATTATTAGTCATACTGGCATACAGTCACAGAGTGAAAAAAAGGCTCTCCGGCCCACACTGCACTACATGCCCCATCTACACTTGTCCCACCTACCTGTGTTTGACCCATTTTCCTTGAAACCTATCCTGTCCATGTACCTGTCTAATTGTTTCTTAAAAATTGTAAAAGCATCTACCTCCTCTAGCAACTCATTCCATACACCCACAACCCTTTGAGTGAAAAGGGTACCCCTCAGATTCATATTACATACGTTGCCCCCTCACCTTAAACCTATGTCTTCTGGTTCTCGATTGCCCAACTCTGGGCAAGACTCTGTGCGTCTAATCTGTGATCTTTTATCTTTTACGAGAGTAAAGGCACCACTATTTGCTGACGTTAACAATGACTTTCTATGTGTACGATGGAACTGCAGATGCTGGTTTATACCAAAGATAGACACAAAGCGCTGGAGTAACTCAGTGGGTCAAGCAGCATATCTGGAGAAAAATGATGGGTGATGTTTTGGGTCAGAATCCTTCTTCAGACTTGATTAGGTCAAGTGAAAGAGCTTGTTTTGGAGCGGGGCTGAGGAGGCAGAAGTAGTTTTGTCAATGGGGTGGGGGGGAGGGACAGGGATGGTGCTGTTTAACTATAATTGCACTACTGTTTGTATATATATATATATATATATATATATATATATATATTTTACCGTTCAATATTCTAAGTTCGTAAATTAAAGATTGAATTGAATTGAATTGAATTAACTAGATGCCTGTCTATGTGTTGGAAGGAACTGCAGATGCTGGTTTAAACCCAAACATAGACACAAAATGCTGGAGTAACTCAGCGGGACAGGCAGCATCGCTGGAGAGAAGGAATGGGTGATGTTTTGGGTCTGAAAAAGGGTCTCGACCAGAAGCATCACCCATCCCTTCTCTCCAGAGATGCTGCCTGTCCCAGCTTTTTGTGTCTATCAACTGTCTATGTTTAGTTTAGTTTAGAGATACAGAGCGGAAACAGGCCCTTCGGCCCGCCGAGCCTGTGCCGACCAGCCATCCCGCACATTATCCTACACACACACTAGGGACAATGAACAATTTTAACAAAGCCAATTAACCAACAAACCTGCACGTCTTTCAAGTGTGGGAGCAAGCCAAAGATCTCGGAGAAAACCCACGCAGGTCACAGGAAGAACATACAAACTCTGGACAGACAGCGCCCATAGTCAGGATCAGACCTGGGGCTCTGGCGCTGTGAGGCAGCAATTCTACCGCTGCGCCACCGTGCCGAATGATAGAGCTTGTTATGGGGCGGGGCGTGGTAATAGCGTTGACAGTGTTTTAAGGAGAAATGGGAAGGGGGGCGGGGGGGGGGGGGGGGGAAGGGACAGGGACCGTGCTGTTTAGCCAGATTACTTTCTATGTGTAATGAATGCTCACCGTACTGTGCATCAGCTCTGTCAGCACCTCCCTAAAAAGCAGGCAAGCTTTAAATGCCTTGAATCAAGCGTGTCAACAATGTGTGCATCTCTTCCGGGAGTTTCCTCTTTTTATTTAAATAAAGAATTTCCTGCTTGACACGGATCTTTAAACTGGAATCCAGAAGCTCGTGAAGTGATTGCCAAAGGAATTCAGTGCGACAGGTTTGGCAGTGTACAGTCTGTGTGGGTGGATGAGGTAAATTCAGTGAAGAAGGCATGTGTTTGAAGGCCAGAGTTTACAAAGGTGAGATGGGTCTTGATGGAAACAAAGCCCTGAGGGGTCTTGACGGGGCAAATGTGGAGAGGATGGTTCTTCTTGCAAGATCCAAAACCAGGGGTCACTTAGAAACTAAAAGATCAGCCACTTAAGTTAGACACGTGGCAACATTTTCTCTCACAGGGTCAAGAGTCTCTGGAATACTTTTCCCTTTAGCTAGTTGAGGCTTTGAATATTTATACAGCAGGGAAAAGCATGAAGCTGAAAGTTTACCACAGTTAGACAGGACTATGAAGCTGAAGTTGCTAACAGACCTGCCATGATCTTATTGGTCTGCTCATAGATTATATATAATCATTTTAGTTTAGTTTAGTTTAGAGATTCAGTGCGGCCCTTCGGCCCACCGAGTCGGCACTGAACAGCGATCCCAACACATTAACACCATTCTACACACAGTAAGGACAATTTACATCTATACCAAGCCAATTAATCTACAACCTGTACGTCTGGAGTGTGGGAGTCTCCAGAAACCGAAGCCCTCGGGGAAATCCCACGCAGGTCACAGGGAGAATGTACAATCTCCGTGCAGCCAGCTCCCGTAGTCGGGATCGAACCTGGGTTTCTGGTGCTTTAAGGCAACAACTCTACCGCATCGCCACCGTGCTGCCGAAGGTCATTGTGTAAGAAAGAAGTGCAGATGCTGGTTTACACCAAAGATAGACACAAAATGCTGGAGTAACTCAGCGGGTCAGACCGCATCTCTGGAATAGATGACATTTAGGAGACCAAAACTACACACAATTCTCCAGGTGTGGTCTCACCAGGGACGTGTACAACTGCAGTAGGACCTCCTTGCTCCTATACTCAAATCCTGTTGTTATGAAGGCCAACATACCATTAGCTTTCTTCACTGCCTGTTGTACCTGCATGCTTACTTTCAGTGACTGGTGTACAAGCACACCCAGGTCTTGTTGCACCTCTCCTTTTCCTAATCTGACACCATTCAGATAATAGTCTGCCTTCCTGTTCTTCCCACCAAAGTGGACAACCTCACATGTATCCACATTATACTGTATCTGCCATGCATCTGCCCACTCACCCAACCTGTCCCAAGTAATTCAGCTGGAGTAATCCAGTGGGTCAGGCAGCATCTCTGGAGAACGTGGAAGGGTCATGTTTCTGGCTGGGACCCTTTTTCAGACTGATGCAAAACATCACCTCTCCACGTTCTCCAGAGATGCTGCCTGACCCGCTGAGTTGCTCCAGCACTCTGTGTGTTTCTATGTGGCAATATGGTCACCCTGAACCTCTTCCATCTTCTTCTTACTTAGTTCCCAATGTTTAGACTGGTTTATGGTGATGCTTCAAGTCTACTCCTACAAAAATCAGCGGGGGGGGGGGGGGGGGGGGGGGGGGGGGGGGGGAAATAGTTGCAAGGAATGTAAAGCTGAGGCTCTATGCACCACACGTCAGACCGCTTTTAAAGTATTGTGAGCAGTTTTAAGTCCCCATATCTGAGGAAGGATGTGCTGGCTCTGGATAGGGTTCAGAGGAGGTTTACGAGAATGAGCCCAAGAATGATTGGGTTAACATATGATGAGCGTTGGACGGCACTGAGCCTCTACTCGCTGGAGTTGTACGTAGAGAGGATGTTTCCACTAGCGGGAGAGTCTAGGACCAGAGACCATAGCCTCAGAATAAAAGCATGTACCTTTAGAATGGAGATAAGGAGGAATTTATTTAGTCAGGGGGTGGTGAATCTTTGGAATTACTTGCTACAGACGGCTGTGGAGGCCAAGTCAATAGCTAATTTTACGTCGGAGATTGACAGATTCTTGATGAGCAAGGGTGTCAGGGGTTATGGGGAGAAGGCAGGAGAATGAAGTTGAGGGGGAAAGATAGATCAGCCATGGTTGAATGGCAGAGTAGACGATGAGTCAAATGGCCTAATTCTGCTCCTATAACTTATGAACATGAACTTATGAGTCTAACATGCCCCCCCCCCCTCATCCTCGCCTGTACCCCACCTGAACACACCTAATTCTCTTTTCCACTTACATTCCTTCCTCTGACTCATACTTTGCTCTCACCTCTGCCTTTTGTCCAAAATCTACCTACGTAATCCCCCCCCCCCACCCCACCCCCAATCGCCAGTATCCACACCCATTAGCCACCCACGCTTTGTACTGCCCCTCCTCTCTTCCAGCTCTCGCCCAACTCCTACACTCAGTCTAAAGAAGGGTCCCGACTACAAACGTTATCCATGTTCTCCAGGGATGCCGCCTAACCCCGAGTTACTCGAGCACGGTGTGTGCTTTTTTTGTAAACTAGCATCTACAGTCATAGAGTGATACAGCGTGGAAACAGGCCCTTCGATTGCCCACACCGATCAACACGTCTCATCTACACTAGGCCCACGTGCCTGCGTTTGTCCCCCATCCCCCTAAACCTGTCCTATCTATGTACCCGTCTAAATGTTCCTTAAACGCTACAATAGTCCCTGCCTTAACTACCTCTTTCGGCAGCTCGCTCCATAACACCTACCACTATGTGTGTGAAAAAGTTACGCCTCAGATTCCTATTAAATCATTCTCCTTCACTGTAAACCTATGTCCCCTGGTTCTAGATTCACCTACGCTGGGCAAGTTCCTTGAATCTTTATGATGATATTCTTAGCCTGAAGGGTTCCAAGACAAAATGTGCCCGTCCGGTTGCTCCACGGATGCTGCCTGACCTGCTGTGTTCCTCCAGCACTCTATGCTTTGCTCGTGGTTCCAGCATCTGCAGTTCCTTGCGTCGCCAATGAAATTCTTACTTGCTGCAACTCTTTCTTACTTACTTTCGACTTATTCTGTAGCCTTTAAAATGCAACAAAAACGTCCTCTAGTTTTCTGAAGGTAGACAAAAATGCTGGAGAAACTCAGCTGTGGTGAGGCTATGGAGAGAAGGAATAGGCGACGTTTCGGGTCGAGACCCTTCTTCAGACTAAATACTTAAAGAAGTTCTCCTCGTCTCTCCGAAGACAGTTCAGCAACCTCCTCTCTCACTGCCCCCCCCCCATGGTTACTCCTTCCCTCCAAATTCTACAACCACGTCTTAACCCAGACCCGTTACCTCAGCCACGTTTGTTTTCTCAGAACTTGCCTGTCCCACATCTTGTGTAACATCCTCTAATTTTCTTCTCATTTTATTTTCCTCCCTTATGAATCAGCATCTCATTTACTCCCTCGCTCCAAATCACCACTGCAAGGCTCATCAACATTATGGGAAGCATTTTATCGGGCTGCATCACAGCAGGATTGGGAATAGCTCTATCCAAGACCGCAAGAAATTGCAGAGTTATGTAGACTCAGCCCAGACTATCAGGCAAACCAACCTCCCTTCCATTGACTCCATCAAAACCTCACGCTGCCTCGGCAAGGCCAGCAACATAATCAAGGACCAGTCTCACCCCGGCACTCCCTCTTCTCCCCTCTCCCACCAGGCTAAAGGTACAGAAGTTTGAAAACATACACCCCCAGATTCTGGGGCAGTTTCTTCCCCAGCTGTTACGAACCGTCCTCTCACCAGCAAGAGTGTAGTCCTGAACCCTCCACTTACCTCATCTACGATGCCCTTTGAACTATCTTTAATCGGGCTAGAATTCATCTTGCACCAAACCTTACACCCTTTATCCTGTATCTGCACACTGTGGGCAGCTTGATTGTAATCATGAGTAATGTTTTCGCTAGACTGGATAGCAGGCAACAAAAAACTGTTCACTGTACCACGGTACATGCGAGAAAAAACTACACTAAAAGATTTGCAGCATAATTTACCATGGGGATATTCAGAGAGCTGCCCAGGTCGTTTGTTAAAGGTAGAACCTTTGTTCGATGGAACTTCAATGGAATGGGGGTAGGCTTAAGGAGGGAAATCCAGAGCTTTAGGACGTCATCTGAAGCTAGAGACTACTGACTGGATAGCACGCAACAAAAAGCTTTTCATGGAAACATAGAAAATAGGTACAGGAGTAAGCCATTCAGCCCTTCGAGCCATTCAATATGATCATGGCTGACCATCCAAAATCAGTACCCCTTTCCTGCTTTCCTGCTTTCTCTCCATATCCCTTGATTCCTTTAGCCCGAAGAGCTAATCTAACTCTCTCTTGAAAACATCCAGTGAATTGGCCTCCACTGCCTTCTGTGGCAGACAATTCCACAGAATCACAACTCTCTGCATGAAAACGTTTTTCCTCATCTCAGTCCTACATGGCCTACCCCTTATTCTTAAACTGTGTGACCCTTGGTTCTGGACCCCCCCACCCCCGCAACATGGGGAACATTTTTCCTGCATCTAGCCTGTCCAATCCTTTAATAATTTTATATGTATTTTTCACTTTTATATAGTGAATACAAGTCCAGTCGACCCATTTTCGCTGTAGCTCAGTACGCGGGACAATAAACTAAACTATAAAAAATAGTTGACTCTAAATAGCTGTACAAGGCGCCCAGTTCAGAGGCAACTGGAGATGGACAACTAATTCATGGCAACCAGCCCTATCACGAGAACAAATGAAAGGAGGGCAAAGGAATAAATAAATCAAAAGGCAGTAAATGAAACGGATGAGTGGCTCCTACCTCCAAACCGGCAAGCAGCAAGAGGTTGTCGACAGCTTCAGAACTGGGCTGGCGAAGATAATGAGCAAACGTGACCAGACGTTGCTGGGTATCATTAAAATTGCAAGCTCGAACACAGCAATGTGAAACCACACCTTGGGTGTACGCTTACAGAACCCGATACCCAAGCCATGGAGTCAGTTGACAGCACCAAAATAATTCAAGGGGTTTTGCTCCAATCGGAAGGTTGAGAATATTCTCATTGACCATCTCGTATGCAAACAAATAAAGTCATACAGCGCCCACACCAACCAACATGTCACATCTACACTAGTCCCACTAGCCTGCATTTGGCCTATATCCCTCTAAACCTGTCCTATCCATGTACCTGTCTAATTACTTCTTAAACATTGCGATAGTCCCTGCCTCAACTACCTCCTCCGGCATCTTGTTCCATATACCCACCACCCTTTGTGTGGAAAAGTTACCCCTCAAGTTTCTATTAAATCTTTCACCTTCACCTTGAACCTATGTCCTCTGGTTCTCGATACCCCCACTCTGGGTAAGAGACGGTGTGTGTCTACCCAATTTATTCCTATGATTTTGTACACTAAGATCACCCCTCATCCTCCTGGGCTCCAGGGAATATAGTCCAAGCCTGCTCAACCTCTGCCTATAGCTCAGGCCCTCGAGTCCTGGCAACATCTTCGTAAATCTTCTCTGCACCATTTCCAGCTTGACATCATCCTTCCTATAACATGGTGCCTAGCACCAAACACAATCCTGCAAATGCGGCCTCAACAACATATATAGTCAAGGAAAGTTTATTATTCAAGCAAAGAGTGAGAAAATATCGGCGAGATGAAAAGAGCAGATCTCTAGCAAACTGTGTATACCAACTACAAAGTCCTGCCCTTGATTAACGTTTGGCTAAGAGTCAGAACAATGGGAAAGTCTTCCTGTGTAGGAAGGAACTGCAGATACTGGTTTCAATCGAAGACAGACACAAAATGCTGAAGCAACTCAGCGGTACAGGCAGCATCTCTGGAGAGAAGGAATGGATGACGTTTCAGGTCGAGTCTAAAGAAGGATCTCGGCCCGAAACGTCACCCATTCATTCTCTCCAGAGATGCGGCCTGTCCCGCTGAGTTACTCCAGCATTTTGTGTCTGTCTTCGTGAAATTCTTCCTGCTTGGTCCAGGAGGACGGATTATTCCTGATCGCACAGCAAACCTTGGCAGTGTACAGCAGCTCGCAACAGCAACAGTAGAGCAGCGGGTAGAGTTGCTGCCTCACAGAGACCTAGGATCGATCCTGACGACGGGCGCTGTCTGTACGGAGTTTGTACGTTCTCCCCGTGACCTGCGTGGGTTTTCTCCGGGTGCTCCGGTTTCCTCCACACTCCAAAGGCGTACAGGTTTGTTGGCTAGTTGGCTTGGTTTAATTGTAAATTGTCCCTAGTGTGAGTAGGATAGTGTCAGTGTGCGGGAATCACTGGTCGGCGCAGACTCGGTGGGCCGAAGGGTCTTTTTCCGCGCTATATCTCTAAATTAAATATTGCCAGGATGAAAAGAGCACCTCGCTTGCCAACTCTGTGTGCCATCCTCAAAGTCCTGCCCTTGATTAACGTTCGGCAAAGAGTCGGAACAACTCGAATTTCTTCTTGCTTGGTCCAGGAAGACTGATTATTCCTGATCGCACTGCAAACCTTGGCACTGTACAGCAGTTTTCCCAGGCTGGGAAGAATACCAGCAACTGGGTCAGACCCTTTTACATGCTCCTGCTTTTAATGGACCCATCTTTATGGCCTCCCCTCCCCCTCCCCCAGCCAAGCCAGACTGCGGCTGAGAACTCCCACCGCGCTCCACACTCACCTCATTGCCATGCGACTGAAGGAATTCAATTTCCTGTTCAGTAAAGGTTGTCATGGAGATGGACTTCACTCGGTGAGGGGGGTTGAGGCCTCTCCTATGAACAGGAGGAAAAGAAGACTTGAGAAACGAATTACACAATCAGCTCACGGGAGAAAAGGTCAGCTGTTTCCACGAGTTTGGAAAATCACCTTCCAACACATTTTAGAATCCACGCCGTCCAACGCTTGCTAACTTTCCCCCACTCTAGTTTAGTTCAGAGATACAGCGTGGAACCAGGCCCGTCAGCCCACCAAACCCGTGCCGACCAGCGATCCCCTCACATTAACGCTAGCTACACACATTAGGGAAAAGTCAAAATTATACCAAGCCAATTGGCCTACAAACCCGGACATCTTCAGAGTGTGGGAGGAAACCAGAGATACCGGAGAAAACCAACGCAGGTCACGGGGAGAACGTACAAACTCCGTACAGACAAGCACCAGTAGTCAGGATCGAACCCGGGTCTCTGGCGCTGTGAGGCAGCAGCTCTACCGTGCCATAACCTGTTCCACAAAACTTTCTCCAGTTAACATTTAAATGATGTTGTGTAGGAAGGAACTGCAGGTGCTGGTTTACACCGAAGATAGAAACTAAATTTTCCGTCTGAAGGGTCGAAACCCGAAACTTCACCAATTCTTATTCTCCTGAGATGCTGCCTGACCTGTTAAATCCTATTCTTGTTCATTCTCCCAACACTGTTGGTGGTGAAAAAAGCAACAAAGTGCTGGAGAAACTCCTGGCCTCAAGCAATCCTCGAGCATCTCTGGTGAATGTGAGTAGGTAACCTTTAGGGTCGGGACCCTTCTTCAGACCCACTACAATCAGTCTAAAGAAATGTTGTCTATCCATATTTAGTTTGGTGCAGATATGTAGCATGGCAACAGGCCCGTCGGCCCACCGAGTCAGAGCCAAACATCGATCACCCGTACAATTGCTCTATTTTACACATTAGAGACAACTTACAGAAGCCAATTAACCTACAAAGTTGCACGTTTTTGGAATGTGGGAGGAAACCAGAGCACCAGGAGAAAACTCACACAGTCACGGGGAGAACGTGCAAACACCGCACAAACAGCACCTGTGATCAGGATCAAAACCAGGTCTCTGGCGCTGTAAGGCAGCAACTCTACCGCTGCACTGTGCCGCCACTTTCTCCAGCGATGCTGCCTAACCCGTTGAGGTACTCCAGCACTTTGTGTCTTCTTTAGTAAGCCAGCATCTGCAGTTCCATGTATCTACTGTTGCTGGTCAGATGATCTGTGCCCTCTGCAACAAGAGCCATTTTATTAATATCCCTCACAGCCAGTCATCAGCACCTCTCCCTCAAACAATTGCCAGTCACAGATCATCTGCTTGTTTTACACTGCAATGTGTGAGGTCTTGATGTGCCCAATTGAGCTGACGTTTCTTTAAAACAACAGTTTGGAAGTACTTCTGCAGCTGCAACTTGTTCTGGGATAACAAAAGATATATAAAGCACATTTGTTCAGCTTTTTTTTCTTTCTGAGGGATAGAAGAAAGAGGAAATGCTTTAAATGAGTCCAGACCATCAACATTCCTGACAAAACACACCCAATAAGTTTTGGAAGGAACTGCAGATGCTGGTTTACATTGTAGATACAAAATGCCGGAGTAATTCAGCGGGACAGGCAGTATCTCTGGAGAGAAGGAATGGGTGATGTTTCAGGTCCAGACTGAAGAAGGGTGTCGACCCAAAACGTCACCCATTCCTTCTTCATAAGTGATAGGAGCAGATTTATGTTATTCGGCCTATCAAGACCACTCCGCTATTCAATCCTGGCTGATCCATCTCTACCTCCTAACCCCATTCTCCTGCCTTCTCCCCATAACCCCTGACACCCGTACTAATCCGTTCTTTCCAGAGATGCTGCCTGTCCCGCTGAGTTACTCCAGCATTGTGTGGCTACACCCAAGATGTACACTTGTACTGTAAGTTGCATGTAAAATAGAACTTCTGCCTTTCAAAACTCCAAGTTATTTGATGCATTAAGTTTATAAAATCCACGGTTTTGGCAATGTAGCAGGAAATAGTTTATTTCAGAAGAAGAATACAGTTTATTCTGAAGAAGTCTCGACCCAAAACGTCACCCATTCCTTCTCTCCAGAGATGCTGCCTGTCCCGCTGAGTCTCCAGATTTTTGTGTCTATCTACAGTTTAGTTTACTTTAGTTTATTGTCAGTGAAAAGTGAGGTACAATGAAAAGCGTTTCTTGCGTGCCAACCAGTCAGCGGAAATATTATGCATAATTCCAATGCATCCGGTGTACAGATACATGATAAAGGGAATGACATTTAAAGCAAGCTAAATTCCGATCAACGATAGTCTGAGTGTTTAAGAACGAACTGCAGATGCTGGAAAAATCTAAGGTAGACAAAAATGCTGGAGAAACTCAGTGGGTGAGGCAGCATCTATTGAGCGAAGGAATAGGTAGATAGTAACTAAGGGCGTTGTGTTAAAGAAGGAACTGCAGATGCTGGAAAATCGAGGGTACACAAAAGGCTGTAGAAACTCAGCGGGTGCAGCAGCATCTAAGGAGCGAAGGAGATAGACAACGTTTCGGGCCGAAACCCTTCTTCAGGCGTTGCCTATCTCCTTCGCTCCTTAGATGCTGCTGCACCTGCTGAGTTTCTCCAGCTTTTTGTGTACCCTAGTAACTCAGGACACTCTCTAGTTATTGATAGGATGATTCAGTTGCCTGATGACAGCTGGGAAGAAACTGTCCCTGAATCTGGAGATAGACACAAAAAGCTGGAGTAGACAGCATCTCTGGGGAAAAGAAATAGGTGACGTTTCGAGCCGAGACCCATCTTCAGAGTCAGGGGAAAGGGAAACTAGAGAAACCGACGGTGATGTAGAGAGATCCTAGAACAAATGAATTAAAGATATGTAAAAAAGTAATGATGATAAAGGGAACAGGCCATGTGTGGCCTAGGTGAGAATGAGTATAGACAATGAGACTCAAAAAGACAACTTTGAAGTTGGTAAACAGAAAATACTGGAGAAACTCAGCGGGTGAGGCAGAATCTATGGAGAGAAGGAATTGGTGACGTTTCAGGTCGAGACCCTTCCTCAGATTGATGTCGGGGGGGGGGGGGGGGGGGAGAGAGAAAGGAAGTAGGCGGAGACAGTAGGACGTGGGAGAACTGGGAAGGGGGAGGGGGAGGGAGGGAGAAATCAAGGGCTATCTACTATTTGGAGGGATGGAGAGAGAGGGAGGTGTGTGCTTTCACACCAGTGTCTCTTGCCTGATGGGAGAGGGGAGATGAGGATGTGTCCGGGGGAAACTCGTCCTTGATTATGCTGCTGGCCTTGCCGAGACAGCGTGAGGTATAAATGGAGTCAATGAAAGGCAGGTTGGTTTGTGAGATATGTGTAAGAAGGAACTGCAGATGCTGACTTAAACCGAAGATAGACACAAAAAGCTGGAGTAACTCAGCGGGACAGGCAGCATCTCTGGAGAGGAGGAATGGGTGACATTTCGGGGTCGAGACCCTTCTTCAGAAAGAATCACCGAAGAAGGGTCTTGACCCGAAACGTCACCCATTCCTTCTCTCCAGAGATGTGCCTGTCCCGCTGAGTTACCCCAGTTTTTTGAGTCTATCTTTTGTGTGTGAGATAGTTTGGGCTGCATTCACAATTCTATGCAATTTCTTGCAGTCTTGGATGGAGCTGTTCCCCACCCATTCTGGGATGCATCCCGATAAAATGCTTTCTACGGCGCATCTGTAGATGTTGGTGAGAGTTGTTGGGGACATGCCAAACTTCCCTACCTCTAGTGTGAAACTGCTAAAACTGTGCCAAGCTAACACATCATTAAGATTCCTGTCTTCTAAAGTGATGAAGAACGGCTGTCTGCTGGATTAAACTACTGCACAAATCAAATCTGCCTTTACGTCAATCACGATGAACAATTAGATTAATTTCTGCGCCAGTAAAACGGCGGGAAACAGCGAACCTCGGTATCTTCCAACTCAGCCACTCGACAGAACAGAGACTGGGAGAGAGGGTGGAGAGATTGAAACCAGGCACTGGCGAGGTTTCTCCTGCAAGTGGATTAAGCATGTGTTCAACACATGGCCAAAATACATTTCCTGCATCCTTCAAGAAACACAAACCTTGGCCAGGGGAGGCAAGGTCGTGAACAACAAGATAATAAATGAGTTTCCCCAACTTCCCACCCATCCACAGGGGATTTAAGCATTGTTCAGGGAAAGCTAGAAGGGGTAGTATACATGATGTAGGCGATTTGATTGTAGTCCTTCCACTGACTGGTTAGCATGCAACTAAAAAGCTTTTCACTGTACCACACTAATCGTGGCAATAAACTTGACCGCTGAGTTGCTCCAGTACCTTGTGTCCTTCTTTGGGTTGGCATATATCATCTGCAATCTGAGAGAGGATCACAGCTGGGGCATTGACTCTCAGCGGGGGGGAGGGGGGGGAAGGGGAATTAGACAAGTTCCCATTCACAATCCAGCAATCTGTCATTCCCACTAAAACCCCTGTGCAGGCACAAGGAACTGCAGCTGCTGCAGCCTTGAGGAAAACACAAAGTGCAGGAGTAACTCAGTGGGACAGGCAGCAACAGTGGAGGGAATGGACAGGCGACGTTTCGGGTCCGGATCCTTCGTCAGACTGAGCAACGTGCAAGTGGGTAGCTATCGCAATGGGAATGGAAATTAATTTCTTCTTGGTAAATGAAGGTGGATTTTTAGATTGATTAATAAAGGTGTCAAAGGTTATGGGGATATGACAGAAGAAAGGGGCTGAGAGGAAAAGGTAGATCAAGCAGGATCGAATGGTGTAGCATTGATAGCCTTTACACTGGCATCAGCCAATCTTCCCCGTCCCGCCTGCAACTGGTCCAAAACGCCGCAGCGAGACTCCTGACGGGCACCCGAAAAAGGGACCACGTCACCCCGATCCTGGCCTCTCTCCACTGGCTCCCTGTGCGGTTCCAAATAAATTTCAAGACCCTCATCTTTATCTATAAAGCCCTCAATGGGCTTGCACCCACCTACATTAAAAGTCTTCTCACCGACTACACCACTTCCAGGTCCCTCAGAGCGGCCGACTTGGATTTGCTGAATGTCCCGCAGTCTAGGCATAAGCTCAGGGGCGACCGTGCCTTTGCGGCCGCAGCTCCTAGACTGTGGAACAGCATCCCCCTCCCCATTAGAACTGCCCCCTCCATCGACTCCTTTAAGTCTAGTCTAAAAACGTATCTGTTCTCCAAAGCCTTTCCTGACGTCCTCTGAGCGAGGGCTATTTGTATATACGTATGTAGCCTGCTTGTGTATACTACTCTTATAACTAATGTAAAGCACTTTGATCAACGAGAGTTGTTTTTTAAATGTGCAATAGAAATAAATGTGACTTGACTTGATGATTGATGGGCTGAATGGGCTAATTCTGCTCCAATGACATGAACATAAAATAGCACGCGAAACGTGGGGAAATATGACTTTTTGGGTTAATTTTCTTTACTTGGACATGAAAATAGAGCCATAGAGATCGCTTCAGCCCACCCTGCCTGTGCCGACTATCAACTAGTCACAGTACAGCACACGAACAGGCCCTTCAGCCCATTCTGTCTGTGCCGAGCATGGTGCCAAGACCATCTGTTACTTACCTATGCATTATCCAAATCAATCCATTCCCTGCAGGGAATAGTTCAGAGATACAGGGTGGCAAGATAGTGCAGCGGTAGATTTGCTGCCTTACAGCGCCAGGGACCCCGTTTCCATCCTGACTATGCGTACTGTTTGTATGGAGTTTGTATCTTTATACGATTACCCCATGACCGCGTGTGTTTTCTCCGGATGCTCCGGTTTCCTCCCACTCTCCAAAGAGGTTTGTAGGTTAATTGGCTTGGGTAGAGATTGTAAATTGGTCCTAGTGTGTAGAATAGTGCTAATGTATGGGGATCGCTGGTTGGCGTAGACTCGATGGGCCGAAGGGCCTGTTTCCACGCTGCATCTCTAAACTGAACAAAATACAGCATGGAAACAGGCCCTTCGCTCCACCGAGTCCATGATGACCATTGATCACCTATTTACTCTAGTTCTACGTTATCCCACTTTCTCTTCAACTCCCCACACACTGGGCCAATTAACCTACAAACCCATACGTCGTTAGCATGTGGGATGAAACTGGAGCACCCGGAGGATACCTTCTCTGTCACAGAGAGAACATGCAAACTCCACACAGACAGTGCCCGAGGTCAGGGTCGAACCAATGCCAGAGACTCAGGTTCAACTGTTTCGCCCAACACCTCAGCTTTAAACAACCTGACCTCCCGGTGGCTCAGCACTTCAACTCCCCCTTCCATTCCGTATTCCACCTCTCTGTCCTAGGCCTCCTCCACAGCCAGAGTGAGCAACACCGGAAATTGGAGGAACAGCACCTCATATTCCGCCTGGGGAGTCTGCATCCTGGTGGCATGAATATTGAATTCTCACAATTCTGTTAACCGTTGCTGTCTCCTCCCCTTCCTACCTCTCCCTCAGCCCTCTGGCTCCTCCTCCTTCTTTTTCCTTTCTTCACCCCGCCCCACCCCCCATCAGTCTGAAGAAGGGTTTCGGCCCGAAACGTTGCCTATTTCCTTCGCTCCATAGATGTTGCTGCACCCGCCGAGTTTCTCCAGCATTTTTGTGTACCCAGGTTCAATCCTCATCTCAGGCGCTGTCTGTGTGGAATTTGCTCGTTTACCTATTCCGCCTTCTCCCCATACCCTGCATGTCCAAAAGCCTCCTAAACACCAACATGACTTGAACACAATTTGGGTGGTTGGGATGGGATGCGTGTGGGGGTCTGCTGTTTCAATGAAAGGACAAATTCAGATGACAAAAAGCACTTTCCCGCTGTCTGGGTCTGCACTGGGCCAGACCTGTTGCTGGAAGGAAAGCAAGTTTATCCATAATAACAGAATTTCAAGTTACGCCACCCCTACCAAGAGCCTCTGGAGGCCTCAGAGGCCATTGTACCCAAAAGAGAGCGTTCACTTGAGAACCATCAACAAGTCAGTCAGGAAAATCCCACAGCAGAACAAAAAATAAGCAGTGTTGTTGGGGTTGTGGATAGGTAAACATATGCAAATTCCATACAGGCAGCACCCGAGGTTAGCATCAAACCCGGGTCTCTGGCGCTGGTTCGATCCTGACCTCAGGTGTGGACTGTGTGGCCAACAGGAGCTCGGGGGACACCATTAACTGCAGGTTCCCCTTCAAATCAAGCTGCTCCTTGACAGTGCCTGGGAGCACGTTATCCGGAAGGACCACTGTAGGCAAGACAACACTGCCTCACAGTGCGAGACACTCAAGGGGCGTAATCCTGACCTCAGGTGTTGTCTATGTGCGAGGAGTTTCGCCCTATAACCGCTTGGGTTTTCTTCAGGTGCTCCGATTTCCTCACACACCCAAAAATGTGCGGGTTTGTAGGTTAATCGGCCCTCTGTGAATTGCCCCCTAGTTTATAGGGAGTGGATGATAACGTGGGATAACATAGAACTGGTGTGAGCGGGTGATCGATGGTCGGAGTGGACTCAGTGGACTGAAGGGACTGTTTCCACGCTGTATCTCTAAACTAAACTACAATTGAACAGCTCAGTAGACAAGCTTTCAAAAGCATCTGAACGTTAAGTTTAGAGATACAGCATGGGAACAGGCCATTTTGCCCACCAGGTCTGCGCCGACCAACGATCACCCGTACACTAGTTCAATATTAACTGCTATCTCAGCTTCACAGGCTAATTTCAGGGCAATTTACGGAAGCCTTTTAATGAACCTACAAAGCCACACGTCTTTGGAATGTGAGAGACCAGAGCACCCGAAGAATACCCACGCGGTCACGGGGAGAACGTACAAACTATACAGACAGCAACCATAGTCAGGATCGAACCTGTTCTCCAGCGCTGTAAGGCAGCAACTCCACTGCTGTGCCACTGTGCAGTTACAGGGAGGCAATGTATCTAGATAGTTGGCTGCTGTCCAGGGTGCAGACAGATTATCTCATCCAAAGAAAAACAGCATCACAGCAAAACACTCCCCGACCCTGGGTCAAATGAAGTCTCGGCAATGGTAGTTGAACGTGTGGCATGGTGGTGTGGAGATAATGGTGATATGCACCAAGCCAGAATCTCTTTGGAGAGATAAAATCTGGACAAAGTGTGGACCGCTTTTCCCAACCCAGGGAGCTGTAGCCTGGGGAACAAGCCAAGGGAAGACAGCCCTGTCCAGGTTTAATCATGGATCAAATATAAATTAACAATTTACCCCATCTGCACACATTCTGACATTCAGCAGACTAACTTCACATCTTTCTCCTGACAAATTCAATAGGGACACAGTGTTCAACAATGATGCAATGGTGACGCTGTTGTTGCCAGGACTCGTGGGTCTGAGCTATAGGGAGAGGTTGAGCAGGCTAGGATTTTATTCCTTGGGGTGCAGAGGATGAGGTGTGATCTTATAGAGGTGTATTAAATCATGAGGGGAATAGATTGGGTCAATGCAATTTTGTGTTCTGTTTTGGTCACCCTGCGATAGGAAAGATGTTGCTAAGAAGGAAAGGGGGCAGAGAAGATTTACAACAATGTTGCTGGGCTTGAGTGTGTACGCAGCCCAGACCAGCACACAAACCAACCTCCCTTCCATTGACTCCATCTACACCTCACGCAGCTCGGCAAGCCCAGCAGCAGCAGCATCAAGGGGTAGTCTCACCCCAGTCACTCCCTCTTCTCTCCTCTCCCATCGGGCAGGAGGCACAGAAGTGTGAAAACGCACAGCTCCAAGTTCAGAGACAGTTTCTTCCCAGTGGTTATTAGACTGCAGAAGGGTCCCAACCTGAAACATCACCAATCCGTGTTGTCCAGAGATGCTGCCTGACCCGCTGAGTTTCTCCAGCACTTTGTGGAGTTTTTTTATAAACCAACAACTGTATTCCCTCATTTCTACCTTCTCTGTACAGCGTTATTACGGATCTCTTTATAACTAAATTTGGTTGTAGCGGTCGAAATCTGTAGTAACTAAAATCTGTAGTAACTGTAGTTCGTATCAGGAACAAAGGACAGCGTTTGAAATAAACTTACAGTACGTCAACATATTTTATTTATTTACAATGTTTAAAGTATTATATATTTTGTGACCTCTCCTGTTTATTGTCTGTCTTATTTAGTGTGTTTATTCACTGATTTTCCAATACTGAACATGCTATCAACAACTGGAGATCAATCTTGTGCTACTATCTACCTCATTGGAGACCCTCGGACTACCTTTGATTGGACTTTATCTTGCACTAAACGTAATTCCTTTTATCGTGTATCTATACACTGTGGTCGGTTCGATTGTGATCATGTGTTGTCCTTCAGCTGACTGGTTAGCACGCGATAAAAGCTTTGCACTGTACCTCAGTGCATGTGACAGTAAACTAAACTCAAATTCATATGCCCTCCACCTTGCTAGGTTACAATGGATATTCAGCGATAACGGACACCATGCCCCCTCCCTATGGTCCATTATAACAAGAGTTAACTGTATTGTTCTATATTGATGGGGAGGGGGTTGAACCTGTGAATTAAGTATTGACAAGTTGAAGGAACAGAGATGGGTTTAGGATAGGAACTGAACGAGCGATTTGCTCTTCAAATGAACCAGATTAAATATCTTGGCTCAAAAGGTCTTTGTCGGTGACGCCTTGTGGTGTACGGTTCTCTGACTTTGCTCATTTAGAAATAAAAGGGTGTATTTCCTGTTCCTGCCGATATTTTACAGAACCATTACCCTGGTACTTAGTGACCATTTACAGACAATTAGAAAACATTCTGCATGGTGCACTGTTGCAGGGGACAATTACAACATAAGAATTGAGAATTCCTGTCATATTTCAGGCATGACACTCAATTAGTCCCCAACTTGCCTTACAGCAAGATTTTAAGCCCCTAGCGGAGAGACCACCACCCAGTTCAGCATTAGGCAACACATAACTTAACACTCTTAACACTTAAAACAGTGTTTGTAAATGATTGAATGTCCCTCTTGCTGCTTAGGCCTGAAGCTGAACAATAGCTTACAACGCAGCGATGTTGATTTCTCTAACTACAAGTAACCTTTGCATCCCCTCTCTCTGTGGCCTTCCCCCATCGACCCGAAACTTCACCTATTCCTTCCCTCCAGAGATGCTGCCTGATCCGCTGAGATACTCCAGCTTTCCGGGTCTGTCTTCGGTTTAAACCAGCATCTGCAGTTCCTCCCTACACAAGACAATAACCTTTGCTGCCAGTCCCATCCAATCGCCAAAAGCAACTTCTCCTGCCTCTAACTGCACATCTTCCCTTGACTACCCATTCTCAGACACCTCCACGTAGCATTTGATCTCTCTCACTGCCATGGTCACCCCACTCCCCCCTCCCCCCCCTATTCTCCACCACTTAAAACATGTTTAATTTCTAACTTATCCTAGTTTTGATGCAAAGTCATCATCCTGAAACATTAAACATTGGTGGTGCAGCAGTAGAGTTACTGCCTCACAGCGCCAGAGATGGTGCCGGGTTCGATCCTGACTACGAGTGCTGTCTGTATGGAGTTTGTACGTTCTCCCTGTAACTGCATGAGTTTTCTCCAGGTGCTCCGGTTTCCTCCCATGCTCTAAAGGTTTGTAGGCTAATTGGCTTGGTATAATTGTAAATTGTCCCTAGGGTGCGCAGGATAATGTAAGAATGCGGGAATTGCTGTTCAGCGCAGAAGGAATGTTTCGGTGTTGCATCTCTAAAATAAAATAAACTTTAGAGATACTGAGTGCAAACAGGCCCTTCGGCCCACTGTGTCCGCACTGACCAGCAATCACCTGCACGCTAGTTCTATCCTACACACTTGGGATAATTTATGAAAACCAATTAACCTGCACACCCTTGGAATGTGGGAGGAAATCAGAGCACCCAGATAAAACTCACGGAGTCACAGGGAGAACGTACCCTATCTCTGTATAGACAGCAATTGCAGTCTGGATTGAACCCGGATCTCTGGCACCAAGGCAACAACTCTACCACTGCACCGTTGAGATACATCCAGGTTCATGGAAACTGCTGCTTAATCAACTGAGGTTTTATTTTGATGTAAAAAGGCTAAATTATAACCATATAACCATATAACAATTACAGCACGGAGACAGGCCCTCTCGGCCCTTCCAGTCCGTGCCGACCATTTGTTTTCCCCTAGTCCCATCTACCTGCACTCAGACCATACCCCTCCATTCCCTTCACGTCCATATACCTATCCACTTTACTTTTAAATGTTAAAATCGATCCTGCCTCCACCACCTCTGCTGGAAGCTCATTCCACACAGCCACCACCCTCTGAGTAAAGAAGTTCCCCCTCACGTTACCCCTAAACTTCTGTCCCTTAATTCTCATGTCATGCCCTCTTGTTTGAATCTTCCCTACCCTCAATGGGAAAAGCTTATCCACGTCAACTCTGTCTATCCCTTTCATCATTTTAAAGACCTCAAATCAAGTCCCCCCTTAACCTTCTGCGCTCCAAAGAATAAAGACCTAACTTGTTCAACCTTTCTCTGTAACATAGTTGCTGGAACCCTGGCAACATTCTAGTAAATCTCCTCTGTACTCTCTCTATTTTGTTGACATCCTTAAATTCAGGGCAGTTTTTTTCCATTTGGGGCAGTTGATAACTGCAATATCAAAAAAGAGGGCAGAGAGAGAGAGCGAACAGGTACAGGGGGAGGCCTGCAATGTCAGAAGTGGAAGTAGGTGATTGAGAAATTACCGGCCAAGGTTGTGGTCTGGTTCAGCTTCAGCCAGTAAGGAACAAGAAGCATATTTAGTTAAATGTAGCATTCCCATTACAAAATAGTGTGAAGATATGTGCAAGATATATACGAGGTGTTGGGGCAGTTTTATCGCATGCCTTTTACAAAATCCCCCAAAACAATCAAAGTGGTAGCATTAGGTGGTATGAACCAACCCAGTGGTGTGAATGTGCAGAAAGGAACTGCAAGTACTGGTTTAAACCGTAGATAGGCACAAAAAGCTGGAATAACTCAGCGGGACAGGCAGCATTTACGGAGAGAAGGAACGGATGACGTTTCGGGTCGAGACCCTTCATCAGACTGAAGAAGAGTCTTGCCCTGAAAGGTCACCCATTCCTTCTCTCCAGAGATGCTGCCTGTTCCACTGAGTTATTCCAGCCTTTTGTGTCTACCAGTGTTATGAATATGGATTTAACTTCAAGTAACCCTTGTATTCCCTCTCTCTCCACATCCCTCCCCCAAGCCAAGTCATGCCAGCTTCAAAGTTGCCTTGTTGAGACTCATTGTCTGTACTCATTCTCACCGAGACCACAGCTAACAATGGCCTGTTTCCTTTATTACCGTTACTTTTTTGCAAATCATTCATTAATTTGTTGTATATCTCTCTACACCACCGTCTATATCTCTCATTTCCCTTTCCCCTGACTCTCAATCTGAAGAAGGGTCTCGACCAGAACCGTCACCTATTCCTTTTCTCCAGAGATGCTGCCTGACCCACTAAGTTACTACAGCTTTTTGTGTCTATCTACAGTAACAGGAAATATATGCATTGCTTTATAAAATGGTGGTGAGGCCTCCAATGGAATATTCAAGTAAAGTTTGGTGGCCTTGATATGGAAAGGATGCGATTGCATTGGAGAGGGCGTGAAGAGGATGCACATGACATAGAAGCAGAATTAAGCCATTCGGCCCATCGAGTCTATGCCATCATTCAGTCATTGCTGATCTACCATTTCCTCTACACCCAATTCTCCTGCCTTATCCCCGTAATCTTTAACGCCCTTACTAATCAAGAATCTGTCCACCTCCACCTTAAAAACACTAATGACTTGGCTTCCACAGCAGTCTGTGGCAATGAATTCCACTACCAGTTCCCTCAACTAGACTCACCTCTCTCAACTCATTTGTGTACCAATTTCCGGTTCCTAAACCTGGCACCACATGATTCAATATAAATTGTCCTTCAGCTTCCTTGAATAGTGTAAAGTCTCAGCTCCTGATCTTGTTCATACTATGTTATGGAATCGGGGAGAGGAATGCACAGTCACATTGCATAGACTGGGCGGGGGGGGGGGGGGGGGGGGGTTGGATACAAATATATTTATCATTCCCTGTAAAATTATATGCTGCCTGAACACAGCAGTACACTGCATGTGTAGGAAGGAACAGCAGATGCTGGTTTACACTGAAGATGGACACAAAATGCTGGATCAACTTGGAGGGACAGTCTGAAGAAGGTTCTCGACCCGAAATGTCACCCAGTCCTTTTTTCCAGAGATGCTGCCTGTCCCGCTGAGTCGTTCCTGCATTTTGTGTCTATCTGCAGTATACCGCCTACACCTTTCTCTTGCCTGTTTATCGTATCATCAATACTCCCTGTACTCCATACACACTCTGTGTGCTTTGCATATTAAGCATATTCTCCGGCACTTTGTTAACTGCATCACCATTGCTATTGGTTTTGTTACTGTCACATGTACCAAAATACACAACTGTTTGTGTGCTATCTAGTCAAATCTAACCTATTATTCTTACACTATTATTCCTATACAAATCCTACTTAAGTATAAAAGTATGATTTTGCCTGTGTATATTAAGGATTTATTGAACTGTGTGCAAAAAAAGGATTTCACTGTATCTAGGCCCATGTGACAATAGAGTACCACTGAACTATTAGATTATACTATACACGTGTACATTCAAGCCAGTCACAAGTACAACAGGTAATTATACTCATAGGAACAAAGAACTGCAGATGCTGGTTTGCAAAGTGTTGGTGTGACTCAGCGGGTTAGGCAGCATCCCTGGGGGACTGCAATAGGCGGTGACACTTCTTCAGACTGCTTTAGTGAGCAATTCTACTCACTCCTTGCACACTGCAATGCACGATTCCTCTACTCAGTACACTGTGTATACTATCACTGCTGCTACTTGTTCACAGCATAGAAACTCAAAACATTGGATATTAGGCACACTCCCTCTCCATATACTTATAGTGTACACATTATCTGTACTTCTCCTCCTACATTCTATCTTTGTCCTGTCACATGTACCAAAATACACAACTGTTTGTGTGCTATCTAGTCAAACATGTGTTAATTGACATCAGTCTGAAAAAGGGTCCCGATCCAAAACGTCACCCATTCCTTCTCTCCAGAGATGCTGCCTGTCCCGCTTAGTTGCTCCAACATTTTGTGTCTACCTTCGAATTAAACCGGCATCTGCAGTTCTTTCTTACACACTCCTCTGTACTTTCCATATACACACTCCTTGCATCTTGTGTGATCCCTTCAAGCGTCCTTTAGACTTTAGACATTCAGCATGGAAACACACCCTCCGGCCCACCGAGACCACTCCAACCAACACTCATCCAATACACAAGTACAATCCTACACACTTGGGGCAATTTCCAGAAGTCAATTAACCTACAAACCTGCACGTCTTTGGAGTGCGGGAGGAAACTGGAGCAGCCAGAGAAATCCCCACGCGTTCACGGGGAGAAAGTACAAACCCCGTGCAGACAGCACCCATAGTCAGGATCAAAACTGGGTCACTGGTGCTGTAAGTCAGCGACTCTACCACTGTGCCACCCCAACAACTGCATGCTATGCACACATTCCTGCAAACCCTATGATGCATTTGTACACTTAGCCACGTGCCCTTCCTGTACAGTGGTTATCCAGTGCCCTAATAATGCAAAAGCCACGACTTGGATGTGACTGCTAACCCCTTTATCTCTCAGACAGCACCCGTAGTCAGGATCGAACCCGTGTATAGACACAGCAAAAGGCACACACATGCGCACACACACACACACACCTCTTCCCCCCTCTCCCGTCAGACAAGAGGTACATAAGTGTGAAAAGGCACAATTCCAGATTCAGGGACGCTTTCTTCCCAGTTGTTATCAGGCAACTGAATCATCCCATCACCAACAAGAGCAGCCCTGAATTAGTACCTACCTCATTGGAGACCGTCGGACCATTTTTTAAATCAGACTTCACCCTTCCCCCATTACACACAGTACACTCCACTCAGAGGTGGCACCATCAGAAACGCCCCGCACCCCCCCCACCCCCACAGTCTAGGTGGGCCCACGTTGTTCACACTGTGTTATCCCCCGCATT
The DNA here is from genome assembly GCA_035221665.1 of Okamejei kenojei. Taxonomy (NCBI): domain Eukaryota; kingdom Metazoa; phylum Chordata; class Chondrichthyes; order Rajiformes; family Rajidae; genus Okamejei; species Okamejei kenojei. Next base: position 9,641,255 of record CM069172.1, read on the forward strand.
GTGTGACCCCCCCGCACTGTGTGGGCCCCCACTGTACCCCACATTAATCACTCACAGTATGCCGGAGCAGGAGGTGCCCACGGTGATGTCGGTGTAGGTGGGCCCCTACCCCACACTGTATCCCACACCCCCACAATGTTACCCCACACCCTAACCCACGCTGTACCCCTACATGTGTGACCCCACAACATTGATTACTCACAGGATCCCAGAGCAGGAGGTGCAGACGAAGCTTCCCACGGTGATGTCAGTGTAGGTGGGCCCCACTCCCACACTGTACCCCATTCCCCCACACTGTACCACACACTGTACCCCGGTCACATTACTCACAGGATCCCGGAGCAGGAGGTGCAGACGAAGCTGCCCACGGTGATGTCAGTGTAGGTGGGCCCCACCTCCACACTGTACCCCATTCCCCCATACTGTACCCCGGTCACATTACTCACAGGATGCCGGAGCAGGAGGTACACACGAAGCTGCCCACGGTGATGTCGGTGTACGTGGGCCCCACACTTCACCCCACACACTGTACCCCACATTGATCACTCACAGTATCCTGGAGCAGTTGGTACACACGAAGCTGCCCACGGTGATGTCAGTGTAGGTGGGCTCCACACTGTACCACAGTCCCCCATACTGTACCCCAGTCCCCCACACGGTACCCCACACCCATTACTCACAGTATGCCGGAGCAGGAGGTACACACGAAGCTGCCCACGGTGATGTCGGTGTAGGTGGGCCCCACACTGTATAGCACACACTGTACCCCACACACTGTACCCCCCACACTGATTTACTCACAGGATGCCGGAGCAGGAGGTACACAAGAAGCTGCCCACGGTGATGTCGGTGTAGGTGGGCCCCACACTGTACCCAGTCCCCCACACTGTACCCCACACACTGTACCCCACACTGTACCCCCACATTGTGAGACCCCCACAGTGATGTCGGTGTAGGTGGGCCCCACACTGTATACCACACACTGTACCCCACACACACTGTACCCCACACACTGTACCCCAGTCCCCCACACTGTGTACCCCACACTGTACCCCACACTGATCTACTCACAGTATGCCGGAGCAGGAGGTACACACGAAGCTGCCCACAGTGATGTTGGTGTACGTGACCCCACACTGTACCCCACACTGTGTGACCCCCACGCTGTACCCCAGTCCCCTACACTGTACCCCACACACAGTGCCCCACACACTGATTTACTCACAATATCCCGGAGCAGGAGGTACACATGAAGCTGCCCACGGTGATGTCGGTGTAGGTGGGCCTCACACTGTACCCCAGTCCACCACACTGAAACCCACACTGTGTGACCCCACTCCCCCACACACTGTACCCCACAATGTACCCCACCCACACTGTACCCCACACACGGATTCACTCACAGTATGCCGGAGCAGGAGGTACATACTAAGCTGCCCAAGGTGATGTCGGTGTACGTGGGCCCCACACTGTACCACACACTGTACCCCGACACACACTGTACCCCGACACACACTGTACCACACACTGTACCCCACACACACTGTACCACACACTGTACCCCACACACCCATTACTCACAGTATCCCGGAGCAGGAGGTACACACTAAGCTGCCCAAGGTGATGTCGGTGCAGGTGGGCCACACACTGTACCCCACACTGTACCCCACACACGGATTCACTCACAGGATGCGGAGCAGGAGGTACACACGAAGCTGCCCACGGTGATATCGGTGTAGGTGGGCCCCACACTGTACCCCACACACTGTACCCCACACACAGTACCCCACACACAGTACCCCTGTACCCCACACACACGGATTTACTCACTGTATCCCGCAGCAGGAGGTACACACGAAGATGCCCACGGTGATGTCGGTGTACGTGGGCCCCACACTGTACTACACACTGTACCCCAACACACACTGTACCACACACTGTAGCCCCCACACTGATGTACTCACAGTATGCCGGAGCAGGAGGTACACACGAAGCTGCCCACGGTGATGTCAATGTACGTAGGCCCCACACTGTACCCCAGTCCCCCACACTGTACCCCACACACCCATTACACACAATATCCCGGAGCAGGAGGTACACACGAAGCTGCCCACGGTGATGTCGGTGTACGTGGGCCCCCACACACTGTATCCCACACACACTGTACCCCAGTAACCCCGTCCCTCCCACACACTGATGTACTCAAAGTATCCCGGAGCAGGAGGTACACACGAAGCTGCCCACGGTGATGTCAGTGTACGTGGGCCACACACTCTGTACCCCAGTCCCCACACTGTACCCCACACACCCATTACTCAAAGTATCCCGGAGCAGGAGGTACACACGAAGCTGCCCACGGTGATGTCAGTGTACGTGGGCCACACACTCTGTACCCCAGTACCCCACACTGTACCCCTGTACCCCAGGCACCCATTACTCACAGTATGCCGGAGCAGGATGTACACACGAAGCTGCCCACGGTGATGTCGGTGTACGTGGGCCCCACACACACTGTACCCCACATACCCATTACTCACAGTATCCCGGAGCAGGAGGTACACACGAAGCTGCCCACGGTGATGTCCGTGTACGTGGGCCCCACACTGTACCCCACACACACTGTACCCCCCGCACACTGTACCCCACACACCCATTACTCACAGTATGCCGGAGCAGGAGGTACACACAAAGCTGCCCACGGTGATGTCAGTGTAGGTGGGCCCCACACTGTACCCGACACACACTGTACCCCACATACCCATTACTCACAGTATGCCGGAGCAGGAGGTACACACGAAGATGCCCACGGTGATGTCGGTGTACGTGAGCCCCACACATACTGTACCCCACACTGTACCCCTGTACCCCACACACCCATTACTCACAGGATGCCGGAGCAGGAGGTACACACGAAGCTGCCCACGGTGATGTCGGTGTAGGTGGGCCCCACACATACTGTACCCCACACTGTACCCCTGTACCCCACACACCCATTATTCACAGGATGCCGGAGCAGGAGGGACACACGAAGCTTCCCACGGTGATGTCCGTGTACGTGGGCCCCACACTGTACCCCACACACACACTGTACCCCACGCACACTGTACCCCACACACCCATTACTCACAGTATGCCGGAGCAGGAGGTACACACAAAGCTGCCCACGGTGATGTCAGTGTACGTGGGCCCCACACACTCTGTACCCCACACACCCATTACTCAAAGTATGCCGGAGCAGGAGGTACACACAAAGCTGCCCACGGTGATGTCAGTGTACGTGGGCCCCACACTGTACCCCACACACACACTGTACCCCACACGCCCATTACCCATGTATCCCGGAGCAGGAGGTACACACAAAGCTGCCCACGGTGATGCCAGTGTACGTGGGCCCCACACTGTACCCCACACACCATTACTCACAGTATCCAGGAGCAGGAGGTACACACAAAGCTGCCCATGGTGATGACAGTGTAGGTGGGACCACACTGTACCCCACACACCCATTGCTCACAGTATCCCGGAGCAGGAGCTACACACAAAGCTGCCTACGGTGATGTCGGTGTACGTGGGCCCCACACTGTACCCCACACACACTGTACCCCACACACCCATTACTCACAGTAAGCCGGAGCAGGAGGTACACACAAAGCTGCCCACGGTGATGTCGGTGTAGGTGGGCCACACACTGTACCCCACACACATACTGTACCCCACACACACTGTACCCCACAAACACACTGTACCCCACACACCCATTACTCACAGTATCCCGGAGCAGGAGGTACACACAAAGCTGCCCACGGTGATGTCAGTGTAGGTGGGCCCTACACTGTACCCCACACACACTGTACCCCACACACACACACTGTACCCCTGTACCCCACACACCCATTACTCACAGGATGCCGGAGCAGGAGGTACACACGAAGCTGCCCACGGTGATGTCGGTGTAGGTGGGCCCCACACACACTGTACCCCACCCACACTGTACCCCAGTACCAAACACTGTACCCCACACACCCATTACTCACAGTATCCGGAGCAGGAGGTACACACGAAGCTGCCCACGGTGATGTCAGTGTACGTGGGCCCCACACCTACTGTACCGCACACTGTACCCACCCCACACTGTACCCCTGTACCCCACACACCCATTAATCACAGTATCCCGGAGCAGGAGGTACACACGAAGCTGACCACGGCGATGTTGGTGTACGTGAGCCCCACACTGTACCCCACATACACTGTACCCCACACAGTGTACACCACACCCACACTGTACCCCACACTGTACACCTGTACCCCACACACCCATTACTCACAGGATGCCGGGGCAGGAGGTGCACACAAAGCTGCCCACAGTGATGTCAGTGTACGTGGGCCCCACACATACTGTACCGCACACTGTACCCCACACTGTACCCCTGTACCCCACACACCCATTACTCACAGGATGCCGGAGCAGGAGGTACACACGAAGCTGCCCACGGTGATGTCGGTGTAGGCAGGACCCACACATACTGTACCCCACACTGTACCCCTGTACCCCACACACCCATTACTCACAGGATGCCGGAGCAGGAGGTACACACGAAGCTGCCCACGGTGATGTCGGTGTAGGCGGGCCCCACACATACTGTACCCCACACTGTACCCCTGTACCCCACACACCCATTATTCACAGGATGCCGGAGCAGGAGGTACACACGAAGCTGCCCACGGTGATGTCAGTGTACGTGGGCCCCACACTGTACCCCACACATACTGTACCACACACACTGTACCCATGTACCCCACACACCCATTACTCACAGTATCCCGGAGCAGGAGGTACACACGAGCTGCCCACGGTGATGTCCGTGTAGGTGGGCCCCACACTGTAACCCACACATACTGTACCACACACACTGTACCCATGTACCCCACACACCCATTACTCACAGTATCCCGGAGCAGGAGGTACACACGAAGCTGCCCACGGTGATGTCCGTGTAGGTGGGCCCCACACTGTACCCCACACACACTGTACCCCAAACACACACTGTACCCCACCCATCCATTACTCACAGGATGCCGGAGCAGGAGGTATACACGAAGCTGCCCACGGTGATGTCGGTGTAGGTGGGCCCCACACACACTGTACCCCACACTGTACCCCACACCCATTACTCACAGTATCCCGGAGCAGGAGGTGCACACGAAGCTGCCCACGGTGATGTCGGTGTAGGTGGGCCCCACACACACTGTACCCCACACTGTACCCCTGTACCCCACACGCCCATTACTCACAGTATGCCCGAGCAGGAGGTGCAGACGAAGCTTCCCACGGTGATGTCGGTGTAGGTGGGCCCCACACACACTGTACCCCACACACACACTGTACCTCTGTACCCCTGTACCCCACACTGATTTACTCACAGTATCCCGGAGCAGGAGGTACACACGAAGCTGCCCACGGTGATGTCGGTGTAGGTGGGCCCACACACACTGTACCACACACTGTACCCCACACAACCATTACTCACAGTATCCCGGAGCAGGAGGTGCAGACAAAGCTGCCCACGGTGATGTCGGTGTAGGTGGGCCCCACACACTCTGTACCCCACACTGTACCCCTGTACACACCCATTACTCACAGTATGCCCGAGCAGGAGGTACACACGAAGCTGCCCACGGTGATGTCGGTGTACGTGAGCCCCACACTGTACCCCACATACACTGTACCCCACACAGTGTACACCACACCCACACTGTACCCCACACTGTACACCTGTACCCCACACACCCATTACTCACAGGATGCCGGGGCAGGAGGTGCACACAAAGCTGCCCACAGTGATGTCAGTGTACGTGGGCCCCACACATACTGTACCGCACACTGTACCCCACACTGTACCCCTGTACCCCACACACCCATTACTCACAGGATGCCGGAGCAGGAGGTACACACGAAGCTGCCCACGGTGATGTCGGTGTAGGCGGGCCCCACACATACTGTACCCCACACTGTACCCCTGTACCCCACACACCCATTATTCACAGGATGCCGGAGCAGGAGGTACACACGAAGCTGCCCACGGTGATGTCGGTGTAGGCGGGCCCCACACATACTGTACCCCACACTGTACCCCACACACCCATTATTCACAGGATGCCGGAGCAGGACGTACACACGAAGCTGCCCACGGTGATGTCAGTGTACGTGGGCCCCACACTGTACCCCACACACAATGTACCCCACACACCCATTACTCACAGTATCCCGGAGCAGGAGGTACACACGAGCTGCCCACGGTGATGTCCGTGTAGGTGGGCCCCACACTGTACCCCACACACACTGTACCCCACACACACTGTACCCCACACACACTGTACCCCTGTACCCCACTACACTGATGTACTCACAGTATGCCCGAGCAGGAGGTACACACGAAGCTGCCCACGGTGATGTCGGTGTAGGTGGGCCCCACACTGTACCCCACACACACTGTACCCCTGTACACACCCATTACTCACAGTATGCCCGAGCAGGAGGTACACAC
>CM069172.1:9652799-9892799 GCA_035221665.1 Okamejei kenojei
GGAGCTGTGGCCCGACTTGGAGCTGTGGCGGCACTCCGGCGTTCCGGTGGCGGCGGTGGCCCGACTTGGAGCTGTGGCCTGACTTTGGTGCTGTGGCGGTGTTCTGGCGTTTCGGCGTTGCCGGCGGCGTCGGAGGCCTGGATCGCCTCAGCGCAGAGGGAGAACAAGGAGGGAAGAGACAAAGACTAAGACTTTTGCCTTCCATCACAGTGAGGAGGTGTTTGGTGAACTCACTGTGGTGGATGTTAAATTTGTGTTTATTGTGTGTTTTTGTTACTTTTATTATATGTATGACTGCAGGCACGAAATTTCGTTCAGACCGAAAGGTCTGAATGACAATAAAGGTAATCTAATCTAATCTAGAAAGTCATTTTATCGACTTCCATATTATTGTAACCTAATGCAATACAATAGGAATCATTTTGTTTATCATTTACGCGTGGTACAGTGAAAAGCTATCTAGTCAGTATTGTAGATTCTTGTTTTAGTTTTAGAGATACAGCGAGTAAACAGGCCCTTCGGCCCACCGAGTCCATGCCAACCCATACACTAACACTATCTGATACACACTATCTTCAGGTAGAAGGTACAGGAGCCTGAAGACTGCAACATCCAGGTTCAGGAATAGCTACTTCCCCACAGCCATCAGGCTATTAAACACAACTCAAAAAAACTCTGAACATTTATAGCCCATTATCAAGTTCAAGTGAGTTTATTGTCACGTGTCCCTGATAGGACAATGAAATTCTTGCTCTGCTTCAGCACACAAAACATAGAAGGCATTTACTACAAAACGGATCAGTGTGTTCATATACCATATATAAATATATACACACATGAATAAATAAACTGATAAAGTGCAAATAACAGATAATGGGTTATTAATGATCAGAGTTTTGTCCAAGCCAGGTTTAATAGCCTGATGGCTGTGGGGAAGTAGCTATTCCTAAACATGGTTGTTGCAGTCTTCAGGCTCCTGTACCTTCTACCTGAAGGTAGCAGGGAGATGAGTGTGTGGCCAGGATGGTGTGGGTCTTTGATGATACTGCCAGCCTTTTTGAGGCAGCGACTGTGGTAGATCCCCTTGATGGGAGGAAGGTCAGAGCCGATGATGGACTGGGCAGTGTTTACTACTTTTTGTTGTCTTTTCCTCTCCAGGGCGCTCAAGTTGCCGAACCAAGCCACGATGCAACCAGTCAGCATGCTCTCTACTGTGCACCTGTAGAGGTTAGAGAGAGTCCTCCTTGACAAACCGACTCTCTGTAATCTTCTCAGGAAGTAGATGCGCTTATGTGCTTTCTTGATAGTTGCATTAGTGTTCTCGGACCAGGAAAGATCTTCAGAGATGTGCACGCCCAGGAATTTGAAGCTCTTGACCCTTTCAACCATCGACCCGTTGATATAAACGGGACTGTGGGTCCCCATCCTACTCCTTCCAAAGTCCACAATCAGTCCCTTGGTTTTGCTGGTGTTGAGGGCCAGGTTATTGTGCTGGCACCATATGGACAGTTGCTCGATCTCTCTTCTGTACTCCGACTCATCCCCATCAGTGATACGTCCCACAACAGTGGTGTCGTCAGCGAACTTGATGATGGAGTTCGCACTGTGACCGGCTATGCAGTCATGAGTATAGAGTGAGTACAGCAGGTGGCTGAGCACGCAGCCTTGAGGTGCTCCCGTGCTGATTGTTATCGAGGCTGACACATTTCCACCAATACGAACAGACTGTGGTCTATGGATGAGGAAGTCGAGGATCCAATTGCAGAGGGATGTGCAGAGACCCAATTCTGCGAGTTTGGTAACCAGCTTGGAGGGGATGATTGTGTTAAATGCCGAGCTGTAATCGATGAATAACAGCCCGACATATGAGTTTTTGTTGTCCAAGTGGTCCAGAGCGGAGTGGAGGGCCAGCGAGATCGCATCCATCGTTGATCTGTTGTGGCGGTAAGCGAACTGCAGTGGATCCATGTTTTTGTGGAGGTAGGAGTTGATTTGCGCCATGATCAACCTCTCAAAGCACTTCATCACCACAGGCGTTAGTGCCACAGGTCGATAGTCATTGAGGCACGTCACCTTGCTCTTCTTGGGCACCGGTATTATTGATGCCCTTTTAAAGCAGGTGGGAACCTCAGACCTCAGAAGTGAGAGGTTGAAAATGTCCGTAAAAACTCCAGCCAGTTGGTCCGCACAGCTTTTTAGAACACGATTGGGTATACCATCCGGTCCAGACGCTTTTCGAGGGTTCACCCCTCTGAAGGATTTCCTGACGTCGGCCTTTGTGACTGAGACTGTAATACCATCACAGCGAATGGGGGCTCTGAAAGGCACATCAGTATTCTCCCTATCAAAGCGTGCGTAAAACGCATTGAGCTCGTCAGGGAGTGATGTTTCGCCGACATTCCAGTTGCCTCCTGGTTTCGCGTTGTAGGAGGTGATTGCATTCAGTCCCCGCCACAGCTGCCGAACATCTGTCTCATCCTCCAGTTTGAAGCAGGTCCAGGTTATCTATTTATTTGCATGTTATCTGTTTATTTATTCATGTGTGTATACATTTATATAATGGTATATGGACTGATCTGTTCTGTATTATTTATGCCTACTATATTCTGTTGTGCTGAAGCAAAGCAAGAATGTCATTGTCCTATCTGGGACACGTGACAATAAACTCTCTTGAATCTTGAATCTTGAATCCTATCGGGCAGAGGTTCTAGAAGTGTGAAAACGCACACCTCCAGATTCAGGGACAGTTTTTTCCCAGCTGTTATCAGGCAACTGAACCATCCTACCACAACTAGAGAGCAGTCCTGAACTACTATCTACCTCATCGGTGACCCTCCGACTATCTTTGGTCGGGCTTTACCTTGCACCAAACGTTAATCCCTTATCATGTATCTATATACTGTAAATGGCTCAATTGTAATCACGTATTGCCTTCCCACTGACTGGTTAGCACGCAACAAAAGCTTTTCATTGTACATCGATACGCGTGACAATAAACTAAACTGATCATAGACACTAAATGATGGAGTAACTCAGCGGGAAAGGCAGCACCTCTACACAGAAAGAAGGGGTAGGCCTTTCTTCTGTGAGCAACAGCTGGAGACAACATCTGTGCACATTTGGCCATATTACCTTAACCCCTAATCTACTCTTTAAGATTTTATTTTTAGTGCAAGATCTATTTAATTGCTAATTTGTTCCATTTGCTCCATCTTATCACATCTTAACTTTAAACCTAATTAAAACATTGATAACATGTTTTGTCTCTTCCATGTTATCACATGTTTATCCTCAATTAAATAAAAATGTATTTGATATGTTAATAAATTATTTTTGTTTTTTCTATTTTATCACATTTTCAGGTCATTTCGTGTGTCCCATTTATTCCATTTTAACCTCAATCTAATTAAATAATTTGATACATGGATAACAGTGAGCATATCATTAATAAATTGTTTTTGCTCTTTCCATCTTATCACATTTTAAACGTAAATTGAATAAAAATGTATCATCACTCTCAGTCTGAAGAAGGGTCTCGACCTGAAACGTCACCCATTCCTTCTCTCCAGAGATGCTGCCTGTCCCGCTGAGTTACTCCAGCATTTTGTGTCTATCTTCGGTGTAAACCAGCATCTGCAGTTTCTTCCTACACATAAAATGTATTTGATACATAAATAAATTATTTTTGTTTCTTCCTTTTTATCACATTATAGTTTAATTTAGAAATACAGCATAGAAACAGGACCTTCGGCCCATCAGGTCCACACTAACCGCCGATCACCTGTTCACACTAGTTCTATGTTATCCCACTTTCTCATCCACTCCCTACACACAAAGGGCAATTTACAGAGGGCTAATTAACCTACAAACCCACATATCTTTGCAATTCTAAATCTATATATTCATGTCATTTTGTGTGTTCCATTTATTACATTTTAACCTCAATCTCATTAAAATATATTTGATACATGGATAACAGTGAGTGTAGATGTTGGGAGGTTATGTTGCAGTTGTACAAGACATTCATAAGATACATTTAGAGAATTTTGTTCAGTTTTGGTCACCCTGTTATCGGAAAGATGTTGTCTAGCTGGAAAGAAGGCAGAGAAGATTTACGAGGATGTTACCAGAACTCGAGGGCCTGAGCTATAGGGAGAGGTTGAGCAGCCTGGGACTCTACTCCTTGGAGCGCAGGAGGATGAGGGGTGATCTTAGTGTACAAAATCATAGGAATAAATTGGGTAGACACACACCGTCTCTTACCCAGAGTGGGGGCATCGAGAACCAGAGGACATAGGTTCAAGGTGAAGGTGAAAGATTTAATAGAAACTTGAGGGGTAACTTTGCCACACAAAGGGTGGTGGGTATATGGAACAAGATGCCGGATGAGGTAGTTGAGGCAGGGACTATCGCAATGTTTAAGAAGTAATTAGACAGGTACATGAATAGGACATGATCTTACGGAGGTGCACAATATCACGAGTGGAATAGATAAGGTGAACGCACATAGTCTTTTACCCAGGGGAGGGGAATCAAGAACCAGAGAACGTAGGTTTAGGTGAGGGGGGGAAAGATTTATTCGGAACCAGAGGGGCAACTTTTGATGGGGTAGGTTTATAGAACGAGCAGCTGGAGGAGGTGGTTGTCACAACATTTTAAAAACATTCGGAAGGTACATGGATAGGATAGGTTTTGAGGGATCTGGGCCAAACGCAGGCAGGTGGGACATGTTGGTCTGCGTGGGTAAGTTGGGCTGAAGGGCCTGTTTCCGCGCTGTATGACTCTATAACAATTTAACAAATGTTTTAAGAGTCCAGTTTACTGTCTTACTTTTTAGTGAGTCACATAAAAAATTGGAACTCAGTATAATTTAAAAACACGATCTATCTATGTAAATTAGCCCGTTCTTACAGAGCCACTCTCTTGTGACTCCAGATCATTACCTTCAGGTATGCTGCTTACCTCGGGCACTATCTGTGTGGAGTTTGCACGATCTCCCTGTGACCGCTTGGGTTTCCTCCGGGTGCTCCGGTTTTCTTCCACATCTCAAAGGTTTGTTGGCCAATTGGCCCTCTGTCAATTTCCCCCTAGTGTCATAGAGTGATACAGCGTGCAAACAGGCCCTTCGGCCCAACTTGCCCACACCGGCCAACATGTCCCATCTGCAGGGTACACAAAAGGCTGGAGAAACTCAGCGGGTGCAGCAGCATCTAAGGAGCGAAGGACATAGGCGACGTTTCAGGTCGAGACCCTTCTTCAGACTGGTCAAGGATCAGGGAAACGAGAGATATAGATGGTGTTGAGGAGAGATAAAGAACAATGAATGAAAGATATGCAAAAATGTATCGAGGATAAAGGGAACAAGCCATTGTAAGCTGTTTGTAGTGTGAAAATGAGAAGCTAGTGTGACTAGGGTGGGGGAGAGATAGAGAGAGAGGGAATGCCAGGGCCCGAAGGCTGAGGGAGAGGTGGGAAGGGGAGGAGACAGCAAGGGTTAACAGAATTGAGAAAATTCAATGTTCAAGCCCAGAGGATGCAGATTCCCCAAGTGGAATATGAGGTGCTGTTCCTCCAGCTTGCGGTGTTGCTCACTCTGGCCATGGAGGAGGCCCAGGACCGAGAGGTCGGATACGGAATGGAGGGGGGGAGTTGAAGTGCTGAGCCACCGGGGGTCGGGTTGGTTATTGCGGACCGAGCGGAGGTGTTCGGCGAAACGATCGCCAAGCCTCCGCTTGGTCTCACCGATATAGATCATCTGGCATCTGGAGCAGCGGATGCAGTAGATGAGGTTGGAGGAGGTGCAGGTGAACCTCTGTCGGACCTGGAAGGACTGCTTGGGTCCCTGAAAGGAGTGGAGGGAGGAGGTGAAGGGACAAGTGTGGCATCTCTTGCGGTTGCAAGGGAAAGTGCCCGGGGAAGGGGTAGAGCGGGAGGGAAGGGAAGAATTGACAAGGGAGTTGCGGAAGGAGCGGTCTTTGCGGAAGGCAGACAGGGGGGGAGATGGGAAGATGTGGCGAGTGGAGGGGTCACGTTGGAGGTGGCGAAACTGGCGGAGGACTATGTGTTGTATTTGCCGGCTGGTTGGGTGAAAGGTGAGGACCAGGGGGACTGCCCTTGTTGCGAGTGGGGGAATGGGGAGAGTGCAATGTTGCGGGGTATGGAGGAGACCCTGGTGCGAGCCTCATCTATAGTGGGGAAGGGGAATCCCCGTTCTCTGAAGAATGAGGACATTTGTGATGACCTGGTGTGGAACACCTCATCCTGGGAGCAGATGTGGCGTAGACGGAGGAATTAGGAATTGGGGATGGAGTCCTTACAGGAAGCAGGGTGGGAGGAAGAGTAGTCCAGGTAGCTGTGGGAGTCAGTTGGTTTGTAGTGGATGTCGGTCAGGAGTGTATCACCTGTAATAGAGATGGTGAGGTCAAGGAATGGTAGGGAAATGTTGGAAATGGTCCAAGTGTATTTGAGTGCCGGATGGAAGTTGGTGGTGAAATGGATGAAGTCAGTCAGTTGTGTGTGGGTGCAGGAGGTGACACCAAAGCAGTCGTCGATGTAACGGAGGTAGAGGTCGGGGATGGGGGCCCTGGTACGCCGAGAACAAGGATTGTTCGACGTACCCAACAAAGAGGCAAGCGTAGCTGGGGCCCATGCGTGTGCCCATAGCTACGTCTTGTGTTTGGAGGAAATGGGAGGAGTCAAAAGAGAAGTTATTGAGGGTAAGGACCAACTCCGCTAGGCGGAGGAGGGTGTCAGTGGACGGGTATGGGTTGCTCCTCTGGTCGAGGAAGAACCGGAGGGCTTTCAGACCGTCCTGGTGGGGGATGGAGATGTAGAGTGACTGGACGTCCATGATAAAGATGAGAGGATGGGGGCCTGGAGAATGGAATGCACGGAGCCGACGGAGAGTGTCTGAGGAGTCTTGAACATAGGTGGGGAGGGACTCTGGTCCTGCGCTGGTCCATCCTTGATGACCCAGCCTCAACCCTCTCTGGGCTCGTTCATAAATCTTTTTCCTTCCTTGAACTTTGTCCCCCCCTTCTGGGCAAGAGACTCTGTGCATCTACCCGATCTACTCCTCCCATGATTTTGTACACCTCTATAAGATCGCCCCTCATCCTCCTGCGCTCCATGGAATAGGCTGCTTAACCTCTCCTTATAGGGAGCGTGTATGGAGTAGATAAGAAAGTGACGTGACATGGAACTAGTGTGATCAATGGTCAGTGTGGACTCGCTGGGCCGAAGTCTCTGCATCCATGCTGTGAATCTAAACTAAACTATAAAGCGATAAAATGGAACAAACACAAATTAAATGTGAATAGCCCCCAGTGTGTGGGGTGCAAGGTGGTCTAGCGTTGGCTAGATGGGTAGAATGGCGATGTTTGATTCAATGATTATTGTTTGAGAGTCATAGAGTGATACAGCGTGGAAACAGGCTCTCCGGCCCAATGTGCCCACACCGACCAACATGTCACGTTGACACTAGTCCCACCTGTCTGCGTTTGGCCCATATCCCTGTAAACCTGGCCTATCCATGTACCTGTCTAACTGCTTCTTAAACATTGCGATAGTCCCTGCCTCAACTACCTCCTCCAGCAGCTCATTCCATACACCGTCTGTGTGAAAAAGCGACCCCTCAGATTCCTATTAAATCTTTCCCGCATCACCTTAAACCTGTACCCTCTGGTCCTCGATTCCTCTGGGCAAGAGAGTGAGTGTGTGTGTGTGCGTGCGTGTGCGTGTGCGTGTGCGTGTGTGTGTGTGTGTGTGTGTGTTAAAAACGAACATGGATAAAGACCGCTGCACCGGCCATCAGACAAAACGATTTGTTAACTACCACTGTTAGCACTTGTTAACAGCCAGTAGTTAACACATAGTTATACAATGTGTCACGTGTCACGGTACTCCCGTGAATTTTATTCAAAGGAACGCGGCGTCATTAATACTTGGTCAAAACACATTACATTTACTGAGGAATGTAGATTACTGCCCAGTCCATCATCGGCTCTGACCTTCCTTCCATCGAGGGGATCTACCACAGTCGCTGCCTCAAAAAGGCTGGCAGCATCATCAAGGACCCACACCACCCTGGCCACTCACTCATCTCCCTGCTACCTTCGGGTAGAAGGTACAGGAGCCTGAGAACTGCAACGACCCGGTTCAGGAATAGCTACTTCCCCACAGCCATCAGGGGACATGGCTTGGACATAACTCTGAACATTAATACCCCCCCATCTGTTATTTGCACTTTATTAATTTATTAATTAATGTGTGTATTTAAGTATATAATTGTAGTCAATGCCTACTATGTTCTGTTCTGTTGTAAAGAAAGAATGTCATTGTCCTGTCAGGGACACAGGACAATAAACTCTTTTGACTCTTTTGACTTTGACTTTGAAGTATTGATGACACATTGAGAATCTCTTAAAACTCACTCCTCACTTCCTGGAGTGCAATACAGGCTCACTGTTGTTTGTGATGTTTGCTTTTCAAATATATTCAAGTATTCCGCCTGTCTTCCTCTTGGAAAAACGGAATGCATTAACAGCATGTCTCAATCTCGTCGGGTTAGTTCACCTCATCAACCGCAACTCTCCAGAATGCAGCTTTCTTTACTCCAGAATTTAGTGTCTGCCTTTAAAATAAATCCGTGGTCCGCTGAAGAAACAACACGATAGGCCACTCTGGAAGTGCAAGTTTTGTTAAACACTTCATACTGTAGAACACATCATAATACACCTGGAGTGAATTAATGGGGTTAGATTTTTTTTTTAATCTGTTGTTTAGAATTAATCGATACCCACCCTATGTACCTTATATCAGATTTAAATCGGAATTCCGATTTTTTTGTTTTCCTATTTGTCCATTTTTTTGTGCCCGATTATTTGGCAGCCAATCAACCGCTGTCTCTAAGGGGTTGTGTCCAATCACCGACCAGCTTGCCTTAAAATTCCCGTCCAATCAACAAATCGGTCTCCTCACGTCCAATCAGCCGCTGTCTCCAAGGGCATTGTGTCCAATCACATAATGCAGTTTAATGGTAATTAGCAGCTACGGTAAAGGTCGGGTCGGGTCGGGTTACTGAAATGGATGAAAAAAAGGCCCACGTTCCATTCTGTTGCGTACTACACGTCAGCCCGTTGCATTTAGCAGGAGTGGTCTATCTTGCTCCGCTATAGGATCTTTGGTGCTGACAGTCAAACGGGAGCGGGAGAGATTAAGACAGTGTATAATCCATAGCACCTTAGTGTACAATTTCATAATATATACTAAATAACAGAGCTGACAGACCGTGGCTGGGAACCTGGGGCTCACCAAAATTGTTCCCAATTGGGCCCCGCACCTCCTAAGGCCGGCCCTGGATAGGGTGAGTTCTTTACCCAGAGTAGGCATAGGTTTCAGGTGAGAGGGAAAAGATTTAATATGGACCTAATGGCACCTTTTGGGTGTATGGAACGAGCTGCCAGAGGAGATAATTGAAGCAAATACTATAACAATATTTTAAGGACATTTGGTCAGGTATGTGAATAGGTATGATATAGAGGAAATGTGTAGGAAAGAACTGCAGATGCTGGTTTAAATCGAAGATAGACACAAAATGCTGGAGTAACACAGCGGGACAGGCAGCATCTCTGGAGGGAAGGAATGGGTGACGTTTCAGGTCGACACCCTTCTTCCGACTGAGTCAGGGGAGTGGGCGGTGCAGAAATAAAATGGAGGATGTTGCTGAATTCTCGTCAGAAAGAGGAGGGGAACTTCTTCAAAGTAGACATACCTTGAGGAGTTTTTGTACTGGTGCAGACAAAATGTCTAGGAAAGAACTGCAGATGCTGGTTTAAATTGAAGATAGAGGATTATGGGCAGGTTGGACTAATGTGGATGGGGCATCTTGGTCAGCATGGGCTAGTTGGGCTGAAGGGCCTGTTACTTTTCTAGCATTCTCGTCTTACTGCATCAGTCTGAAGAAGGGTCCTGAAGTGAAATGTTGTCTGTCTATTTGAGGGAGTGCAGCGTAGGTTCACAAGGTTAATTCCCGGGATGGCGGGACTGTCGTATGCTGCGAGAATGGAGCGGCTGGGCTTATATACTCTGGAATTTAGAAGGATGAGAGGATATCTTATTGAAACATATAAGACTATCAAGGGTTTGGACTCGCTAGAGGCAGGAAACATGTTCCCGATGTGGGGGGAGTACAGAACCAGGGGCCACAGTTTAAGAATAAGGGGTAAGGCATTTAGAATGGTGATGAGGAAACACTTTTTCTCACAGAGAGTGGTGAGTCTGTGGAATTCTCTGCCTCAGAGGGCGGTGGAGGCCGGTTCCCTGGATACTTTCAAGAGAGAGCTTGATAGGGCTCTTAAAGATAGCGGAGTCAGGGGATATGGGGAGAAGGCAGGAACGGGGTACTGATTGGGGATGATCAGCCATGATCACATTGAATGGCGGTGCTGGCTCGAAAGGCCAAATGGCCTACTCCTGCACCTATTGTCTATTGTCTATTGTGTATTGTCTATTTTCCTCTACAGATGCCACTTGATCCACTGAGTTCCTCCAGCAGTTTGTCTTTTTGCTCAAGATTCCAGATTCTGCAGTCTCTTCTGTGGTAAATATTCTGTTTTACATATGACTATTTTTAGCTGCGCATTGTGAGTTCTTGGTAGTTGTTAGTGGTTATATGGCACAGGCTAGCTACAAGATGTTAAACCATCAAATTGTTCCTTTTTATGTCAATTTTACATAGAACAAACAGGATAGGGACTAAATGGGCATTGACAGGATATTTTCGGTAATGAGAGAGTCTAGTACCAGAGGGAATAGCCTCAGAATAAAAGAACATACCTTCAAAATGGAGATGAGAAGGAATCTCTCGCCAGTGGGTGGTGAATCTATGGAATTCATTGCCACAGACGGCTATGGAGGTCAAGATATTGGGTATTTTTAAGGCCAAAATTCTTTGTTAGTAAGGGCGTCAAAGGTTACAGGGAGAAGAAGGCAGGAGAACGGGATTGAGAGGGAAAAATAGATTAGCCATGATTGAATGGCGGAGTAGACTGGATGGGCCGAATGGTCTAATTCTGCTCCTATATCGTATGGTGATAAAAAAGTTATGACCCTTCCTCAGTGTGTGTCCATTTTCTTCTTATAGTGAGGTGACCAGAACTGTAGATAACACTTCCGACCGGTCTTCACCAATGTTTTTTCAAGTTCTATCAAACCTTCTTGTCTGTATGTTCTTTGTCCCGGCTAATCTTCTCTCAGAGCGTCTCAAACTCTTGTAATACTCAACCCCAAAGATCCACGGGGGCCAAATCAACAAATATATGTGCGGCACGGTGGCGCAGCGGTAGAGTTGCTGCCTCACAGCGCCAGAGACCCGGGTTCCATCCTGACTACGGGTGCTGCCTGTACGGAGTTTGCACGTTCTCCCCGTGACCTGCGTGGGTTTTCTCCGAGATCTTCGGTTTCCTCTCAAACTCTGCAGGTTTGTAGTTTAAATGGCTTGGTATAAATGGGAAAATGAATATCTGAGGTAGGCCGAGATCAAGTTTAGATTAGTTTATTGTAAATGTGTACAGAGTGTGTGTAGGATCGTGTTAGTGTGCGGATATTGCTGGTTAGCGCGGACTCAGGCCGATGGGCCCGTTACCGATCTGTATCTCTAAACTAAATGAATCTAAAAACTAAATATTCAAGGCCTAAGTTCCAGTTCACATTTATTGTCACTTGCACCAATTAAGGCACAGTGATATTTGAGTTACCATACAGCAATACAATTCTGGAGTATGGTGTACAATTTTGGTCAATTCTGGAGTATGGTGTACAATTTTGGTCGCCTAGTTATAGGAAGGATGTCAACAAAATAGAGAGAGTACAGAGGAGATTTACTAGAATGTTGCCAGGGTTCCAGCAACTATGTTACAGAGAAAGGTTGAACAAGTTAGGTCTTTATTCTTTGGAGCGCAGAAGGTTAAGGGGGGACTTGATTGAGGTCTTTAAAATGATGAAAGGGATAGACAGAGTTGACGTGGATACGTTTTTCCCATTGAGGGTAGGGAAGATTCAAACAAGAAGGGCATGACTGAGAATTAAGGGGACAGAAGTTTAGGAGTAACGTGAGGGGGATCTTCTTTACTCAGAGGGTGGTGGCTGTGTGGAATGAGCTTCCAGCAGTAGTGGTGGAGGCAGGATCGATTTTAACATTTAAGAGTAAAGTGGATAGGTATATGGACGTGAAGGGAATGGAGGGGTATGGTCTGAGTGCAGGTAGATGGGACTAGGGGAAAACAAATGGTCGGCACGGACTGGAAGGGCCGAGAGGGCCTGTCTCCGTGCTGTAATTGTTATATGGTTATATGGTTAATACAAGTAAAAAGAATGCAATCTATATAATTAAAAGTCCCATCTTGACCACTTCCTGTTTGCACTGCATATTGATTTTAGAAAAAACGGTACCACTTACGGCTGTGATTTTTGGCCATCTTACTCAGTCCCCCTCCGCTGAGCAGGAAAAGAGGATTTTTCCCATCGATGAAAAATAAAAGACTTATTAATGTTTAAAAAATGTTGAGATTCTCTCTCCTGTCAATCACGCCATGAAAGCCACACCCCTCCCGGTGGGAGGGGAAGGGACTATAAAACCTAGAAGTGTGGGCGTGGCTCAGTCTCTGCAAGATGGGGGAGCAAGAGGTCACGACTCGCTGTCTGAGCTGTGAATCAATTGAACACACTAAATGTCTACTGAACTGTGAGTGTGGTTTTTATGTGGTTTTGTGGTGTTTTATGGTGGTTTCACCCTGCTGGAAATGGTATGAAACTGCATTTGAATTTGGTGGCCTTGCACCCTGCATGAAATGGAATGAAACGGCACTTGAATTTGGTGGCCTTGCACTCTGCTTGAAATGGTATGAAACTGCACTTGAGTTTGGTGGCCTTGCACCCTGCTTGAAATGGTAGGAGACTGTACTTGAATTTGGTGGCCTTGCATCCTGCTTGAAATGGTAGGAAACTGTATTTGAATTTGGTGGCCTTGCACCCTGCTTGAAATGGAATTTCAAGGAATAGCAGTGAGTCAACTGCCAGCCCACCAGCCGTGAGTGAGTGAGCTGCCAGCACAACAGGCTTGAGTGACCGAGCTGCCAGCCCAAGAATCCATTCGGCCCACAATGTCCATACTAGCCCTCTGGAAAACATTCACTTCAGCCCACAACACCCATACTAGCGTTCCAGAAAGACCCCCCCACCACCGGCCACCAATATTGGAATTGGTGGAGAGGTGGAACATTGCTTTGGAGGACCAGCCCTTCCGTGTGAACATGGGACCCAACGGGTCCCACTTAGTCTAGTACACAATAAATTTAACATAAACATCCACCACAGTGGAATCAACATTCCTCACTGTGATGGAAGGCAATAAAGTTCAGACATCTTCCTCTTTTGTTTCCCCGTGGTGGTCGGGGCCTTTGAACGGGGCCGTCGCCGACGGTCCGCCGTGCAAGCCCGCTCGTCGGGATGATTGAAACTCCGGCGTCGGGAGGGATTGGAACACTCTGCGGCATGGAGCTCCGGGTCGTCCTTTTCTTACCGGAGACTGAGGTTTCACGGTGTTAAAGTCCACAGGCCCCTGGGGTCGGAGCACTTGGTAAGTCCGCGCCGCGCTTGCGGCTTGAAGCAACGGGCCGGCCTCCAGGAAAGGCCGCACCAATCCAGTTGTTAGGCCTCAAAGGGGGGGGGGGGGGAACGGAGAAAGATCACATCTCCGTCGAGGTAAGTGACTGACCACGGTTTCCCCCTATTTCCCCCCCCCCCCCCCCCCGCCACATAAAAACATACCGAGAAGCATTAAAACATACATTTTAAACACACTAAAAATAACCAAAAAAGTGGAAATTACACATGGGCTGCTGGCAAGGCGGCCATCTTGCCGTCACCCGGCGGTTCAATAGACCAGTAAGATATCTGATCAACAATGGAATGGACAGGAAAATGGAGTTTAGTTTAGTTTAATTTAGTTCAGGATATTATTGTCACGTGTCGAGGTAGAGTGAACAGCATTTACTTTGCATGGTATCCAGTCAAATAGAAGACTATACGGGATCACTATCAGGCGCCCACATTGTACAGTTAAAGGGTACAGCACTGTGCAAAATATAACATTGAGGTCCGATGAAATCTGATTCAACGTGCAAACGTCCCCAATGAGGTAGGTGGGAGGTCAGGACCACTCTCTAGTTGGTGAGAGGATGGTTCAGTTGCCTAATAACAGCCGGGAAGAAACTGTCCCTGAATCTGGAGGTGTGCGTGCGTTCGTTTTCACACTTCTGTACCTCTTACCCGATGGGAGAGGGGAGAAGAGGGAGTGGCCGGGGGGTGAGACTGGTCCGTGATGATGCTGCTGGCCTTGCCGAGGCAGCGTGAGGTGTAGATGGAGTCAATGGAAGGGAGGTTGGGTTTGTGCGATGGTCTGGGCTGCGTCCACAATTCTCTGCAATTTCTTGCGGTCTTGGATGGAGCCGTTCCCAAACCGCGCTGCGATGCGTCCCGGTAAAAAGCTGTCTGCGGCACATCTGTAGAAGTCAGTGAGAGTTGTTCGGGAGATGCCGAACTTCCGGTGCCTTCCAAGGAGGTGGAGGCGTCGGTGTGCTTTCTTGGCCAAAGTTTAGATGTGGCTGGTCTGGGAAAAATTGCTGGTGATATTTGTTCCCAAGAACTCGAAGCTTTTAACCAACTCTATTTCGGCGCAGTCAATGTATAGGGAGATTGAGGGTCAGATCTGCATAGATAAGGCAGACAGTGACAACATTTTTTCCCCAGGGTGGTAATGTCAAAAGATAGAGGGGATAACTGCAGAGGGAGAAAGGTGATGTGTGGGCAAGTTTTTTTACACAAAGAATGGTGTCTGAGAGTGGGCTCAACAGGGGACATCTCGAAAGTAACATTAGCAAATTTGCTAAGTAACATTAACATTTGCATGTAACATGTAACATAATGTTACATCAAAGTAACATTAACAAATTTGCAGATGACACAACTGCTGGGTGGCAGTGTGAACTGTGAGGATTATGCTATGAGAATGCAGGGTGACTTGGACAGGTTGGGGGAGTGGGCAGATGCATGGCAGATGAAGTTTAATGCGGATAAATGTGAGGTTATCCACTTTGGTAGCAAAAACAGGAAGGCAGATTACTATCTAAATGGCGTCAAGTTGGGAAAAGGGGAAATACAACGGGATCTGGGGGTCCTTGTTCATCAGTCTATGAAAGTAAGCATGCAGGTACAGCAGGCAGTGAAGAAAGCAAATAGCATGTTGGCCTTTATAACAAGAAGAATCAAATATACGAGCAAAGAGGTCCTTCTGCAGTTGTACAGAGCCCTAGTGAGACCACACCTGGAGTATTGTGTGCAGTTTTGGCCCCCTAATTTGAGGAAGGACATTCTTGTTATTGGGGGAGTGCAGCGTAGGTTTACAAGGTTAATTCCCGGGATGGCGGGACTGTCATATGCTGAGAAAATGGAACAGCTGGGCTTGTATACTCTGGAGTTTAGAAGGATGAGAGGGTATCTCATTGAAACATATAAGATTATTAAGGGTCTGGACACACTAGAGGCAGGAAACATGTTCCCGATGTTGGGGGAGTCCAGAACCAGGGGCTACAGTTTAAGAATAAGGAGTAAGCCATTTAGAACGGAGGTGAGGAAACACTTTTTCTCACGGAGAGCGGTGAGTTTGTGGAAATCTCTGCCTCTGGTTTCTTCACACAGTCCAAAGACATACAGGTTTGTAGGTTAATTGGCTCGGTATAGTTGTAAGTTGTCCCTCGTGTGTGTAGGATAGTGTTAGTGTGCAAGGATCGCTGGTCGGCGCAGACTCGGTGGGCCGAAGGGCCTGTTTCCTCGCTGTATCTGTAAACTAAAAAAGGTGGCAGTTGAGGCAAGTAATATTGCAATGTTTAAGAAACATTTAGACAGGCACATGGATAGGATAGATTTAGAAGGATATGGGCCAAACGCAGGCAGGTGGGAATAGTGTAGATGGGGCATGTTGATCAGTGTGGGTAAGTTGGGCTGTAGGGCCACTTTCCATGCTGTAGGATTCTAAGATTTGCCACACTTCTGGTGGCATCTTGTACCTTTCAAGTCCAAAGTTGTTAACAATGTTGGTGTCTGAACTTGGCCGTGAAGGCCGGTTGCCCTGGCGACGGCACTGGGTCGGAGTTGCTGGGTCGGCCTGGCCTGGCGATATTGTCGGTGTCTATTTCTCCAAGCCACCGCATGCCCGGCCACCTGGAGCGGGTGCCCTGGTCTACTCCAGCCCCAGGCTGCTGCTGGGTCCTAGATCAGGGAGCATATCCTGCACTAAATTAAGCAGCTCGTTGTGATGATATCCTACTTAATAATTAAATATTTTATAATTAAAATTGATTAAGTAAAAGGTTAGCTTGAGTATAGCTTCACTCTTTTAGGTTCTGAAATAAGCTGAAGTTGCAGAAATGTGGGAATGAGGAAATTGGAGGCCAGCAGTCAAACGTCATTCAAGCTGCTTCCTGTCATGTGGCGACTTGCCATCGCCCGCCAGGGGCTCCAACATCAAGACCCGGAGCAGGGCCTTACATCACCCCACACGGCCTTAACGACCGCGGGACTTGCCATCACCCGCCGGGGGGCTTTAACATCGGGAGAAGAATGGAAAACAGGGGAGAGACAATGACTTTGCCTTCCATCACAGTGAGGAGGAGATTCACTGTGATGGATGCTTGCGTAAATTGTGTTAATTGTGTGTGTGTTTTTTTTTTTCTTGTTGTATGACTGCAGAAACCAAATTTAATTTGAACTTCATTTGAGGTTCAAATGACAGTATTGTATTGTATTGTATTGTAAGTAGAATACCATCTGCAATGGTGAGAGAGTATACATTTCCCGAGGTTGGTAGTTTCTGTAAACAGAAGCCTTGAGAAAGGATGAATTTCCTTTGTAGTTGGTAGCTTCAATAAACAGGAACTTCTGGGGGTAGCTGACTGAAGATTACAGTGTTAAGACAGAATTGTAAATGTTGATCAACAGTTTGCGATTGATAGAACCACAGGATGACAATAGTATTGTATCAGTAGTAAGCATACTTTGAATGGGTATACTCTGGGATTGATGTGTTGAACGTCATTGCTGTATAAACATGTGACTATGTTTCCAAAGTACTATAAAAAAGATGCTGTAGGACTGTGGCCCAGGAGGGTTAAGTATATGTTGCATACTTGACTTTGTATCCCCTGGCACTCTCGCCGGCGAAATGATCAGCAAAGCTTGTGTTGGTTTACCTAACTTATTGTCAGTTGTCTGTTTTAAGAAACGAACCTTAACAGTTGCCTTAATTGGATAAGTATTCAGGAGAGAGAGGATTTAAATTCCGTCCTGTGATGACATTTTGATAGATAATTTGGGATAAGTAACGTTAAAAGGTGTCACGGTGGCGCAGAGGTAGAGTTGCTGCTTCACAGCACCAGAGATTTGAGTTCGATCCTGACCTCGGGTGCTGTCTGTACAGAGTTTGTATGATCCCCCTGCGACCACGTGAGATTTCTCCGGGTGCTCTGGTTTCCTCCCACATACAAACATAGAAAATAGGTGCAGGAATAGGGCATTCGGCCCTTCGAGCCTGCACCGCCATTCAATATGATCATGGCTGATCATTCCAATCTCAGTATCCTTGTACCTGTCCTTCTCTCCATACCTCCTGATCCCTTTAGCCACAAGGGCCACATCTAACTCCCTCTTAAATATAGCCAATGAACTGGCCTCAACTACATCCTGTGGCAGAGAATTCCACAGATTCACCACTCTCTGTGTGAAAAATGATTTTCTCATCTTGGTCCTAAAAGACTTCCCCCTTATCCTTAAACTGTGTGACCCCTTGTCCTGGACTTCCCCAACATCAGGAACAATCTTCCTGCATCTAACCTGTCCAACCCCTTAAGAATTTGTAGGTTTCTATGAGATCCCCCCACTAAATTCTAGCGAGTACAAGCCGAGTCTATCCAGTCTTTCTTCATATGAAAGTCCTGACATCCCAGGAATCATGGATGTCAGGTCCCAGGATGGTGAACCTTCTCTGTACTCCTTCTATGGCAAGAATGTCTTTCCTCGGATTAGGAGACCAAAGCTGTAGCCTGTCAACCCCTTAAGAATTTTGTAAGTTTTCTATAGATCCCCTCTCAATCTCCTATATTCTAGAGAGTATAAACCGAGTCTATCCAGTCTTTCTTCATAAGACAGTCCCTGACATCCCAGGAATCGTCTGGTGAACCTTCTCTGCACTCCTTCTATGGCAAGAATGTCTTTCCTCGGATTAGGAGACCAAAACTGTACGCAATACTCCAGGTGTGGTCTCACCAAGACCCTGTACAACTGCAGTAGAACCTCCCTGCTCCTATACTCAAATCCTTTTGCTATGAATGCTAACATACCATTCGCTTTCTTCACAGCCTGCTGCACCTGCATGCCTACTTTGAATGACTGGTGTACGATGACACCCAGGTCTCGTTGCATCTCCCCTTTTCCTAATTGGCCACCATTCAGATAATAGTCTACTTTCCTGTTTTTGCGACCTAAGTGGATAACCTCACATTTATCCACATTATACTGCATCTGCCATGCAT
Organism: Okamejei kenojei; assembly: GCA_035221665.1. Taxonomy (NCBI): domain Eukaryota; kingdom Metazoa; phylum Chordata; class Chondrichthyes; order Rajiformes; family Rajidae; genus Okamejei; species Okamejei kenojei. The sequence goes on from CM069172.1 coordinate 9,671,444, forward strand.
TTGCCCACTCACCCAGCCTATCCAAGTCACCTTGCAGCCTCCTAGCATCCTCCTCACAGCTAACACTGCCCCCCAGCTTTGTGTCATCTGCAGATTTGGAGATGTTGCATTCAATTCCCTCGTCCAAATCATTAATATATATTGTAAATAGCTGGGGTCCCAGCACTGAGCCTTGCGGTACCCCACTAGTCATTGCCTGCCATCCTGAAAAGGACCTGTTTACTCCTACTCTTTGCTTCCTGTCTGCCAGCCAGTTCTCTATCCACATCAATACTGAACCCCCAATACCGTGTGCTTTAAGTTTGTATACTAATCTCTTATGTGGGACCTTGTCGAAAGCCTTCTGAAAGTCCAGATATAACACATCCACTGGTTCTCCCTTATCCACTCTACCAGTTACATCCTCGAAAAATTCTATAAGATTCGTCAGACATGATTTACCTTTCATAAATCCTTGCTGACTTTGTCCAATGATTTCTCCACTTTCCAAATGTGCTGCTATCCGATCTTTAATAACTGAAACCCCTGTCTCACTGTGCGAGTTGGCCCACGAGTGACCCCGAGTTTTCACTCGTGGTGACCACGTAGCGGGAACGTCGGAACTCGCACGAGCAACTTATCGACTCGTTGCGCTAACGGCAGGTACTCGGGAAACTTGTTAACTCGTGAAAAAAATCAAACATGTTTGATTTTTTCCACGAGTCAAATTAACTGTTCAAGTTAAAAATGGAAACATTTAAACTCGTTGTAATAAACGTAGTGGCCCCGTGCGTTTATCTTAGTAGTCTCGTTGAGTCTACCGTGGGAACTTTAATAATCTGTTCTTTTGCTCGAGTAAAGACTGAACCAAAGATAGACACAAAATGCTGGAGTAACTCAGCGGACCAGGCAGCATCTCTGGAGAGAAGGAATAGAGTCGAGACCCTTCTTCAAGACTTACCCGAAATGCCACCCATTCCTTCGCTCCAGAGATTGCAGCCTGTCCGCCGAGTTACTCCAGCCATTTTGCGTCTATCTTCGGCCTTTCTGCCACTTGTCTTTATTACTGAGGCGCCTGCCCCGTGGTTCACTCTGTCTCAATGAACGGTTAAAGACCTGACGAAGGGGCAAGTCTGGGGTGGTGGGTTGGGATGTGTCCACGTGTGATGCTCCATCCACCCCCGGGGCCGAGAGTGTGGGATTGGGAAGGAACTGCAGATGCTGGTTCACACCGGAGATAGACACACACAATGCTGGAGTAACTCGGCGGGACAGGCTGCATCTCTGGAGCGAAGGAATGGGTGGCATTTCGGGTAAGTCTGAAGAAGGGTCTCGACTCTATTCCTTTCTCCAGAGATGCTGCCTGGTCCGCTGAGTTGTGTGTGTGTGTCTCTCTCTCCTCTCTGTCTATCTGTGTGTATTTGTGTGTGTGTCTGATGTCGGGTCCCGGTGGCCGCTCAAAGTCACACGAGCTGCCTCATTCCTCTGAAGTGGTGGCCAGTCCTGCTGTCTGTGTGTATCTGTGTGTGTGTGTGTGTGTGTGTGTGTGTGTGTGTGTGTGTGTCTCTCTCTCCCTCTCTGTCTATCTGTGTGTGTGTGTGTGTGTGTGTGTGTGTGTGTGTGTGTGTGTACTGTCGGGTCCCGGCGGCCGCTCAGTCACCCGAGCTGCTTAATTCCTCTGAAAGTGGTGGCCAGCTGCTGTTGTGTGTATCTCTGTGTGTGTGTGTGTGTGTGTGTGTGTGTGTGTGTGTGTGTGTGTGTGTGTCTGATGTCGGGGTCCCGGTGGCCGCTCAAAGTCACCCGAGCTGCCTCATTCCTCTGAAGTGGTGGCCAGCTGCTGTCTGTGTGTATCTCTCTCTCTCTCTGTGTGTGTGTGTGTGTGTGTGTGTGTGTGTGTGTGTGTGTGTGTGTTTCTGCTGTCGGGTCCTGGCGGCCGCTCAATGTCAGTCACCCGGGCTGCTTCCTTTTTTTAAAATTATTTAAAATAGAATCCATTGCAAAAAAGTATTTAAAAACATAAAACAACAAGAAATGCTTGGTTACTGGAGGATGCGCATTTTCCCATCCGCGCCTGAAATAACTAAAACCACAGGATGGAGATGTATTTTAACATTGTTGCTTTATTAAAACATGCCTTCATTCACCGGTTGGCTCAAGAGTAACGGGAGAGGAACTTGCTAACGGGAGAGGAACTTGGAACATCGCAGCAATGACATACCCGTGGGAACTCGTATTACACACTTGATCATAAACTTGCAGTCTCGTGCACAGCCACGAGTCTGTCACTCGGGGTACCTCGTGGGTCAACTCGCACCGTGAGACAGGGGCATGACTCTAGCAGTTTCCCCACTACCTATGTTAGACTAACTGGTCTGTAATTCCCCGTTTTTCTCCCTCCCTTTTTAAAAAGTGGGGTTACATTAGCTACCCCCCAATCCTCAGGAACTACTCCAGAATCTAAAGAGTTTTGAAAAATTATCACTGATGCATCCATTATTTCTGGGGCTACTTCCTTAAGTACTTCTGGCTGCAAAGGGCCTACATTTGTTTTAACTAACCTTTTTCTCCTCAACAATATATATAGTCAAGACTGCTAACTAACCCTTCCTCATTACCCAGTCTAGAATAGCCTGCTCTCTTGTTGGTTCCTCTACATGTTGGTTTAGAAAACTATCCCGCATACATTCCAAGAAATCCTCTTCCTCAGCACCCCTGCCAATTTTGATTCCACCAATCTATATGTAGATATGTAGATTGAAGTCACCCATTATAACTGTTTTACCTTTGTTGCACGCATTTCTAATTTCCTGTTTGATGCCATCCCCAACTCCACTACTACTGTTAGGTGGCCTGTACACAATTCCCACTAGCGTTTTCTGCCCCTTAGTGTTTCGCAGCTCTACCCATATCGATTCCACATCCTCCAAGCTAATGTCCTTCCTTTCTATTGCGTTAATTTCCTCTCTAACCAGCAACGCTACCCCACCTCCTTTTCCTTTCTGTCTATCCCTCCTGAATATTGAATATCCCTGGATGTTCAGCTCCCAACCTTGGTCCCCCTGGAGCCGTGTCTCCGCGATCCCAACTATATCATATTTATCAATAACTATCTGCACATTCAACTCGTCCACCTTATTACGAATACTCCTCGCACTGAGACACAAAGCCTTCAGGCTTGTTTACAACACACTTACCCCTTATACAATTATGCTGAAAAGTGGCCCTTTTTGATTTTTGCCCTGGATTTGTCTGCCTGCCACTTTTACTTTTCACCTTGCTACCTATTGCTTCTACCCTCATTTTACACCCCTCTGTTTCTCTGCTCACACATTTAAGAAACCCACCACCTCTTATTCTCTATTATCTTTTTCTTCTTTCTCTCTTACATGTCTGAGTGCTTCCCTTCTTTGCCTCCTGTCTCACACACTGTCTACTAGCTTTCTCTATTTGAGTCCCTCCCCCCAACCGTTCTAGTTTAAAGACATCCCGAAGACGTGCAGGTTTGTAGGTTAATCGGCCCGCTGAAGAGCCTGTTTCCATGCTGTACCTCTAAACCATGGGTCGGCAACCTACGGGCCCCGGCCCGTAACCCAAAATCATCCGGCCCACAGACTTCCATCATCTCCTGTACCTCCCAGGCCCAAGGCTACGCAAGGAGGCCTACCCTGGCGGCCGCAATAGCGGATATGCCGAGCGGGGCCGAGCGCCAAGCTCTGGCTGTACCTCATCCTGCGCAAAGCCGCCGGCACTGCGCGCACCTTCTGTGTCTGGGCTTCACCGTCGGGATCGGGGTTGTCAGTAGGCCGGGGACGAGTGAGTGTGAGTATTTGAGCCACCGCCTTCAGGACAGAGCCAAGGCAATGGTCCTTAGGTACGTCAAGTTGGTGAGTGCCTGTAACTAGGGACGCCATGTTAGTGAGCACCCGTAACTAGGGACGCCATGTTAGTGAGCGCCCGTAACTAGGGACGCCATGTTAGTGAGCGCCTGTAACTAGGGACGCCATGTTGGTGAGCGCCCGTAACTAGGGACGCCATGTTGGTGAGCACCCGTAACTAGGGACGCCATGTTAGTGAGCACCCGTAACTAGGGACCCCATGTTGGTGAGCGCCTGTAACTAGGGACGCCATGTTGGTGAGCGCCTGTAACTAGGGACGCCATGTTGGTGAGCGCCCGTAACTAGGGACGCCATGTTGGTGAGCGCCCGTAACTAGGGACGCCATGTTGGTGAGCGCCTGTAACTAGGGACGCCATGTTGGTGAGCGCACGTAACTAGGGACCCCATGTTGGTGAGCGCCCGTAACTAGGGACGCCATGTTGGTGAGCGCCTGTAACTAGGGACGCCATGTTGAGTGAGCGCACGTAACTAGAGACCCCCCATTGTTGGTGAGCGCCCGTAACTAGGGACGCCATGTTGGTGAGCGCCCGTAACTAGGGACGCCATGTTGGTGAGCGCCGTAACTAGGGACGCCATGTTGGTGAGCGCCCGTAACTAGGGACGCCATGTTGGTGAACGCCCGTAAACTAGGGACGCCATGTTTGGTGAGCGCCTGTACTAGGGACGCCATGTTGGTGAGCGCCCGTAACTAGGGACGCCATGTTGGTGAGCGCCCGTAACTAGGGACGCCATGTTGGTGAGCGCCTGTAACTAGGGACGCCATGTTGGTGAGCGCCTGTAACTAGGGACGCCATGTTGGTGAGCGCCCGTAACTAGGGACCAGTGCTCCGGGTGGCTTCCTCGAAGGGGCGAGATCTATGTGAACACGTGATTTGATGCCTGCCATCCGGGGCAGGATGGGGGAGGAATCCATGTGTACACGTGATAGATGTGGCCCGCCATCCGCGCGTCCCGGCCCCTATGCAGAACACGGTTGCCGACTCCTGTTCTAAACCAAACCAAAGGTGAGAGAGACGCCTGAACAAAACAAAAAGTGCTGGAGGAACTCAGTGGGTCAGGCAGCATCTGAGGAGGGAAATGGACAGACAATGTTTCTGGTCGGGACCCTTCGTCAGACTGACCCAAAATGTAATCTGTCTATTTCCCTCCACATCGCGGGCTCTGACCTCCCCACCATCGACGGGATTTACAGGAGTCGCTGCCTGAAAATGTCCGCCAGCATCGTCAGAGACCCACACCACCCTGGCCACGCTCTCATTTCATTCCTGCCATCGGGAAGAAGATACAGGAGCCTGAAAACCTTGACCATCAGGTTGAAGAACAGCTTATTCCCAACAACCATCAGGCTCTTGAACACTACACTAATCTCAACTATGAGCCTCTATGTGTAGATACAAGGAACTGCAGAGGCTGGTTTACAAAATAAAGTGCTTCTTCTTGCGTATGGCGTGCACAGCCTAAAGTTGTAGAACAACGCCTTCTATTTGATCTTATTTGGTTGTGCACGCCGGGTTGATTGCATTAGTCGAAACAGGGCGGACCACATGAAGGTTGCAATCTTCCACCCCACATAAAGTGCTGGAGTAACCCAACAGGTCAGGCAGCAACTCTAGAGCACTTGGATAGGTGATGTTTTGGGTTGGGACCCAGTGTGATACAGTGTGGAAACAGGCCCTTCGGTCCAACTTGCCCACACCGGCCAACATGTCCCAGCTACACTAGTCCCACCTGCCTGCGCTTGGTCCATATCCCTCCAAACCTTCCTATCCATGTGGGTACACAAAATGCTGGAGAAACTCAGCGGGTGCAGCAGCATCTGTGGAGCGAAGGAGATAGGTAACGTTTCGGGCCGAAATCCTTCTTCAGACTTCCTATCCATGTACCAGTCTAACTGTTTCTTAAACGTTGGGATAGTCCCAGCCCCAACTACTTCATCTAGCAGCTCGTTCCACACACCCGCCACCATTTGTGTGAAAAAGTTACCCCTCAGATCCTATTAAATCTTTTCCCCTTCACTCGAACCTATGTCCTCTGGTCCTCGATTCCCCTACTCTGGGCAAGAGACTCTGTGCGTCTACCCGATCTATTCCTCTCATGATTTTATCCTTTGAAGCCATAGAGTCTTACAGGACGGACACAGGCCCTTTGGCCCAACTTGACCATTTCAACCATGATGGCCCATCTACACTCGTCCCACCTGCCCACATTTAGCCCATATCCCTTTAAACCTTTCTTATCCATGAACATGTGCAAGTATCTTTTAAATGTTGTTATAGTTCCTGCCTCAACGACCTCCTCTGGCAGCTGGTTCCATACACCTACCACCCTCTGTGTGGAAAAGTTGGCCATCAGGCTGCTATTAGATTTTTTCCTCCTCACCGTAAACCTATGTCTTCTGGTTCTAGATTCCTCTACTCTGGTTAAAAGACTCTGTGCATTCACTCTCTATTCATTGTCATCACCCTTCATCTATTCCCCTCAAGATTTCATACAGTACTAGACTAAGTGGGACCCCTTGGATCCTAGCATCACACGGGAGGGCTGGTCCCCCAACACAATATTCCACCTCTCCACCAATTCCAATATCGGTGGCCAGTGGGGGGGGGGGGCTTTCTGGAGGGTTAGCATGTACATTGTGGGCCGAATGGATTCTTGGGCTGGCGGCTCAGTCATTCAAGCCTGTTGTGCTGGCAGCTCACTCACTCACGGCTGGTGGGCTGGTAGTTGACTCACGGCTATTCCTTGAAATTCCATTTCAAGCAGGGTGCAAGGCCACCAAATTCAAGTGCAGTTTCTTACCACTTCAAGCAGGGTGCAAGACCACCAAATTCAAGTGCAGTTTCATATCATTTCAAGCAGGGTGCAAGGCCACTAAAGACAGCGAGTTGTGACCTCTCCCTCCTCCATCTTGCAGAGACTGAGCCACGCCCACACTTCTGGGTTTTATAGTCCCTCCCCCCCTCCCACCAGAAGGCCTTCATGGTGTGATTGACAGGAGAGACAATCTCAACATTTAAAAAACACTAATAACTCTTTTATTTTTCATCGATGGGAAAAAATCCTCGGCACCTGATGAGCGGAGGGAGACTCTGAGTAGGATGACCTTATGCAAGTCAACATTAATTATGCAACACAGCTTTAGCATTTCCAAACCAAAGGCAACACAGCTTTAGCATTTCCAAACTATATTTTCAAACCACATTAAGGGCACTGACAGGTCAGTAAAACCACTCACAGTTTAGTAGACATGTGTTCAGTGTTATTCACAGCTCAGACTGAGAGACGTGACCCTCTCGCTTCCCCATCTTGCAGAGACTGACTGAGGCACTCAACACTTCCGGGTTTTATAGTCCCTCCGGAAGGGGCCTTGCCTTCAGGAGAGAGAATCTCAACATTAAAATAGATAAGATAATCCCGCAGTCTCTGGCTGCCGAAGGAATAAATAACTTTTTCTTTGTTTATTGTCTTTGCTATGATCAGTTGGGTGGCAGAATGGTGCAGTTGTAGAGTGGCTGCCTCGCAGCGCCAGAGACCCTGGTTTGATCCTGACTACGGGTGCTGTCTGTATGGAGTTTGCACGTTCTCCCTGTGACCATGTGTGTTTCTCTGGGTGCTCGGGCTTCCCAAAGACGCACAGGCTTACGTAAATTGCCCCCAATGTGTATGACAGGACTGGTATATGGACGATCGCTGGTCGGTGCGGACTCGGTGGGCCGAAGGGCCTGTTTCCACGCTGTGTCTCTAAACATGAAAAACTGCACAACCTCTCCCTATAGCTCAGGAAAGATCCTTCTTCAGAATGAAAACATTGATGGCCAGTCTTTGTTGCACTAAGGTTTCATTTTGCACTAATATTGTGGCTATTGATTTAATGAATTATTTTGTTTATATGTTTATCTGTGTGTTATTGCATTTACTGACCCGCAAAGCCAAAAGTGAATCACGGACCAGAGGACACAGGTTCAAGGTGAAGGGGAAAAGATTTAATAGGAATCTGAGGGGTAACTTTCTCACACAAAGGGTGGTGGGTGTGTGGAACGAGCTGCCAGGGGAGGTAGGGTACACAAAAAGCTGGAGAAACTCAGCGGGTGCAGCAGCATCTAAGGAGCGAAGGAGATAGGCGACGTTTCGGGTCGAGACCCTTCTTCAGAGGTAGTTGAGGCTGGGACTATCCCAATGTTTAAGAAACAGTTAGACAGGTAGGTGGGTAGGACATGTTTGGAGGGATCGGGACCAAAAGCACGCAGGTGGGACAAGTGTAGATGGGGCATGTTGGTCGGTGTGGGCAGAAGGGCCTGTTTCCACGCTGTGTCACTCTGTGACTCCAAAGCTCTGCAGTGACATCACAGCACCAGTAAGCGGCAGTGTAGACCAGGCTAATTCCAAATCTGTAGGAAGGAACTGCAGATGCTGGATTAAACCTACTCAGCGGGGCGGGCAGCATCTCTGGATAGAGGAATGGGTGGCGTTTGGGGTCGAGACCCTTCTTCAGACTGAATCATGGAAGAGAGAGATAGAGATGTACGGTGTGAAACAAGTTAAAGGGGCTGGAGATCAAGGGAAATGTTACACTTGTCACAACCGCAAGAGATGCCACACTTGTCCCTTCACCTCCCCCCTCCACTCCATCCAAGGACCCAAGCAGTCCTTCCAGGTCCGACAGAGGTTCACTTGCACCTCCTCCAACCTCATCTACTGCATCCGCTGCTCCAGATGCCAGATGATCTATATCGGTGAGACCAAGCGGAGGCTTGGCGATCGTTTCGCCGAACACTTCCGCTCGGTCCGCAAAAACAAACCCGACCTCCCGGTGGCTCAGCACTTCAAATCCCCTCCCATTTCCGTATCCGACCTCTCGGTGGGGCCTCTCCACGGCCAGAGTGAGCAACACCGCAAGTTGGAGGAACAGCACCTCATATTCCGCTTGGGGAGTCTGCAACCCTTTGGATTCCCTCTATCTCTATCTCCCTCCCCCACCCTAGTCGCACCAGCTTCTCATTTTCACACCACAAACAGCTTACAATGGTCTGAAGAAGGGTCTCGACCCGAAACGTCGCCTATCTCCTTCGCTCCTTAGATGCTGCTGCACCCGCTGAGTTTCTCCAGCTTTTTGTGTACCCTCGATTCTCCAGCATCTGCAGTTCCTTCTTTTAAAGCTTACAATGGCTTGTTCCCTTTATCATCGATACTTTTTTGCATATCTTTCATTCATTGTTCTTTATCTCTCCACATCACCGTCTTGTTTCCCTGATCCCTGACCAGTCTGAAGAAGGGTCTCGACCCGAAACGTCGCCTATCTCCTTCGCTCCTTAGATGCTGCTGCACCCGCTGAGTTTCTCCAGCCTTTTGTGTAACCCAAGGGAAATGTAGAATCGTCTACATTTCAAAAGTGACTTTGAACTAGGAGAAGGAAACACCAAAGCAGACAGACAAAATGAAAACGAGGACAGTCAGACGTCGGAGAACTGGGAACGGGAAGCGATGGTGAGAAAGGGAAGGCATTGGCTACTTGATGTTAGAGAAGTCAATGTTCACACCGCTGGGGTGTAAGCTGCCCAAGCGAAATATGAGGTGCTGCTCCTCCAATTTGTGCTGGGCCCCACTCTGACGATTGTAAGGACCCAGGACAGAAAGGTCAGTGTGGGAACAGGAGGGGGGAGTTAGCAAGTGTTTGGCAACTGGGAGATCGAGTAGATTTAGGTGGACTGAGCGGAGGTGTTCAGCGAAAGGATCGCCGAGCCTGCGCTTGAAATGGTTAGCAACGGGAGATCGAGCAGGCCCAGGCGGTTAATCCACAAGAGAGCCAAAACAGACGCAAAAGTCTGAAGGAGGTTTTGACCGGAAACGTCACCCATTCCTTCTCTCCAGAGACGCTGCCGGTCCCTCTGAGGATGGGCAGCGTCTATCTTTGGAGGGCACTGTATATCATTAATCTGCGGTAGACACAAAATGCTGGAGTAACTAAGCAGGACGAGCAGCATCTCTGGAGAGAATGATTAGGTGACGTTTCGGGGTCGAGACCCTAAGTTAGACTCGTCAGGGGAAAGGGAAACGAGAGATATAGACGGTGATGTAAAGAGATATGGAACAATGAATGAAATATATGCAAACAAGTAACGATGATAAAGGAAACGAGCTGTTTGCTAGGTGAGAACGAGAAGCTGGTGTGACTCGGGTGGGGGAGGGACGGAGAGAGAGGGAATGCAGAGGTTACTTGAAGTTAGATAAATCAATATTCATACCACTGGGTAATCGGACTTTATCCTGCAGTAAACGTTGTACACTTTACTCTTTATCTGTGTACAGTGGACCAAAGATCCTATGGCGAGCAAGATAGTCCACTCCTGCTGAATCGAACGGGCTGACGAGTAGTACGCAACGGACCGGTACGTCAGCCATTTCATTAACCCGGCCCGACTTTGGTTATCCCTCTCGCTGTGTAATCAACATTGCGGGGGAACAGTTTGTGTGTGTGATATCAAAGGTTCAAAGGTTCAAAGGTATTTATTGGCCACGAACACCAATTGGTGTAGTGAAATGTTTCTTGCCAATGCAGCACAGAAAAAAAGAATACAGACATAACAATAATAAAGAGATTTTAGACACAAAAAACATCCCCCCACAATGGTTCCCATTATGAGGGAAGGCACAGTGTCCAGTCCCCGTCCCATGTCCTCCCATAGTCGGGCCTATTGGGGCCTCCGCAGTCGCCTTCACGGAGGCCCGATGTTCCAGGCCGTTCTCCATGATGGTGCCCCGGTGTCGGGGGGAATCCTCTCAGCGGCTTGGGACACCTGGGACGGCCGCTTCCTTACCGGAGACCGCGGCTTCCGAAGCCAACAAGGCCGCGCTGAATGGAGCTCCCCTCCACTGGCTCCCGATGCTGAATTCAGCGCCGCCGCCCGCGGCTCCGCGATGTTTTTTTTGCCGGCGGTTCCAGCGCGGCGACCCAGGCAAGGCATCGCCCGCTCTGCCCCGCGATGGCGCTGGGGTGGTCGACGCTGAGCCGAGGTTCTGGGCGGTCTCCTCAGGAAACGCCGCTCCAGGCCTGCTGGTAGGCCGTGAGGACGGGTCGAAGTTGCAGCCCGGAGAAAAGCTGCCTCTCCGACCAGGTAGGGGCCAGGAAATATAGTTTCCCCCTTCCCCCCTCCCCCACATAAAAAATAATAGACTCCAAACAAAATACTTTAACTCACTAAAAATAAAAAATGAGTGAAACACAGACAGCTGCAGGCTGGGCAGCCATACCATACAGGACGGCGCCCCCTAAGATGTGGTATTCGATTCACAATTCATCATTTTGTTAATTCATCATTCTGTTAATTTTTGTTAAAGATTAATATGTTTATAAATTATGATTTTGTAAATTATCTTTTTTAAATGGTTTTTTTTATAACATTTCTTTTTAAATGGCTCATGTGCTGTGTTTGAGTTGATTTTTGTATTACACTTGCACTGTGTAATTCATCTAAATCACACTGTTCACAAATGCAGTATTTGGTAAACTAATAGCAATATCAAGATTCCAGTTGCTCCACTCTTGGAATGTTCCTTAGTGTTTTTTTGTGTCAATGGAATTGTTTTTCAACAATAAAATGGGTCTGGCCTTCCCAATAGCGAGAGAGTGGAATGAGATCTGTCTGTGACGGTGGGGTTATCTAAATGAAGTAATTAACTAAATAAAATAGTAAGATTTAACGAGAACTCACCTGTTCGAAGTTTGATCGTTATTTTCGAGGAGTTACGATGAGGGATTACGTGAAGAAGAGCCCGCCTCACGCTTTGGTAACGGCATACTTCAAAGCAACGGCAATGAAAAACACAGAACACCAAAGCCGGAGTAGTAACATAGTTAAGGCTCAAAAAAGACTTAGAACCACCATTTGATCATTTATTTTACGAGGGTGGGAGTGGAGGGCACGTAATCCCCTCATCGTAACTCCTCGTAAAATTAACGATCAAACTTCGAACAAGGTGAGTTCTCGTTTAATCTTTACTATTTTACTTCGGAGTCACGTGACGTGACTACGTGAAGAGTTTTAAAGCTTTCTGTGTTTTTTATGTCGTAGAATTAAGCCGCTACGACAGTCCGGCTAAGTAAACACATACATGAGAAAGCACCTAAAAATGTTAGATCTTTTCACAATTAAGTTTTTTAATGGCTGAAAAAAACCATATAATACCCTCCTTATATTTGAGGGAAAAAAATGATTACAAGTGACAAAAGATATATCAGTGACTACACAACTGATTATAGCAATTACATAAAAACAAATGCAGGTGATTATAGTGCTTCCCAACACCGCGTGGTCTCCAAATGAGCTTGTCATAGTGTGAACAGGTTTGTTGTAGAACTTTGAAAAAGTTTCTTCTTTACTCCACCCTGCGTATTTTAAAAAATATGCTCGAGAGGTACGTCCCGCCCCTTCGCCGCGGACGTAGCTTCGCCGCCCTGTGGAGTGGAGATTTGAAGACATCAGTGTTGTCTAACTCCCGCCTAAATCCACCAACACCTGTTTCAACCATTTGTGATAGTTTGAACTGAAGCTTTTGTGTGTGGCTTTTGTGCGTAAGCAGCAATGTCTTTTCGTTTCCCGAAAAGTGTCCGTCACTTTAAGTACATTGGTTCAAATGTTAACCACACACAAAGCAAGCTCAATATGAAAGTCTTGAAAGGATACCGTTTGTTCCAGATCTCCCTGGTCTACTGTTGTTTGATCAGATCGTAAACTAGAATACAACGTTATCTGTAGTCACATGCATTACAGTCTAAACGCAACATTTGTAAAGTTTGCACTCTTTGGGCTGAGACCAGTGACATTAACATGACCAATTTTCAATGTTAAACCTATCAATGATAACCCTTCATTGGCGTCCATTCTCTAAGTAGAGCAAGTACTATGCTCACATCCACATCTCTGTATATCTAGGTTTTGGCGGATTCATGTGAATAAATTCCTTTCATGAATCGTAAGTATTAATGGATGCGACCCAATTGATTTCTCACCAGTCATTAAGTCCTAAATAGGACGACAAGACACTGCGTTGCAGTGTTTAATGGCACTGTACTTAAATGTTGGCCAAAGCGCAAAATTGGCAAAAGGGAATTCCAAAACATGAGTAACATTCACATAATCATCAGAAATATTTTGACTGTGTGGCAAAATTCTTCCTATTTTCTTAATATGTGTCATATATTGTTTCTGTAGTGCTATCTCGCCATGATGTGCCAATAACTGTTCAAGTTTTGGTCCGACAATGCCCAGTTCCTGTAGTGGTCTGGTTCAAAACCTGCAGATTAACAATTTCATATATGCATATAATGGTGGTAATCTTCATTTGTTTACTGGATTAGTCAAGATATCACTACAGTTAAGAATCTGCATATACGGTTCTTTTAATCATATTCAGCATAACTGGGAACCAAGGTTGAGGTTGGCCAATTTGGCACTACCAACAATCCGGAAGCTGAATCTATTGCTCATATTTTTTCTTCAGCATCTCTGGATCAGAGCAAATGGTGGAAAAGCATAAAAGAACATTTTTCCCAGTGTAATAAAAATGCATCTACTGCAAACTGCGTCGGATCGTGTTCCCAAGGACACATAATGAGGCAAGTGATGATTAAGCCTGGATGCAAACAAATCAATTTTTTTTTTTTTTTTCATGGCAACCCAAATCGTCTAAAAAAAAACACCAATTCTTAAAATATTGGTGGCTTAAACATCCATTTCGTATTATCTTTAAAAATCCTGGACCTTTCATCTGCTACGCACATTGTCTTTACCTGGGAGTATAGCTTACTGCAATCCATATATGCGACCAATACACCATTGCCATATCTCATTGACCAGACAATCACATGATTACTGATCCAACTTCCCCATGTGATTAATGTAACCACAGCTGTTTTATTGTGTAATTGTTATATAAACATGCAGACCTTGTTTAGCACAACAATATGCTTTAAGCCATAAAGGCCCCCCCAATAACTCCCAATAGTTAATACCATAATCTTGGGAGAAACACGTGTTCTTCATTTTCCATCTATTACCTCCACAACTGGAGGATAAATCTGTGGCCCCATCGAGAGCACTAGCATCTGTATGTAAACCATTTCAGGCTGTTTAATCATAATATTTATTAGCAGCTTGTGGGACATTTTCCTTTTTTAACCCACCATTGTAAGAAGTTCCAAATACAGCTTCTTTTGTTTAATTACATAGGCCTGTGTCAAATGGACCTGCCTTCTCTTTGAGAGCTTGTATCTTGTACCTTCGAAGATATCAATAAATGTAATGAACCAAATTCTACTGCAGGAAATGCTGCTAGCAGTTCACCAATGGTTGTCACCATTTCTCGTATGGAAGGATAAGGTTTTTTTGAATGAGATAATGACGAAAGTTACCAAAATATCATCGACTTTATCTGTTGGTAAAGTAAGATAACATAGTCACTGAGTTAATTACAAACCCCAAAAGTAAATTGTTTGTGCTGGCTGCAGCTGGGGCTTAATTAGATGAATTAAGAACCTTAGCTTCCACATAGCTTTTAGTAACTGAAAACTGAGTCCTCAGCTGACTCCTGATAATCACTAATGACAGAAGTCATTGAGATAAGCCATAATGATGTGCATTTTGTGCTCTAATTGGCCCTAAAACTGGTTTCAACTCCGTTTCAGTAAATGAGTAAAAAGCTGAACTCAGTCCACTTTGGCAAAGCTTAACTGCCATATTGTCACAACCAATTAAAATTTAAGTACCACCGAGACCTGTATGCATAGGTACAGAATAATAGGGTCTTTTCATCAATCTTAGCCATTTATCAACCTGCTGAATTAAATATTTTGCAGTAATTCAATATCTCCATTTTGAACATGTTTGTATTCTACAAACTTATTTAGACCTGTAAGGTCCAGAATACTTCTGCAACCATCATCTGTAATGCCTTCTAACATTAAAGACCAAATTTATGCTCGTGTTCAAAAATCTTTTCCATTACCTCTTTCCAGATTAATTAGGTAATGTGAAACATAAATCTCTGCTTTTTTCAATTGCCAGGAAAACACGAAAATCATTAAGCAGGTTTATTCTGTACAGGAGGATTAACCTCTTTTATTTTTTTAAAAGCCAAGTAACAGTAGTTAATGAAACTGCTCGTAATATACTGATCAAAAATAATAGTAAGCCAGTCATTAATAAACTTCTTGTAATCTCCCTCTAACTGGAGATTAATCCGCAGTTTCTTTAAGCAGGGAACAAGTCTTTCTTATAATTCCTCTGCATATGAGCGTGGTGTTCTCCTTATCCCCTGAATTCGGGTAAGTATTTGGTTGTGCAATACAATTAAAACTTCCTTGACATATTTCTGCCTCTATTTCCAATATCAAATCCCCTTCTGGGCGAAAATACCTTTTCGTCCAATTAGACGAAGGTTTCATGCAGCTAAAATTATTTAGCTTTCATCCAATTTCAAATAAGTTAGGCAGGATTACTCCAAACAGATATAGTAACCAAAGCTTAAACACCACTTGCTCGACACAGGTAATGCAACCTTGGGTGAAAAAATGGCCCAAATAGCCATTTTATATTATATAAAAATTTCATAGAAAGAATTGCACAATAGCGTCTTTATTTTATGTTTTCCTAATTCATCTGCCCAAAAAGCCATAATAGAAAAATAACAGCAGAATAATTTGTGAGGATTTATAACCTCACTATTTGACGCTTGCATATTTGGAGTCATGGATGCCCATATTAACGGATAAAACCGTAGGCTCTTCCAATGAGGCACAATTTCCTGTGCTGTGCAATTTTAAATATTTCAATCATCACAAAATCTTGCAAGGTGGTGAAGTTGGTGAGATACCATATATATATGTTGGCAGCTAGACTTTCTTCCATAGACCTCATCCATTCCTTCATATATAGCAAAAACCTTTTGCTATTCCATGCATCTTTGGCCTCTTTTCATATTTTTTCATTTTTATTTTATATTTTTATTTTGTTGGTGTGCTTTCAAAATGCAAATCACCATCAACAGGTCTGCCTTCTGCAGCCCTAAATCAATGGGGTGATTTCTTTCATCCCTATGAGACTTCTTCCGGACCCAAAAATCCTGGGTCCGAGAGTTATACCAACTTCCATTAGGCCCATGGCCTATTCAAAATAATTAAACCCCTCAGGGCTAATCTTAGGAACCCTTCAGGGTACTTTGACCCTAGTCTCATAAATTATTTGGAGGAAAAGAACTTTCTCCATTTGCTCCATAATCAGTTCCACATAGTTTACTTATCTGGAGGATTTTTCAATGTCAGAGTCATTCAGAACATCGGACTCTCAGATTTTTTATTTTATTTTATTTTTCCATTTTTCATATTCGGGAGCATTTTCTCTCCGGGTGGGTATCATTTTGTAAACTAATTCGCTAACGGTTATATCTGCGGCCACCGGTTATCGGAAACCGGCTCCGCACTTAGCTTTCCCGTTTATTTATTTTTCACTCCCAGGAAGCATTTTGACCCCGCGAAGATAATAGAGTTTACTTTATCATCAGTGCTTATCAGCACTAATATGACTCTGACCTGATTTAATATATTTCCTATTTATACTGCTGGACTCTACCCAGCTGTACGCTAAGAAATCCCAACTTTACTGTTCTTCCTGCGGGCCGTTCCGACCGCTGCGAGGAGCTGCTCCTTACTGCAGCTCCACCCTTCCGCCGTCAGCGTCGACGTTTCATGCACGTTACCAGCTGAGTGCGGGCTCTTCTTCACGTAGTCACTCACGTGACTCCGAAGTAAAATGTGTTGTTTGAGCAAGATCAAACATAGACACATAGAAATTAGGTGCAGGAGTAGGCCATTCGGCCCTTCGAGCCTGCACCGCCATTCAATATGATCATGGCTGATCATCCAACTCAGTATCCTGTACCTGCCTTCTCTCCATACCCTCTGATCCCCTTAGCCACAAGGGCCACATCTAACTCCCTCTTAAATATAGCCAATGAACTGGCCTCAACTACCCTCTGTGGCAGAGAGTTCCAGAGACTCACCACTCTCTGTGTGAAACAAATGATGTATAACTTAAGGATGGTTTTATTCAGCGAGCATACAACTGATTAGATTGTGTAGGAAAGAACACACATACACACATATATGAATGTGATATAGATGTAGATAGATAGATACAAGAGCAGGGAGGTTCTACTGCAGTTGTACAGGGTCTTGGTGAGGCCACACCTGGAGTATTGCGTAACATTTTTGGTTCTCATAATCTGAGGAAAGACATTCTTGCCATAGAGGGGGTACAGAGAAGGTTCACCAGACTGATTCCTGGGATGGCAGGACTTCCATATGAAGAAAGACTGGATAGACTCGGCTTGTACTCGCTGGAATTTTAGATAGATTGGAGGGGGGATCTTATTATAGAAACTTACAAAATTCTTAAGGGGTTGGAGAGGATAGCTGCAGGAAAGATTGTTCCCAATGTTGGGGAAGTCCAGGAACAAGGGGTCACAGTTTAAGGAATAAGGGGGAAGTCTTTTAGGGACCGAGAGAGAAATCATTTTTCACCACAGAGAGTGGTGAATCTGTGGATGAATCTGTGAAGGTAGGAAGGTAGGTGAGGCCAGTTCATTGGCATATAGTTAAGACGGTTAATGTGGCCTTGTGGCTAAAGGATTGGGGGTTATGGGCAGGGAGAGAAGGCAGTAGGTTAAGGGATACTAATTTGGATCAGCCCTATGATCATATTGAATGGCGGTGCAGGCTCGAAGGGCCGAATGGCCTCCTTCTGCACCTATTGTCCGTGCTCCTATGTATATAATCATATAACACACACATTATATATTTCTCCAGATTTTTCTATCGAATTATAAACTTTATTTCGGACTAGACAAGGGACAACATTAAATAAAAAAACATTGAAAACCTCCCCGCAACTTGACCCTGGTGTCCCAGCCGTGCTGCTCCGGGCCAGCTCGGATCTTTGGTTTGAGTGCGGAGACGGAAGCCGGTTACTGAAATGGGGCTGAAGATTACCCATGACCCTACTACGTCTTTTTCGTCGAGTGGACTATCTTGCTCCGCTGTAGGATCTTTGCTGTGGACCGGTTGATTGTAATCACGCAGTCCTTGACTGGATTGCACACAGGAAAAGCTTTTCAATGTACCTGACACATGGTATAGGTGACATTCTGTATCATTTCGGAATTGTGTATTTGGGGGCTGACCACTCTGTCCCCTGTGCTGTACTGCTTTTATATGAGCAGTACGGATTCTTTTTGATGTCTGAAAGAAGGGTCTCGACCGGAAACGTCACCCATTCCCACTCTCGGCGGATGCTTGCCTGTCCCGATGTGTTAAGGGCCTTACACACAATGCGACTGCATGCGGCGAGCGTGACCAAACGTCGGTCGCTTGGACTTGAACCATACGGACCTAGCGGGGCAGGTCCACTTCGAACGCGGAGGCGTCTGGAGCTGGACCCGACATCATTACTCTCCAATCAGCTGGGGCAGGAGGCGGGCCGTACTGAATTTGGACGTCGCCACGGTGTTTTGGGCGGTGACGTCATCACGCAACGGCAAGCCGGGCCCCGGGTGACTTTATCGCGCAACGCCACTCGTAGGCATACACTGTCTCAGACGCTGCGCACGTCCTCAACGGCCTGCGGGGGCCCGCGCAGGCCGTTGCCACGCAGGATTTTTGAACAGTGCAGTGTTTTTCGGAGAGACCCGCGCCGATGAGTCGGGACCAGCCTCCGCACAACTCCATATGGCAACGGCGTCAAAAGTGGGCCCGGCCCCTCAAGGCCGTATGGTTTCAAGCAGACCACGGTTAGGTCACGCTCGCCGCATGCAGTGCGGCATGCTGGTTGGGACAGGCCCTTACTCCAGATCTTTTCTGTGTCTATCTTATACAAGCCTGTTGCTGATATTTGCGTTTCTTTCACTGATTATTTGTGTATGCAAATCTATCACAGAGGTGTTAATCATTTTAGGTGTGAGCTTTTTTAACCTTAGGTTAACTTTTAAGAAAACATTCTTTGGTTGTTTTATGCAGGAAGGAACTGCAGATGCTGTTGTACAACAAAAAGGTTGACTAAAAATGCTGGAGTAACTCAGCAGGACAGGCAGCATCTCTGGATTGAGGAACGGGTGATGTTTGGGGTGGAGGACCCTTCTTCAAGACTGAAATCAGGGAGAGGGAGATGGAAGTAGAGATGTACGGTGTGAAACAGTTAAAGGTGCTGGAGGTTCAAGGGAAATCGTAGAATAGATCATTTTAACATTGGAGAAAGTAACACACACAAGCAGACAAAATGAAAACGAGGACAGTCAGACGTCGGAGAACTGGGAAGGGGGGAGGGACGGAGAGAAAGGGAAAGCATTGGCTACTTGAAGTTAGAGAAGTCAATGTTCATACCGCTGGGGTGTAAGCTGCCCAAGCGAAATATGAGGTGCTGTTCCTCCAATTTGCGCTGGGCCTCACTCTGACAATGGAGGCGGCCCAGGACAGAAAGGTCAGTGTGGGAACAGGAGCGGGAGTTAGCAACCGGGAAACAGGCCATTGTTAGCTATTCGCTGGGTGAGAACGAGAAGCTGGTGCGACTTGGGTGGGGGAGGGTCGGAGAGAGAGGGAGTGCAGAGGTTACTTGAAGTTAGATAGATAAATCAATCCTCTTTTGTTATTACTAGAAATCATACCACTGGGTAATTGGACTTTCTCCTGCAGTAAACGTTGTACACTTTACCCTTTATCTGTGGACAGTTTGATTGTAATCACGCAGTCTTTTTCTGGATTGCACGCAGCAAAAACTTTTCAATGTACCTGACATGGTATACGTGACAAGAGTAAACTAAACTAAACTAGTTCTGTATCATGTTCAGCATGGGTATTTGGGGCTGAAGGGCCTGTTCCTGTGCTGTACTGCTTTTTCTTCCAAGCAGTACAGACTTCTTTTGAGTCGGAAGAAGGGTCACGACCTGAAACGTCACCCATTCCTACTCTCCAGAGTTGCTATGCCTGTCAGCTGAAGTTTAAAGCCCTGTCCCACCGTACCAGTTCATTCCACGAGTTCTCCCCGAGTTTGCCCTGATTCGAACTCGGAGATTTACGGCAATGGCCGCTCGTCGGTACTCGGGGCTCTGGTGGACTTTTTTCAACATGTTGAAAAATCTTCATGAGTCTTCCCTGTCGTTAGCGGAGTCTTCCCGAGACTGCCGTTAGCGTTCACGGAAGCCACTAAGAGGAGTTCCCGAGCTCGACCAACCCGCTACGTTCATTCTCCGTGCTTACCGAGTTTGATTTTTTTTAAACTCGGGAGAGCTCTTGGAATGAACACGCACCGTGGGACAGGGCTATTACTCCAGCACTTTGTGACTATCTTCTACAAGCCTGTTGCTGATATTTGCGTTTCTACCACTGATTAGTTGGATATGCAAATCTTTCACTTCTCTTCACAGAAGGAGTTAATCATTTTAGGTGTGAGCTTTTTTTAACCTTAGGTAAACTTTGCAGAAAACATTCCACTGGAACTGCAGATGCTGGTTTACACCGAAGGTAGACTCAAAATGCCAGAGTAACTCAGCGGGACGGGCAGCATCTCTGGAGAGAAGGAATGGGTGACGTTTTGGATCAAGACCCTTCTTCAGACCACTTAAAGATTGTTTGATGGTCTTCATTCCGGTCGGTGGGTGGTCAGGACCGCACTCCAGCAGAAGAGAGGAAGATTCAGTTGCCTGATAACTAATCTATAGAAAATAGAACAGAACAGGGCAGGAACAGGCCCTTCAGCCCACAATGTCTGTGTTGAACATAATGCCAAGTTACACTAATCTATAGGACGTAGAACAATATAGCACAGGAACAGGCCCTTCAGCCCACAATGTCACTGCTACATATGATGACTAATGTCCCCTACCTGCACCTAATCCACATCCCTCCATTCCCTGCATATCCCCATATAAGCCTCTTGTTAGACTATTACATAGATCGGATGGGAGGCCTACCGGGGAAAGGTGGGTGATCTGGCACTCTGGTGTCAGAACAACAGCCTTCTTTTCACCATCAATGCTCGCTGGAATTTAGAAGATTGAGGGGGGATCTCATAGAGACTTACAAAATCCTTAAGGGGTTGGACAGGCTAGATGCAGGAAGATTGTTCCCGATGTTATGTTGGGGAAGTCCAGGACAAGGGGTCACACAGTTTAAGGATAAGGGGGAAGTCTTTTAGGTCCGAGATGAGAAAATCATTTTTCACACAGAGAGTGGTGAATCTGTGGAATTCTCTGCCACAGAAGGTAGTTGAGACCAATTCATTGGCTATATTTAAGAGGGAGTTAGATGTGGCCCTTGTGGGCTACAGGGACCGGGGGGGTATGTGAGAGAAGGCAGGTGGGATACTGAGTAGGATTGAGAGTATCAGCCATGATCAGATTGAATGGCGGTGCAGGCTCGAAGGCCGAATCGCTCCTCTTGCACCTATTGTCTATGTCTATGTATCTATCAAATAAAATAAGGAGCTGATGGGGACTTTAGGGAGGACATATCCGAGGATGTTACATCAGCATTGGAGGATGAATGGGATACTGTGGATAGTGTGAGCTGTTTTAATACCTGGGAGTCCTCATCCTGAGGATCTTTGTCATGGACATCAACACGCTGCCGCACTGGTGAGTGAGGCAGACAGCGCCTTTACCACTTCAGGCAATTGAGGAAATTCAGGGGGTTGTCTCCAGTGCTTCTACTCAGACGGCTGTGAAAGCATTTGGTACGGATAAATATCCCAATTTGGTTTGTGAATCTGCTCTGCCCAGGACAAGAAGCTCCTTGCAAGAGAGTCGTGGGTTCGGCTCTGAACGCACTACGGGAACTACACTCGCCCCCCCACCTGATAGAAAATATACATCAGAAGGTGCAGTGATCCAGAGCCAAACAAGGACCATGGGGACCCCTTCCACCCTGCAAACGGACTGTTCCAGCTGCTACGGTCAGGCAAACGCCTCCGTTGCCATGCTGTGAGAACGGGGAGGTTGGGAAGGAGTTTCTTCCCAGAGGCCATTAGGACTGTAACCTCCTACCTCACCAGGGCTGGACCATTCTACAGTTTTCTTTTTAATTGCTGTTTTTTTTTCCTTTTTCCTTCCTCCCACAATATGTAAATATGTGATTCTG
Organism: Okamejei kenojei; assembly: GCA_035221665.1. Taxonomy (NCBI): domain Eukaryota; kingdom Metazoa; phylum Chordata; class Chondrichthyes; order Rajiformes; family Rajidae; genus Okamejei; species Okamejei kenojei. The sequence continues at coordinate 9,693,497 of CM069172.1, forward strand.
TTCCATTCTGTTTGTAGTTTGTTTGTTTTATGCACAGTCCGCGAGCATCGCCACTTTTCATTTCACTGCACATCTCGTATGTGTATGTGACGAATAAACTTGACTTGACCTGGATGTTTTTAGTGTGCTTTTCCTGGGGATACTGACTAGAGCAGCGGTTCCCAACCTTTCTCGTCCCGTTTACCCTAGGCAACTTTAATAGCACATAACAATGTTATTTCACATATTTATGAACAACTAATGATGAACAGATATCGGGATATATTCCCGATCTTCCAACCTACCTCATTGCAGCCCTTGCACTTTTTTTCACCTGCACTTTCTCTATAGCTGTAACACTCCATTCTGCACCCTCCTTCGGTCATCTTTCTGCCTTACCTGTAATGGGCCTGTCCCACTTAACGGCGACTGTCAGAGTGGTCTGTCAGAGTACATTTACCCCAGGTTGGGAACCCTTGCACTAGAGGAAGTGCTCCAATCTCAAAGTGGTTAAGAGAATCCTCATCTATGGTGACGTGCGGGTTTGTAGGTTAATTATCCATCTGTAAATGTCCCCTAGTGTGTAGGGAGTGGATAAGAAACTGGGATAACATAGAACTAGTGTGAAAGGGAGATCAATGGTCTGTGTGGACTTGGTGGGCCGAAGGGCCTGTTTCCATGCTGGATTCATTTTTCTAAGCTAGCATTCGAAAAATTCAATTCCCACGCTGAGGGGAAAACGTTGCCCCTCAAGTTCCTATTAAACCTTTCCTCATCCTCCCCTAACTCCCGATTCCTCTATCCAGGGTAAAAGACTCTGTGCATTCACCCCATCTATTCCCCTCTCGTGATTTTACACCCCTCATCCTCCTGCGCTCCAAGGAATAGAGACCCAGCCTGCCCAACCATTCCCTATAGCTCCACATTTAGGAATAGTCAGATCTTATCTGTCTTCTGTGTTTGTGATGCCATTCACTACAATCCTGCTGAGATATTGTTACCAACAATCAATTTTTGGACATTTTTGAACTTCCAGATAAAAATAGGAATTAGGCACATATGTAAAAATGGAGCCAGTTTGAACCAGGTTAAACTGAAGGATATATTCCCGATCTTCCAATCTACCTCATTGCAGCCCTTGCACTTTTTCTTACCTGCATTTTCTCTGTAGCTGCAACACTACATTCTGTGCCCTATTTCTTTTTGCATTAACCTGAAAAACCGGCGACTGTCAGAGTGCACACACCACAGAAACACGCGCACACCACACACACACACACACAACACAACACACAAGGACACAGACACACACACACACACACACACACACACAGCACAGACACACAACACACACTCTCACGCACACACACCACCACACATACACACACACACACGCACACACACAAACACACAGATCCACACACACACACACCCACACACACACACACACAACACACACACACACACACACACACACACACACAGGATACACACACACCACACCACATACACACAGACACAGACACACACACACACAGATAAACACACACACACACACGCGCACACAACACACACACATACACACACACACCCTCACACAGCACACACACACACACACACACACACACAAAACACACAATACACACACACACACACACACACACACACACACACACACACACACACAATACACACACAAAACTCACACACCCACACGCACAACACACACACAGCACATACACACACACACACAGTCACAGCACACAGATACACACACACACAATTCACACACACACACACACACAACACACAGATACACACACACACACACCACACAATACACCACACACACTCACACACACACACACAGTCCAGCTACACACACACACACACATACACACACAGACAGCAGACTCACACACACCACACACACACACACACACGATACACACACACACCCGCACAAACACACGCACCACACACACACACCACACACACACAACAACACATTCCTTCACAACCAGCGCTCTTGCTGCCAGTGAGGGACGGGGCTAGCGGGGGATGCGCTGTCTGCGTGAAATTCACTCGGTGCAAAGCCAATGTGAAACCAGACACACATAGCGCGATGAACAGAAGGTTGGCGCTGTAATTAAACGGCATAAAGCACAGTGTACGTTAAGTCTTTAAAAGAGGGGTAGTAGGAGTGGAAGACAATTTTTTTAAGAAGCAGAGATACGCACAGCTGTGAATGCCCGCGACATATTAACAGGTTATCCTGTTCCGAACAGACGTGGACATGAGTCTGGGAAGGCGTTAGCTATTTATTAGATTCCATAATGCAGTGGTCGCGACTAACTCTTTCACCGTCAGGAGGTGGCACAAGCTGCCAACCTCCGGAGGGGGAAGCTTCTATCGCGGCGCGGGGCGCAGCCTGCAATCCGCCACAGTGGAAGTAATACGCTGTCTGGGCCTTCACACTCACACTACGGCACGAGCGATACGCTCGCGCTGAGGCGGTGGGAGCAGTGCGTAGCGATGGCTGCAGTCGGGTATACTGCAGTTCAGTAGGTTTACAGTCGAAAGCGCGTAGAAGTATTAGCAAGACTTGGTTGTGTGGGGTAAATTAGGCGAGAAATGCGGCAGACTGCGGTCAGCATCGACGAGAGGCGCCCCAGGCGAACCAGCGCCGTATAGCGTGAGAGGCGTGGGGGCTGCACTATGGAATGAGGCATGGTGCGAACGACGGGAAAAGTTATATCTATAATCATAGTCTACAGGCACTGTCGCCGTGACAAGAGAAAAGAGTATGGCTGTCTGCCACGTCGGGCGAACCTAATCCGCGATTCAGCGAGTTTGTGCCCCCGACCGAACCGCAGCACACACGGTCGACACAGGTCCTAGGAGTTCTTCGTAACTCTCCTTACATGCTCGAGATGTCTCCGCGTTACTCGAGGGCTCACTAGCTCGCGGCTGATTTTTCAATATGTTAAAAATTGCCGCGAGTAAAACTAGTCGCCATGAAAAAATCGATACTTCTTATACCCGTAGGTCCTAGTCGTATTAGGTTGGCATGTTAGTCTAGTAATCGAGGGTAGTTGAAGATATCTTCAATCATAGTCGAAGGAGGTCGAAGGAGGTCTTCATAGAAACGTAGAAAATAGGTGCAGGAGGAGGCCATTCGGCCCTTCGAGCCAGCACCACCAGTCATTGATCCATGGCTGATCATAGGTCCGCTATCAATAACCCTGCCTGCCTTCTCCCCATATCCCTAGACTTCCACTAGCTCCTAGAGCTCTATCTAACTCTCTCTTAAATCCATCCAGTGATTTGGCCTCCACTGCCCTCTGTGGCAGGGAATTCCACAAATTCACAACTCTCTGGGTGAAAAAGTTTTTTCTCACCTCAGTATTAAATGGCCACCCCTTTATTCTAAGACTGTGTGGCCCCTGGTTCTAGACTCGCCCAACATTGGGAAAAATTTTCCTGCATCTAGCTTATCCAGTCATTTTATAATTGTATATGTTTCTATAAGAATCCCCTTCATCCTTCTGAACTCCAGTGAATACAAGCCTGGTCTTTTCAATCTTTCCTTTTTACCTCTTTATTCTAAGAACATGCCATTGTATTCAACATGTCATTTTTTCAAACTCTTCTAAACTCGGCAAATAGGTCACCCAGTGGGTCAGCCCCGTTAAGTGGGACAAGGCCATTTTTGCTCACTATGTAAAAACAAGGAACTGCAGATGCTGGTTTACAAAAATAGACACCGAGTGCTGGAGTAACATCAGCGGGTCAGGCAGCATCTGTGGAGAACATACAGAGTCATCCATCTATCCATGTTCTCCACAGATGCTGCCTGACCCGCTGAGTTACTCCATCACTCGGTGTCTGCTTTTGTAACCCAGCTATCTGCAGTTTCCTTGCTTCTAGCGACCCACATCTAATATTCCCAGCATCTTGGAGACAACTACAACCACATATATTATCCATGCTCTCCACAGATCAGCCTGAACCAGAGTGGGTGGCAGACAAACGATCCTATAGCTACACCAAAGATCCTATACTGTTACCCAGACCTATTCTGTTACAACAGATCCTATAGCGTGACAACAGATCCTATACTGTGACCAGAAACCACCATATAGCCGTGACAACAGATCCTATAGCTGTACCAGATCCTATAGCTGTGACCAATCATATAGCTGTGACGCAGATCCATACTTGTGACAACAATCCTATAGCTGTGACCAAAAGATCCTATAGCTGTTACCAGATCCTAATAGCTGGACCCAGATCCTACATCTGTGACCAGACCTATATCTGTACAACAGATCCTATAGCGTACCAGATCCTATAGCTGTGACCAGATCCTATAGCTGTGACCAGATCCTATAGCTGTGACCAGATCCTATAGCTGTGACCAGATCCTATAGCTGTGACCAGATCCTATAGCTGTGACCAGATCCTATAGCTGTGACCAGATCCTATAGCTGTGACCAGATCCTATAGCTGTGACCAGATCCTATAGCTGTGACCAGATCCTATAGCTGTAACTACTGATCCCTATAGCTGGACCAATCCTATAGCTGTGACCAGAACCCTATAGCTGTGACATACAATCCTATGCTGTGACCAGATCCTATACTGATGACCAGATCCTATACTTGACCAGATCCTATAGCTTTGACCAGACCTATAGCTGTGACAACAGATCCTAAAGCTGTGACGGAGCCGATCCATAGCTGTGACCAGATCCTATAGCTGTGACAACAGATCCTATAGCTGTGACCAGATCCTATAGCTGTGACCAGATCCTATAGCTGTGACCAGATCCTATAGCTGTGACAACAGATCCTATAGCTGTGACAACAGATCCTATAGCTGTGACCAGATCCTATAGCTGTGACCAGATCCTATAGCTGTGACAACAGATCCTATAGCTGTGACAACAGATCCTATAGCTGTGACCAGATCCTATAGCTGTGACCAGATCCTATAGCTGTGACCAGACCCTATAGCTGTGACAACAGACCCTATAGCTGTGACAACAGACCCTATAGCTGTGATACAACAGACCCTATATCGGTGACAACAGACCACGAGCGGAGGATGGGGGGGCTGTGGGGACAACAAGGATCCTATAGCGTGTGACAACAGGAGCCCTATACATCCTGGTGACAACAGACCCTATAACGTGACAACAGACCCTATATCTGTGACAACAGAAATCCGCTATCTCAGTGGTGCAACAACCCTATAAGCTGTAGACAACAGATCCTATACTGTGACAACAGAATCCTATAGCTGTGACATACAGACCCTATAGCATGACAACAGATCCTATCAGCTGTGACAACAGATCCTATAAGCAGTCAACAATCCTATAGCTGTGAACCACCCTATAGCTTGACCAGATCTATAGCTGGACACAGACCTATACGGTGACCAGACCCTATAGCAGTGACAACAATTCTATAGCTGTGACAAACAGATCCTATAGCGTGACAACAATCCTATAGCTGTGACAACAGATTCTATATCTGTACAACAGATTCTATAGCTGTGACAACAATCCTATAGCAGTGACAACAGATCCGATAGCTGTGACCAGACCCATAGCTGTGACCAACACCCATAGCTGTGACCAGAACCCCTATAAGCTGTGACAACCAGATCCTATCGCTGTGACCAGATCCAATAGCTTGACCAAACCCTATAGCTGTGACAGACCCTATATCTGTGACCATTCCTATAGCTGTACAACAGATCCTAGAGCTGTGTGACCAGGCCATATAGCTTGGACAACAGATCCCTAGACTGTGACAAACAATCCTAGAGCTGTCACCAGATCCTATATCTGTGACCAGAACCCTATACTGTGACCAGACCCTAAAGCTGTACAACATATCCTGAAAGCTTGACCAGACCCTATAGCTGTGACCAGACCCTATAGCTGTGAACCAGCACCCTATACTTGACCCAACCCTATAGCTGTGACAACAGATCCTATAGCTGTGACCAGACCCTATAGCTGTGACAACAGATCCTATAGCTGTGACCAGACCCTATAGCTGTGACCAGACCCTATAGCTGTGACAACAGATCCTATAGCTTGACCAACCCTATAGCATGCCCAGACCCCTATAGCTGTGACCAGACCCTATAGCTGTGACAACAGATCCTATAGCTGTGACCAGACCCTATAGCTGTGACCAGACCCTATAGCTGTGACCAGACCCTATAGCTGTGACAACAGATCCTATAGCTGTGACCAGATCCTATAGCTGTGACCAGATCTATAGCTCTTAACCATAATCCTTACTGTGACCAGATCCTATAGCTCTGGACCGATCCTAAAGCAGTGAACAATCCATAGCTGTGACCACAATCCTATAGCTGAGACCAAGCCTATACTTGACACACAGATACTATAGCTTGACCAGATCCATAGCTGTGACCACAGATCCTATAGCTGTGACCACAAGATCCTATAGCGTGACCACAGACCCCTAGAGCGTGACAACAGGATCCATTGCTGTTACCAGATCCTATAGCTGGACCAATCCTATAGCTGTACAAACAGATCCTAAACTGTGACCACAGATCCTATAGATAGCTGTGACCACAGATCCTATAGAGCTTGACCATAATCCTATAGCTCTGACCAATCCTATATAGCTGTGACCAGATCCTATAGCTGTGACCACAGATCCTATAGCTGTGACCAGATCCTATAGCTGTGACCAGACCCTATAGCTGTGACAACAGATCCTATAGCTGTGACCACAGATCCTATAGCTGTGACAACGATCCTATAGCTGTGACCAGATCCTATAGCTGTGACCAGATCCTATAGCTGTGACCACAGATCCTATAGCTGTGACCAGATCCTATAGCTGTGACAACAGATCCTATAGCTGTGACCAACATATCCAATAACTTTGATCAGAGCCTTAGCTGTGGACACAGATCCAATAGCTGTGACCTGCTCCTATAGCTGTGATCAGATCCTATATCTGTGACACAGATCCTATATCTGTGACAACAGATCCTATAGCTGGACAACAGATCCAACTAGCTGTGACCAGAATCCTTTAGCTGTGAATCAGATCCTATAGCTGTGACAACATATCCATAGCTGTGACCAGATCCTATAGCTGTGACCAGATCCTATAGCTGTGACAACAGACCCTATAGCTGTGACCACAGATCCTATAGCTGTGACCAGACCCTATAGCTGTGACCAGACCCTATAGCTGTGACCAGATCCTATAGCTGTGACCAGACCCTATAGCTGTGACCACAGACCCTATAGCTGTGACCAGACCCTATAGCTTTGACAAACAGATCCTATAGCTTGTGACAACCGATCCATAGCTGTTGACAACAGATCCTATAGCTTGACCAATATCCTATAGCTGTGACCAGATCCTATAGCTGTGACCAATCCAATAGCTGACAACAGATCCTATAGTAGCTGTGACCAATCCTATAGCAGTGCTCAGACCCTATAGCTGTGACAAACAGATCCTATCGCTGACAACAATCCTTAGCAGTGCCAGATCCTATATCTGTGACCAGATCCTATAGCTGTGACCACAAATCCATAGCTGTGACAACAGACCCCTATAGCTGTGACCAGACCCTATACGTTAATCCAGTAGCTTTACCAGACGCCTATAGCTGTGACCAGACCCTATAACTGTGACAAATACAATCCTATAGCTGTGACAACATATCCAAAAGCTGTGACCAGCTCCTATCGCTGTGACCAGATCCTATAGCTGTGACCAACCCTATAGCTGTGACAACAATCCATAGCTGTGACCAGAATCCTATGCTTTGATCATGCTATAGATGTGGGCAGATCCTATAGCTGTGACCAGATCCTATAGCTGAGACAACAGATCCTATATAGCATCGACCAGATCCTATACTGTGAACAAGATCCTATAGCTGTGACAACAGATCCATACTGTGACAACAGATCCTATAGCTGTGACCAGATCCTATACTGAGACACAGATCCTATAGCTGAGACCCAGATCAATAGCTGTACCAGATCCTATGATGAACCAATCCATAGCTGTGACCAGATCCTATAGTCTGTACAACAGATCCTATAGCTTGTGACAAGATCACTATAGCTGTGACCAGATCCTATAAAGTGACCATTATTCTATAGCTGTGACCAGATCCCTATAGCTGTACCAGATCCTATAGCTGTGACCCAGATCCTATAGCTTTGGACCAACCCTATAGAAGTACCAGTCCTATAGCTGTGACCAGATCCCTATAGCTGTGACAACAGACCCATATCTGTGACAAATCCTAAGCTTGTGACAACAGATCCTATAGCTGTGACAACAGAGTCCTATACTGTGACCAACAATCCTAAAGCTGTGATCAGATCCTATAGCTGTGTCAGACCCTAAGCTGTGACCAGACCCTATAGCTGTGCAACATACCACTATAGCTGTGACAACATACCCTATAGCTGTGACAAGAACCTATATCGTGTGACTCTAATCCTATAGCTGTGACCAGATCCTATAGCTGTGACCAGACCCTATATCTGTGACCAGATCCTATAGCTGTGACCAGATCCTATAGCTGTGACCAGACCCTATATCTGTGACCAGACCCTATAGCTGTGACCAGACCCTATAGCTGTGACAACAGATCCTAATACTGGTGACCAAATAATCCTATAGCTGAGACCAATATCCATATAGGCTCTGACCAGATCCTATAGAGCTGTGACCAGTCCATATAGCTCTGGACCAGATCCTATAGCCTGTGACCAGATCCTATAAGGCTTGTGACCAACAGATCCTATAGCTGTGACCACAGATCCTATAGCTGTGACCAGATCCTATAGCTGTGACCACAGATCCTATAGCTGTGACAACAGATCCTATAGCAGTGACCACAGATCCTATACTGTGACCAAATCCTATAGCAGTGACCAATCCTAAGCTCTGACCAGATCCGATAGCTGTGACTCAGATCCATAGCTTTTGACCCAGACCCTATAGCTGTGACAAACAATCCTATAGCTGGTGACCCACAGAGTCCCTATAGCTGTGACAACAGATCCTATAGCTGTGACCAGATCCTATAGCTGTGACAACAGATCCTATAGCTGTGACCAGATCCTATAGCTGTGACCAGATCCTATAGCTGTGACCAGATCCTATAGCTGTGACAACAGATCCTACTAGCTGTTGTAATTCAGATCCTTTAGCTGTGACAAACAGATCCTATAGCCTGTGAACAGGATCCTATAGCTGTGACCAGATCCTGTATTATAGCTGTGACCCATCCTATAGCTGTGATCAGGATCCGTTTCAGCTGTGACAACAGACCCTATAGCTGTGACAACCAGATCCTATAGCTCTTCTTTGTGACAACAGATCCTTATAGCTGTGACCAGATCTATAGCTGTGATCAGATCCAATATAGCTGTGACAACTGATCATATAGCTGTGACCAGATGCCTATAGCTTGTGACCCAGATCCTATAGCTGTGACAACAGACCCTATAGATATGTGACTGTGTGCCCACAGTGGACCGACCACAGATTTTCCTATAAGCTGTGTGACCAGACCCTAATATAGCTGTCGACACACAGAATCCTTTAGCTCGTGACCAGATCCTTATAGCAGTGTGTGACCAGATCCTATAGATGGGTGACCCAGACCTGTATAGCTGGTGACCAAGACGCTACAGCTGTGACCAGACCCATATTAGCTGTGAAAACAGACCCTATAGCTGTGTCCACTGAATCCCTATAGCTGTGACCAGATTCCTTATAGCTGTGACAAAACAGATCTATAGCTGTGAAATCAGGACCCTTAGTAGTGTGACCCAGCCACCCTATAGCTGTGACCAGACCTATAGCTGTGACCAGGACCCCTCTATAGCCCTGTGACCCAAGCCCTATAGCTGTTGACAACAGATCCTATAGCGTCGTGACAACAGATCCTCTAGCTGTTGACCAAATATCCTATAGCCTGTGACCAGATCCCTATAGCAGCTGTGACCAGATCCTATAGCTGTGACATCAGATTATAGCTGTGACCAGATCCAATTGCTCGTGACCAAGACCCCTAATAGCTGTGTGTGACAACAGTATCCTATAAGCTGTGACCAGGACCCTATAGCTGTGTCAACAGACCTATTAGCTGTGACCAGACCCTGATAGCTGTGACCACGGATCCCTATAGCTGTGTCCAGACACTATAGCTGTGACAAAGCATCCTATTAGCGTGTGACAACAGATCCTTAGCTGTGACAGATCCTTATAGGCTAGTGACCAGATCCTATAGCTGTGACCAAGACCCCTATAGCTGTCGACAAAACAGATCCTTTAGCTGTGACCAGGATCCTTTAGCTGTGGATCAGTTGCTATTAGAAGTGACCAGATTCCTATTAGCTGTGACCAGATCCTATAGCTGTTTGTGAAAAACAGATCCTATAGCTTCTGACCATATCCTATAGCTGTGGACCAAGAATCCTATAGCTGATGACAACAGATCTTATAGCTATGACAACAGATCCTATAGCTGTGACCAGATCCTATAGCTGACCAGATTCCTATAGCTGTGAGACCCAGGATCCTATAGATGTGACCGATACCTATAGCTGTGACTAGATCCTATAGCTGTGACAACAGATCCCTATAGCTCTGGACCAGATTCCGTATAGCTCTGACCAGATACTATAGCTGTGCCAGGATTCCTTTGCTGTGACAACAGAGTTTCTTAGCTGTGACAACAGATCCTATAAGCTGTGACAAGATCCTATAGCTGTGACAAAGGATCCTATAGCTTGTGACAAACAGATTCCTATAGCTGTGACAACAGATTCCTATAGCTGTGACAACAGATCCTTTAGCTGTGTGATCAGTCCTATAGCTGTGACCAGCCCCTTAGCTGTGGACCAGGACCTATAGCTGTGACAACTGACCACTTTAGCTGTGACAACATACCTATTAGCTAGTGACCAGGAACCTATATTCTAGTGACCAGATCTATTGCTGTGACAACAGATCCGTATAGCTGTGACCAGGACCCTATAGCTGTGAACCAGATCCTATGTGCTCTGTGACAACAGTCCTATAGCGTGTTGACAAAACAGAATCCTATAGCTGTGACCAAGACCTGTATCTGTGACCAGACCCTTATAGATGTGGACAACATACCCTATATCTGTGACCAGACCCTTTTTCTGTGACCAGACCCATATATTGTGACCAGAATCCTATAAGCTGTGACAACGTCCCTATAGCTTGTGACAGACCCTTTATAGCTGTGACAACAGATCCTTCCTATAGCTGTGACTCGACCCTTTAGCTCCGTGACCACCCAGATCCTATAGCTGTGACCAGACCCTATATCTGTGACCAGACCCTATATCTGTGACCAGATCCTATATCTGTGACCAGATCCTATATCTGTGACAACAGATCCTATAGCTGGGACCAGTGCCTATAGCTGTGAAAAGACCCTTTAGCTGTTGTGGACATCAGACCCTATCTTAGCTCCTGACAGACCCTATAGCTGTGAATCTGAAAGATCCTTATAGCTGTTTGTGACCAGGATCCTTATAGCTGTGACCAGACCCTATAGCTGTGACACAGACCCTATAGCTGTGACCAGACCTTATCTGGTGACCAGATTTTCCTATAGGCTGTGATCAACAGTACGATCCTATAGGCTGTGACCAGAACACTATTATCTGTGACCAGATCCTTTCGCTGTGACACAGATCCTATTAGCTGTGACCAGACCCTATATCTGTGTACACAGTTTCTTATAGCTGTGACAACTGAATCCTATAGTAGGTGACCGAACCATATCGCTGTTGGACAACAGATCCTATAGCTTAGCTGTTGACAACAGAATCCTATAGCGTGTGACCAGGCCCTATATATCTGTGACCAGCTCCTATACGCTGTGTCAACAGATCCTATAGCATGTTACCAGATCCTATATATCTGTGACCAGATCCTATAGCTGTGAAAACAGATTTAGCTGTGACCACAGACCCATATAGCGGTGACCAGACACCTATATCTGTGACCAGATCCTTATAGCTGTGACAACAGACCCTATAGCTGTGACCCAGACCTATAGCTGTGACAACAGATTCCTATGCTGTGACCAGACCCTTTATCTGTGACCAGTATCTATATCTCGTGACCAGACCCTGTATTGCTGGACAACAAGACCCTTATAGCTGTGACAACAGACCCTTTAGCTGTGACCAGATCCTATAGCTGGTGACCAGAAGACCCTGTATATCTCGTGACCAGTCCCCTTTATCTGGTGACCAGATTCCTTCTCATCTGTGACCCAGACCTATAGACTGTGACCAGACCCTATAGCTGTGAAACAGTCCTATAGCTTGTGACCAGACCCTTTAGCAGTGACAACAACCCTATAGCTGTTGTGACAACAGTCCTATAGCTGTTGTGACACAGATCCTATAGCTGTGACCAGATCCTATAGCTGTCTGTGTGACCAACAGCATCCTATAGCTGGTGTGACAGAACCTATAGCTGTGACAACAGACTCCTTAGCTGTTGACAACGATCCTATAGGCTGTGGAACCAGACCTATAGCTGTGACCAGACCCTCCTATAGCTGATGACAACCAGATCCTATAGCTGAGACCTGAGACCCTATAGCTGTTGACCAGATCCTATAGCTGTGAACCAGACCCTATATCTGGTGACCAGACCCTATATCTGTGACCAAGATCCTATAGCTGTGGACAACAGATCCTATAGGCCCCCCTTCGACCAGACCCTATATCTGTGGACCAGATCCTATAGCTGTGACCGACCTATTCTGTGACCAGACCCTATATCTGTGGACCAGACCCTATTACTGTGACCTGACCCTATAGCTGTGACCAGACCTATAGCTGTGACAACCAGATCCTATAGCTTTTTGTTTTGTGACCAGAAGGGACCCTTTATCTGTGACCAGACCCTATATCTGTGACCAGACAGATCCTTATAGCTGTGACAACAGATCCTATAGACTAGTGACCAGACGTACAGCTGTGACCAGTGACCCTATATTCTGTGAACAGACCCTATATCTGTGGACCAGACCCTTTAGCTGTAGACAACGATCCTATAGCTCTGACCACAGGACCCTATACTTGTGACAAACAGATTCTTCAGCTATAGGGTTGTTTTTGGTCTGGGGCGCGGTTTCACATTGGCAATGCAATTGCGGTATTTGCTTTCGGCAGCATTTATTAGCAAGCAGGGGCTGGCAGTCTCCAGTCTGTCCCTTTCCCACACACACACACAGAGCCAGTATGGATTTCGTCCTGGGCGGCGCAGCAGCGGCCGCAGTGTTCTGCGCTGCCTGCCATTCTTCACCAACCCCGCATGTGAGGTGTTGAAAGACGAGGATGCAGCTGCTGGGGGAGAGCTGCGGCGGGCTTCCGCGGCTACGTACACCGTGCATTACCGAACCCGTCCTGCCACGCGCCGCGCGCTGACCATCTGCCAGTTCGGACGGGGGTTTTAGGGTGGCTCTGCAGAGGGGGCTCCTGCCCGGCTGCTATACCAGTTCTGGGAGATGAGATGGGGAGGGGGGGGGGGAAAACGGGGATCCGCCTGGGGGCTCCTACTCGCTTGCTGGAAGCGCTGCGTTTCACGCACACGGGCGGACAGGGCGAGTGCGGGCCAAGGGGGCAGGTGGCCGGGATAGCACTGGCCGGAGTGTGGGGTCCGTCCTCGGTCAGCCCAATCTACTTGGTGAGTGAACGCTCCCTCTGCTCCACTGCCATAAGCCACTCTCCGTGAGTATTGAAATCAACCTCTCCCACTCACTTATATATTAATATAGCACATTATATTATATTATATAGGCAAGAAAAGAAGCAAGGAATTCCATTTATTTTTATTATATATTATATTATAGCACAAGAATTTTCTTTGTCTATCAGTTACAACCTTTTGAGATTTAAAAAATCAAGTCTGCAATTTACAGTCTGCATGTGACTGGATGCTTTATAGAAACATAGACAATAGGTGCATGGAGTAGGCCTTTCGGCCCTTACAGCCCGTGCACCCCCCGCCCATTCAATAAGTTCTGAAGAAGGGGTTTCAGCCCGAAACATTGCCTATCTCCTTCGTCCTTAGATGCTGCTTGCCACCGCCTGGGGGTGTCTCCAGCCTTTTGGTGTACCCGCCGATTCAATATGATCATGTGTACTGATCATCTACTCAGTATCATTTACTGCACCCCTTTCTCTCTATACCCCCGAATCTTCTTTCAGCACATGGGGCCACATCTAACTCCCTCTTAAATATAGCAAATGAACAATCAAAACTACCTTCTGTGGCGAGAATTCCACAGATTCACCCACTCTTGTGTGGAAAAATGATTTTCTCATCTCTTGAGTCCTAAAGGACTTTCCCATTATCCTTAAAAAACTGTGTGACCCTTGTTCTGGACCTTTACCCTACATCGGGAGGAATCAATCTTCCTGCAATCTCACCCTTTAAGAATTTTGTAAAAGTCTCTATTAGATCTACCCTCAATCTCCTAAATTCAGCTGAGTACAAAGTCGAGAGTCTATCCAGTCTTTCAACATATGGAAGCTCCTCTGCCATCCCAAGGATCAGTCTGGTGAACCTGTTGATTAGTTAGATGTTCTCAAAATTTTGAACGATTTAAAAAATCTGCTATTGTATCCCATAGGCAAAGCCATAACCAAAGCATAAAAAGAAGTTTAATTTTGACACCTAATTCACTCACCCTTCAATCTTCAGTATTCAAAAAGTTATGGCCCCATTTTCATTTACCTTGGATATTACCTTGCTTGTTCCCTTTTGCTTTTCCATTAACTTAACACAAAAGCTTTGTGGATCGGAGGACAGTCAAAAGCTCATAACGTTCAGTTATTATAGATTGAGCATTCTGAAACTAAATATGAAACAATCTTACTTCGATGACCTGAAATTAAGTAGCATTTAATTAGTCAGTTACCGGAATTGTAGCTAATTACAAAATTTCAATTACTAGATTCTAAAATCTATTAATTTATTCGAAAAGGTTAACATTTTTTTAAATAGCCTCTAAGTGTTCCTAAATACCATTTCACACAAGAAATTCACAAGTATAAACATGATTTTTTTAAATCTCGGATTAGTCATGAATTTTATAGGCAAATGGATGGTAAAATTAGTGTTTATTCCCGTACATTATATGGCCATTTTAATAATCTTGCGAGAGCGGGTTTTTGTTTGAACGCGGATCGATTTGGGACGTTGCGGTTTTTTTCTTTTGCTGGTGAATTTAAACCCATATCGGCAGGAAAAAATACTGCCGGCGTTCGTATGGGTCCTAGTCACCTTTTCGCAACGTGAAATTTTGATTAAAGGCATCCTAAGAAGCAAAATTTATATGAAAAAAAATAAACGGTTGTTGTTGTTTGAGTTTGTAACCCTTGCCTTGTCCCCTACGTGAGATCCCGTCCCGTTTTTGTCGGCGTTCATGGCTTTACAAGATGATTTTAATTTTAACTCTTGCTTGTTAAATTATCCAGCGCTCTTTTAATAAAAGTAATAAAACGGCAGTCTAAATGTTTTTTTCTTCAGCAAGCAACTATACAGTCTGTTCAATTCGAATGGTTGGATTTTGAAACGGGCTGCGGAGAAAAATAAGAAGGGGGGGAAAAGTCGCATTTTTTTAAACCGCCCCCCCCCCCTCCTCAACCCCCTCCCCTCCCTCCTCAAAAGGCGCCGAAATGAATTATATGTCTGCTTCGTGGATTGCGGCACGACGCCCCAGCGGCAGAAAGAAATGTGCAGCGCGCTTGCCTGAAGGTAGGTTTTTGTAATTCCTACTGTCAGGGACACATGACAATAACCTATCTTGAATTGACTTTGACTTTAAAAAAAAACTCTTCTCTCGTTGGCCAAAGTGCTTTACGATTGGTATAAGAATAGTATAACAAACAACAGTGGGTCATAGATTAAATACAAACACTAAATTCAAAGGAAGGAGGGGAGAGGTTACATTTACACGGGGTGGTCATAGATTAAATACAAAAACACTAAATTCAAGGAGAAGGAGAGGGAGAGGGAGGAAGGAGGTAGTAGGGTTACACAAGAAGCGGCCCTGGAGAAAATCAGCCTGGGGGGTATGCCCTTTGCGAGCAAGCATCTAAGGAGCGGAGAAGGCATGATGAGCATCTAGCAAGACTAGCTGCGAAAGCCAGCTTTTGCATAGCAAGGCTAGCCATTAAAGGATGCGAGAAGGAGATAGGCAACGTTTCGGGCGAAGAAAACCCTTCTTCAAACTGATGGGGGGTGGTGGGGCGGGGAGGAGAGGGGGGGGCGGGAGTGAAGGGGGGGTGAGATGGGAGGAGAAGGGGGCGGGGAGGCAAGTGAGAAGAGAAGAAGAGTAGAGAAGAAGGAAAGAAGGAGAGATGAAGGGGGGAGAGGGAAGAAAGAAGGGAGAGGGCGGGGGGTGAAGAAGGGAAAAAAGAAAAAAAAAAAAAAGGGAAAAAAGGAGGAGGGGAGGAGAGCCCAGAAGGTGCGCTGAGGGGACAATTAGTGGAAGTCTGGTTTTAAGTGGCGGGGATATGTAGTAAGGGGGGAAGGAAAGGGGGGGAAGACAGACAAGGTGAAAGGAAAAGACAGCAAGGGTGAAAAGAAAAGAAGACACAAGACAGCGGCATAAGACCACAGCAAGACAAAGAAAAGGACAGCAAAGGGCAAGAAGGAGTTAACAGAAGGTTGTTGGTGTTAAAAGAAATTTTATTGTGGAGAAAGGGTTAACAGGAATTGAGAAATTCATATTTTGTTTTTCAAGCCCAGCCCCCCTGAGGGATGCAGACCTCCCCAAGCGGAAAATGAATATGAGGGGTGGTGCTGTTTCCCTCCGGTGCTGTTCCTCAACTTGCGGTCGTGTTTTGGTTTTTGTACTCTGGGGCCGTGGAGTGAAGGCCAGGAAGAGAGGGCAGAGGGAAGGTCGGATACGGGAATGGGAGGGGGAGTTAAGGGGGAAGTTGAAGTTGTAAGTTGAGTTGAAGTTGAGGGATGTTGAGTGAGAGGGGGAGTTGAAGTGCTGAGCCACTGGTGGTCAGTTGGTTATTGCGGAACGGAAAGTTTGAGTTCGTTCGGCGAAACGGTCGCCCCGCCGGAGCCTCCGCTTATGGTTCTCACCGATATAGATCAGCTGGCATCTAGAGCTGAGCAGCTGGATATGCAGTAGATGGGTTGGAGGGAGGTGCAGGTGTACCTCTGTCGGTCCTGGGACAGGAATCTGCCTGGGTCCCTGAAAGGAGTGGGAGGGGGTGAGGTGAAGGGAACAAGAGTGTAGCATTTCATTTTCTTGCGGTTGCGAAGGGGAGAAAGTGCCGGGGGGAAGGGGTGGAGCGGGGAGGGAAGGGAAGAGATGGACAAGGCAGTTCAGTTGCGTGGATGAGGGGTGTGGTCCCTTTTTTTTGCGGTAAAGGCGACAGGGGCGGACGCGGTGAGGGGGAGATAGGAAAAGATGTGGCGAGAGCTACGTGATAATAGTGGTGGGATATGTTGGTGGGGCTCACGTTTCACGTCAATTCAAGGAGATGCTGCCTGTCCCGCTGTGCCGCTTCTGACTTAGCCCAGCTTTATGTATCACTCTTTTGCAGATTTTTATCATTGTTTTATATTCATCTTCTTGCGTTCACCATTTAGTCCTCTCGTTTCTCTTTATCCCTAACTAGTCTGAAGAAGTGGGCTCGACCCGAAACGCCACCCAATTCCTTCTCTATCAGAGGATGCTGCCCTTCTTTTTCCCGGCTTGGTAGTTACCTCCAAGCATTTTGTGGTTCTTTCTTCGGAGGATTGTTTGTGTTGCGTTGTGTCTCCGTCTGGGTCTGATGTATTTATATTTTTGGTTTAATGTGTATGTGGTAGTTTATTTGATTTTATTTTGCTGGTTATTATTGGTCTTTTGGTGTATGTCTGGCTGATTTGTATTGTGCCCGCCGCTTGGTATGTCTACCTTGTGAAAGAACAAAATGCACAGAGTGAAAGGTAGCAGAGTACGATGGAGTGAGAGTGTAGATTGATGAGGATATATAAATCAGCAAGATGGTAGTCAGAGTAGATGGGAGATTATCAGAGTATGAGTACAGAGGAGTAGATGGGATAAATATGGATGATATATAAAAAATAATAGATTCCAAGAAGTTACAGGGGTCGAGGGGGACCCTTACTTCAGATTGGTTAGGGTTAAGATAAGAGAAGATGAGTTGAGAGAAATTATAGACAGATATGTGGAGGTGAATAAAGAATGAGGCCGCTGCGGCTTGTAACACTCTGGAGGTTTATTTGAAGGATGAGATTAGTGATTGAGAGACGGAATAATCTTATTGAAACATATAAGATGTTAAGGGTTTGTTGGACACGCAAGAAAAAGAGGCAGGAAACATGTTCCCGATTGTTGGGGGGTCGTCCAGTATCAGGGGGCCACACCACACACAGTTTATGAATATGGGGTACGCCATTTAGAACGGGATGAGAACACTTTTTCACACAGAGGAGTGGTGATGAGTCTGTGGAATTCTCTCTGCCTATGAGGGCGGGGGGTGTGGTGGTGGATTGGCTCTGGGGGTTGTGTTGGTTGGGGTAACGGCCCTTGGTGTCTTCTGGTTTTAAAACCAAGCATCTGCTTAAAGTTAGTTCCTTCCCACGCAAAGTAGGGGGGGTACTTTACTGCAAGGGAACTGGCCCCTCCATTCACCCCCCTTCAGCCCACATTGTCTGTTTGCTTTGCTTGCCTATGATGGGGGTTCAACGTGATGCATGAAATTTGCATCTGTTTTTTTATAACTATTTTAAACTAACACTAATTCCTCTGCCTAACATAATTATTATTTTCTCCACTCATTCTTAGAGTCACTCAACGTGGGAAAAAAGGAGGAGGAAACAGGCCCTTCTCGCGCCCCTATCTTATTTAGTCCCCATTGCCTGTCTCTGCGTTTAGGTTCCTTATCCATCTCTAAACCTTGTCCTATCCATGTAACTGTCCAAATGTTTTCAAAAGGTTTGCGATAGTCCCAAGCCTTCAACTAATCTCTCTTTCGGCGCAACTCGTTCCATACGCCCACCGCCCTCTGGTTCCTATATCAACTTATTCCTTGGTGTTAGGCGGCATAGCTATCCATGGTGGCGCAGTGGGGTTAGAGGCTGCTGCCTCACGCGCAATAACCGGGTGTTCCTTCCCGACCGCGGGGGTGCATGGTCTGTGCAGTCTGACGGTGTTTGCACGTTTCCCGTGACCCGCGTGGGTTTTCTCCGGGAGCTCGATGTTTCTCCCACACTCTTGGAAGACGTTCGGGTTTTGCAGGTTTAATTGCTTCGGTTTAAAGATTGTAATTTATCCGAGTGTGTGGTGTGTGTCGGATGGTGTTAGTGTGCGGGGTGGGGATCATAGCTGGTCAGCACGGACTCGGTGGGCGAAGGGCCTGTTTTCCGCTCTGTATTCCAAACTAAACGAAAAACCAAACTGACTTTTCATTCAAACAGTGCCTGCTTTACCCTACATCTCTCGAAACCTTCGTTATTCCAATACCTGTCAATGTCTTTTAAATGTTGTTTATAGCACCTGCACTCAACTACCTCTCTTGGCCAAGCTCGTTTCATGCAACCACCCGACTCTGTTGTGAAAAAATGTTATGCCCTTGGGGTTTCCTATTGCCTTGGTTATTATTTTTCCTCCTTCAACTCCATTTTATGCTGTCTTATTGTAAAACCTTGTAACACATTATGCCCATTATTGTCCACTTATGCCCCTTTAGGGATACCCTGGCGGGTCGGGTGGTTTTTTGTCTCCGGCAACCACCTTGAATAGCATCCGCAGTTTTTTTTAAAACGGAAACCATTAGGGAGACTGGACAGAAACCTCTGGGGAACCTACAGAAAACCGCACGGGGAATGGGAAACCCTGGGGGGGGGGGGGGGGGTCGCAGTAGTCTCCAGTGGTTTCCTATGTGGGACAGGGGCATTACTGTCCATCGCTCTCGCCTTCTGAAAACCCCAATGACTTAAGGGCCAATGTCCTCACTGGCGGACATGCAGCACGTTGAGGTCTGACATATCAGGGTCACTGAAAAAAATACGCGGCGTGATGTGGCGGGTGCAACGCAGTCGTGTTGTTCTTTGTGTTAGTGGGCAAACGCAGTTGACGACGTATAGACCAGCGCCGTGCGTTTTTTAATTAAATTATAAATATTTATTAGCAGCGAATTGTTGTAAGGGATAAAGACGTATCGACATTAGTTTATTACAACTATATTTACAGCTTTCAGTTTTAAATTCAAGCCTAGAGCAGGGAAAAATACCTCTTAAGTACCCAAAGAAATGCTAAAAGAGAAAAGGAAAATAAAATAAGGAGAAGAAAAGTATGGTTATATACCTCCCCCCCCCCCCCCCCCCCCCCCCCCCCCCCCCCCCCCCCCCCCCCAACCCCCCCGCCCCACCCCCCTCAACCATCCTGGTGACCAGATTTAAATTTAAATTTGTGTTTATGTTTAACCTTCTGTTGTGCGAAATTCAGTTCTGGAAGGTAAATCATGTCTCTAAGAAATTGATGTGTTTTTTTTACGCCAAAACAGCCTAATGTTTTCCATATCCAGTGGTGTTCTCGGAATTATCCGTGACGATCATCTTCCCACGCGGGTTGTTTTTTTCAAGAGTCTCAACTTTTTTTTTTTTTTTTTTTGTCGCGCGCTGGATTTTTAAACATAGAAACATAGAACATAGAAAGAAATTAGAGTGCAGGAGGAGGCCATTCAGGCCCTTGAGGCCTGCACCCGCCATTCAATATGATCTATGGGCTGATCATCGAACCAGATATTCCCGTACCTGCCTTCTCTCCATACCCTTGTTCTCCCCTTAGCCACAAGGGCCAAATCCAACTCATCTTAAATATAACCAATGAAACTGGCCTCAACTACCCTCTGTGCAGAGAGTTCCGAGACTCACCACTCTGTCTGTGTGAAAAAGTCTTTTCATCTCGGTCTTCTTAAAGGATTTCCCCTTTATCCTTAAGCTGTGACCCTCTTGTCCTGGACTTCTCCCGAACATCGGGAACAATCTTCCTGGCATCTAGCCCTGTCCAACCCCTTAAGAATTTTGTAAGTTTCTATAAAGATTCCCTCTCAATCTCCTATATTTCTAGAGAGTATAAACGGAGTCTATCCAGTCTTTCTTCATTAACGGACAGTCCTGACATCCAGGAATCAGTTGGTGAACTTCTCTGCATCCCACTATGGCAAATAAATGTCCGTTCTCAGATTTGGAGACCAAAATCTGTACGCAATACAACTCAGGTGTGGGTCTCACCAAGACCCCTACAACTGATGTAGAACCTTCCCTGCTCCGGTACTCAAATCCTTTGCTATGAAGCTAACATATCATTCCCTTTCACTGCTGCTGAAGATTTTGAACTTTCGAAATCTTTGCGACACTGAGCTGACCGCTGGATAAATCGTCAAGTGGGACAGGCCCTTAATGCTCCCGTCCCACTTAGGAAACCTGAACGGAACCTCTGGAACTTGCGCCCCCACCCAAGGTTTCCGTCGGTTCACCGGAGTTTCGTCCTCCGGCAACCACCTCACTAGCATCGCGACCCAGGCTTTGACTAAAAAATCACCGTTTTTTTTTAATGGAAAACCACTTTCGAACCGTTAGGGAGACCTGACAAAAACCTCCAGGGAAACCTCCGGGAACCGCACGGAAAGCCTTGGTGGGTGGGGGGGCCCCCCCCCCCCCCCCACAAAGTCTCCACAGGTTTCCGTTCAGGTTCCTAAGTGGGACAGGTGGGCATTAGTCTGCACCGCCGTCTGTGGCGATGAATTCCACAGATTCACCACCCTTTTCCTCCTCATCTCCACTCTGAAGTTGCTCCCATTGGAAGCAGGACTGTGAAGGTTCAACGGGTCTCCGACACCAGCAATGGAGCGAGCGAGGTGCGGGCTTTTGAAGTGAGGGGAGGCAAAGGAAACAAAAGGAAACAGGACTTGGGCACAAGGAGCTGCAGAGGCTGGCTTACAAAACAAAAACTCACAAAGTGCGTGAGTTACTCCAGCACGTTGTGTCTTTATTCATTAGTGATAGGAGCAGAATTAGGCCATTCGGCCCATCAAGTCTACTCCGCCATTCAATCACGGCTGATCTATCTCTCCCTTCCAACCCCATTCTCCTGCCTTCTCCCCATAACCCCTGACACCCGCACTAATCAAGAATCTATCTATATCGGCCTTAAAAATATTAATTGACTTGGCCTCCACAGCCGTCTGTGGCAACGAATTCCACAGATTCACCACCCTCTGGCTGAAGAAATTCCTCCTCATCGCCTTCCTAAAGGCTAAGTCCTTTAATTCAAACTGAGGTCTGCCATCTGGTCCTAGACTGCTCCCACTGGTGGTGGGAAACATCCTCCCCTACATCATGTCTGAAACATGATAAACTAAGCTCACCTGCTGGGCTCACGGGTCGGTCACGGTGGTGTAGCGCGGTAGAGTTGGCAGCCGTCACAGCGCCGGAGACCCGGGTGCGATCCCGACTACGGGTGCTTGTCTGTATGGAGTTTGCACGTTCTCCCCGTGACCTGCGTGGGTTTTCTCCGGATGCTCAGGGTTCTGGTTTCCTCCCGCACTCCAAGAGACGTGCAGGTTTGTAGGTCAATTGTCTTCAGTAAAATGGTTCCTCGTGTGCGTAGGATAGTGTTAGTGTACGGGGAGATCGCTGGTCAGCATGGTCTTGCTGGGCTAGAGGGCCTGTTTCTAAAGCCTCCTGTTCCTATTGCTTGCTTTCTCAGAAACTGAATTTGGGAAGGGGCGATACGGGAGGGGCAATGATCACCTCCCTGTGTTTCTGACGCTCATTCATGTGTTTGTAGGTCAAGACTCACCTTCAGGCCCAGTCTAAGTCGACGATAGCAGTGGGACATCAGTACCGGCACCAGGTAGGTGGGACCCAGGCCCAGGGTGCACACATACATGCACACATTCAGACTCACACACATATGTATGCAGGCAGACACACACACACACACGCACACACACGCCACACGCGCACAACACCACGCGCACAACGCACACGCACACACACACACACAAGTATACGAATGCAGACACACACACACACATACGAATGCAGACACACACATGCAGACTCACACACACACACATGCACACACATGCAGACACACACACACACACACACACGTATACGTATGCAGACACACATGCAGACACACACACACACACACATACACACACATGCAGACTCACACACACACACACACGTATACGCATGCATACACACACACACACACACACACACACACACACACACACACACACCACACACGCACACACACACACACACACACACACACACACACACACACACACACACACACACACACACACAGATATATATGAAGGGAATGGATAGGGTGAACACACAGAGTCTTTTACCCAGAGGAGGGGAATCGAGAGCCAGAGGACATAAACCTATGTGAGAGGGGAAAAGGTTTAATAGGAACCCGAGGGGAACCTTTTTCACACAAAGGGTGTTGGGTGTGTGGAACAAGGTGCCAGGGGAGGTAGTTGAGGCTGGGACTAAAGACATCTAGACAGGTACAAGTTTAAAGGGAAGGTTTAGAGGGATCTGGACCAAAGAGTGGGCAGGCGGGACTAGTGTAGATGGGGCAGCTTGGCCAGTATGGGCCAGTTGAGATGAAGAGCCTGTTTCGGTGCTGTACAAGACTCCGAGACCAGTGTTCTCCATGGGGGGGGGGGGGGGGGGGGGAGTGGGGGGGGGAGTTGGAGCCCGTGACCTGTGACTCAGGGCCCAGCAAGTTCAGTATCGGAATGTGTTGAAAAGGAGGAACTTCCTGAGAGGAAGTGGATCAGAAACTTAAGAGATCGTTCAGATACTTAAGAAAGAACTGCAGATGCTGACAAACACAAAATGCTGGTGGGTGAGGCAGCATCTATAGCGAGAAGGGAGGAGGGAGCAAATTGGAGGAACAGCACCTCATATTCCGCTTGGGGAGTCTGCATCCTCTTGGCATGAACATCAAATTCTCTCAATTTTGTTAACCCTTGCTGTCTCCTCTCCTTCCTACCTCTCCCTCAGCCCTCGGGCTCCTCCTCCTCCTTTTTCCCTTCTGCTCCCCACCTCCCCCCCCCCCCCCACCTCCCATCAGTCTGAAGAAGGGTTTCGGCCCGAAACATTGCCTATCTCCTTCGCTCCATAGATGCTGCCTCACCCGCTGAGTTTCTCCAGCATGTTTGTCTACCATATATTTCTGATAACTGGTTTAAGCAAAAAATAACATATTTTTCTCTAGTTCATTGACAATGCCTTAAAAAAATCAAACTGCTTGTTCAAAGCTGAAGCAAATAGAGGCAAACAGAAGAACTAGCCTTGGAGGAGAGAGTGGGAAAGAGAGAGAGAGAGAGAAAACAACACACATAAACTTTTGATAAACTAACAAAAATAAACATAAACATACTTACATTTTTTAAATTTACATAACATTCCTAAATGATGGGTAAAAACGACTAAATAAGGTGGGTGAATGAGGGTCTGTACCTGCACGCCAGGAAGCACAGACAGGACTTATGGAAACCGTGCATGCGTTTGTACGGCCATCGTAGAGTCTGTCCTCACCTTCCCCATCATGGTCTGGTTTGGCTCGGCCACCAAGCACGACACCCGAATCGTCCGATCAGCAGAGAAGGTTATTGGCTGCAACCTTCCCTCCATTGATGAACTGTACACTGCAAGGGCCAGGAAGCGAGCGGGCAAGATCATCTCTGACCCCTCTCACCCTGGCCACAAACTCTTTGAATCACTTCCCTCTGGAAGGCGACTCCGGACTGTCAAAGCTGCCACAGCCAGACATAAAAACAGTTTATATCCACGAGTAGTTGCTCTACTCAACAGCCAAAAATCTGTAGCCTCCCTTTGATCTGGTATATTGTTGGTTCACATGCTTGATCAATGGTGTTTTATCATTAATGTTTTATTATTATTAATGTTTAGTGTTTTCTGAGTCATTCGTAACTGTCACTGTATGTCATGTTGTTACTTGTGGGCGGAGCACCAAGGCAAATTCCTTGTATGTGAATGCTTGGCCAATAAACGTACCCACTTACTCGAGTGAGTCACTTGATGATACACAAATCCGTCACGTACCGTTCCTGTCCACCGACCACTAAAGGCCGTTTCACACTGGCGCTGTATAGACGCCGCTAAATATGCTAATTAGGCGCCGCTAAATATTCCGTGCGTGTATAATAAAATTACGAATACGTAATTAAACACAAAAATGGCTCAAAAATGCAGTAACTTACGATTAGCCTATTTATCACAATGTCTCACGGAACCCCTAGCGATCTCTCGCGGAACCCTCGTGTTCCATGGAACCCCGGTTGAGAAACGCTGCCTTGTCCAAATCATTTACAACGTGAAGAGAAGCGGCCCCAGCAACGACCCTTGTGGAACTCCGCTGGTCACTGGCAGCCAACCTGAACAAGTGCCTTTTATTAATTTTGTTATTTAACTGCCATCCAGCGAACCGCTGTCCATGCTGGTATCTGCCCTTTGATACCGTGGGTCCTCATCTTTTAGTACTGTGTAACCTCATCCTTTATAATCTATATATTATTAAAACGCTCATATTGACCACTTCCTGTCTGCTCTGTAATTAAATTTGCGCAAATACGATCCCCCCATACGCGCTAAACGATAAAAAGCGCTTTAACCACCTGACTTCCCCAAACTTCTCCTCTGTTGCAAGTCAAATAAGTTTTGTTCCAATCCAGTGCAATAGTACATACCACATAGAAGGTTCGCCCTCCTCCCCCACCCTCCCCCGCCCCCCACCCTCTTTTCCCCCCCCCCCCCCCCCCCCCCCGCACCCCCCCCCTATGGAGAAGGGTTCGCCCCTCGATCCCTAACTCCCCCCCCCCTCCCCCCCCCCCTTTTCCCCCCCTACCCCCCCCCCCACCCGCCCACGAGACCCTCACCCCCTCCCCCCCCCCCCCCCCTCCCCCTCGGCCTTACCCCCCCTCCCCCCCCCTCCCCCCCCCCCCCCCCGCCCCCCCTCCCGCCCGTCTCGACCCCCCACCCCCCCCCCACCCCTCCCCCGACACCCCCTCCCCCACCCCCATATGGGGAGAAGGCAGGAATGGGGTACTGATTGGGGATGATCAGCCGTGATCACATTGAATGGCGGTGCTGGCTTGAAGGGCCAAATGGCCGATTCCTGCACCTATCGTCTAATGGCTTTCTGTATCGATCTACTCGAGTGGAGAAAAGCCTGCTTTAAATATAAATTGTAACCTAGCCCAAGAATCCATAGTATATATTTTTGATAATTTACCAGCATTCAGCCTCATCACCGGTAGTCTCCTTTACTCAGCTGCAATACCGACACATCCCATTTCACCTTCTCCCTTTCAAATTGTAGGTTAAATCTTATATTGTGGTCACTACCTCCTAATGGTTCCTTTGCCTCAAGTTCTCTTCTTAAATCTGGTTCATTGCACAATACTAAATCTAGAATTGCCTTACCCCTGGTAGGCTCCACTAAGAAACTATCTCGGAGGCAGTCTACAAATTCTCTCTCTTGGGCTCCAGTGCCAGCCTGATTTTCCCAGTCTACCTGCATATTGAAATCTCCCATGACCACATTCGCATTGCCTTTCCTCCACGCCAATTTTATTTCCTGATGCAACTTGTACCCTACATCCTGGCGACTATTTGGGGGGGGCCTGTAAATGACTCCCATTAGAGTCTTTTTTACGCTTGCAGTTCTTCACCTCGACCCACAGGGACTCCCTGTCACCCTTTGCTAAGGACTGAATTTCATTGCTTACCAACAGTGCTACCCCACCCCCTCTGCCCACCTGTCTGTCCTTGAGATAGGATGTGTAGCCTTGAATATTTAGCTCCCAGCTCCGATCCTCTTGCTGCCACGTCTCTGTAATGCCTACAGCATCATGCCTGCCAATTTCCACCTGTCCGTCCCCCCCACTTCCCGCCACGGGTATGTAAGTAAGTTTATTGGCCAAGTATTCACATACAAGGAATTTGCCTTGATGCTCCGCCCACAAGTAACAACATGACATACAGTGACAGTTACACGGGGTCCCATGTAATCCCGCACTACCCGCTCCATGGTCGGATAGTCGCGACTAAACCGTCTCCCCCCCACCGGGTTTGCCAGGTGAGGAGGGGGGCTGTGGATCCCAGCAGGTACTGACCATCAATTCGGTGCTGACCACCCCTCCTCTCACAACTATCCTGATATTACCCGACCTTACTCTCTTGTAAAAGTGGAAGAACGGGTGCAGGAGTAGAGGCCATTCGGCCCTTCGAGCCAGCACCGCCATTCAATATGATCATGGCTGATCATCCAAAATCAGTACCCCGTTCCTGCTTCTTCCCCCTCATATAATAGAAACATAGAAACATAGAACATAGGTGCAAGAGGAGGCCATTCGGCCCTTTGAGCCAGCACCGCCATTCATTGTGATCATGGCTGATCGTCCCCAATCAATAACCCGTGCCTGCCTTCTCCCCTTGATTCCGTTAGCCCTAAGAGCTAAATCCAACTCTCTCTTGAAAACATCCAATGAATCGGCCTCCACTGCCTCCTGGCAGAGAATTCCACAGATTCACAACTCTCTGGGTGAAAAATGTTTTCCCTCATCTCAGTCCAAAATGGCCGACCCCTTATTCTTAAACTGTGTGTGGCCCCTGGTTCTGGACTCCCCCAACATGGGCAACATTTTTCCGGCATCTATCCAGCCTGTCCAATCTTTTAAGAATTTTAAATGTTTCTATAAGGTCCCCTCTCGTCCTTCTAACTTCTAGTGAATACAAGCCCTTTTTAAACTTTCTGCCGTGTTATTTCTGGAGACTTCCATGACCTTTCCTGCACTCTCTTTCCCGTTAACTCCACACATACGCTTCCACATTGTTGACCCTAGCATGAGGACCCTACCTGACCCCATTGCTACGTGTCCATGAATAAATACTGGGGGTGTTTAATACGTGTCCATGAATAAATACTGGGGGTGGCCCAGCGGTAGAGTTGCTGCCTCACAGCGCCAGAGACCCGGGTTCCATCCTGACTACGGGTGCTTGTCTGTGCAGAGTTTGTACCTTCTCCCCGTGACCACGTGGGTTTTCTCCGGGTGCTCCGGTTTCCTCCCACACTCCAAACACGTGCAGATTTTGTAGGTTAATTGGCTTGGTAAATGTAAATATGTCCCTAGTGGGTGTAGGATAGTGTCAGTGTGCGGGGATCGCTGGTCAGCCCAGACTAGGTAGGCCGAAGGGCCTGTTTCTACGCTGTATCTCTAAACTAAACTAAAGCAAATAACTGGAGGCCTCTGCTCAACCTAAGACCTAACTGGCTGATGGAGCAGGGGCAGGGAGTTGCAAGCAGGAGTGTGAGGGTTCAACACCGAGAGCAGCAATGGAGAGAGGTGCGGGCATGAAGTGAGGGAGGGCAAGGGCCAGGAGGGTAGATCATAGGACAGGACAGTGGACTCAAGGATAGTTTAGTTTAGAGATACCGCGCGGAAACAGGCCCTTCGGCCCATCGGGTCCGTGCGGACCAGCGATCCCCGCACTCTAACACTATCCTACACCCACTAGGGACAATTTTTACATTTACCAAGCCAATTAACCTACAAACCTGTACGTCTTTGGAGTGTGGGAGGAAACTGAAGATCTCAGAGAAAACCCACGCAGGTCACGGGGAGAACGTGCAAACTCCGCACGGGCAGCACCTGCAGTCGGGATCGAACCCGGGTCTCCAGCGCTGCATTCGCTGTAAGGCAGCAGCGCAACTGTGGTCGCCCTTATGCTGGCTTACAAAACAAAACACACAAAGCACTTGAGTTTCTCCAGAACTTTGTGCCTTTTTTCATAAGTTCATAAGCCATCGGACCAGAATTAGGTCATTTGGCCCATCAAGTCTACTCCGCCATTCAATCAGGTCTGATTCACCTTTCCCACTCTACCCCATTCTCCTGCATTCTCCACCTTACCCCTGACACCTTTACTAATCAAGAATCTATCAATCTCCACCACAAAAATATCCACTGACTTGTGGCCTCCACAGCCGTCCGTGGCAAAGAATTCCACAGATTCACTACCCTCTGACTAAAGAAATTCCTCCTCATCTCCTTTCTAAAGGAACGTCCTTTCATTCTGAGGCTGTGACCTCTGGTCCCAGAATCTCCAACTAACGGGAACATCCTCTCCACACCCACTTGTCTTAGTGGTGACTTGATCACGAGTATTCTTTGCGCAACTCGCCTCACGAAACCAAAAGGAATCTTTTTGTAAAAGAAAAAGCTAAGAAAAGAGGAAGTGTCTGCCTGTTTCTGTCGAAGTTATAGGGGGCAGGAGTTTAAATAATGACAACATCCCTCCCTGGAGTACGTAAATATGTTACGATACGATAGAATTTTATTTATCCCAGGAGGGATATTGATCAGTCATAAAAACACAAAATACATGAAACATGAAATTAAAGTGTCGAGTGGAAAGGATTGGGGATGTGCAAAGATTGAGGAGGAACGACATCAACATGTGTGGTATCTGTTTCAAGTTCAAGAGAGTTTATTGTCACGTGTCCCTGATAGGACAATGACATTCTTGCTTTGCTTCAGCACACAGAACATAGTAGGCATTGACTACAAAACAGATCAGTGTGTCCATATACCATTATATAAATATATACACACATGAATACATAAACTGATAAAGTCCAAATAACAGATAATGGGTTATTAATGTTCAGAGTTTTGTCCGAGCCGGGTTTAATAGCCTGATGGCTGTGGGGAAGTAGCTATTCCTGGTCGTTGCAGTCTTCAGGCTCCTGTACCTTCTACCTGAAGGTAGCGGGGAGATGAGTGTGTGGCCAGGGTGGTGTGGGTCCTGGATGATGCTGCCAGCCTTTTTGAGGCAGCGACTGCGATAGATCCCCTCACTGGAAGGAAGGTCAGAGCCGATGATGGACTCTATTTGTTAGATGTTTGGGAGAAAGATTTTCAAAACAAATAAGAATCCTACGGATAAAGTTAACTCTGGGGAAAGAGAGAGATGGAAGGTTACAGAGACATTGATATAAAAATGCTACAGTTACTGTGTCTTGTTGAAGCTGTTTGGGTCTCCTCAAACTGTTTCCCGATGTACATATGATAGAATTATATTTATCCGAGGAGGGCAATTGATTTGCCAATAGTTATAACAAAACAAGATACATGGAACATGAAATTAAAGTGAGGAGTGGAAAGGATTGGGGATGTAAAGATTGGGGGGGGGGGGGTAGTCTCAGTCTACCCCACGACAGAAGTGGGAGGAGTTGTACAGTTTGATAGCCACAGGGAAGCAGGATCTCCTGTGGCGTTCTGCGCTGCATCTTGGTGGGAACCAGTCTGTTGCTGAAGGTGATCCTCAGGTTGACCAGTGTGCCACGGAGGGGGTGTGAGCTGTATTGTCCAGGATGCTCCGCCGTTTGAGGAGCATCCTCCCCTCCGAGACCAATCTCCCAAGAATCCGACTCCAACTTCGCACCCGGGACGGAGCCAGCCTTCCCGATGAGTTTGTTGATCCTGTTGGCGTCCGCGGCCTTCGCCCTGGTGCCCCGGCGCACGGCAGCGAAGAAGATGGCGCGGGCCACCGCCGATGGGTAGAACATCTGCAGCGTCTCACTGCAGATGTTGAAGGAGCGGAAACACACTTCCCGGGATCCCCTGTAAATACGACACGCTACGATAGAACTTTATTCATTCCTGGAGGGAAATTGGTCTGCCAACAGACACAACACACGAGGTGCATAAAAACTTGAAATTAAAATTAAATTAAAAGTGAAAAAAAAAAGACAACACAGCACCTTCACCGGAACGAACGAACGCAAGCTTATCCCCTGGGCAGAGGATTTGAAAACTAGAGTGCCCCCCTCCCCCACACCAGATCCCCCATTGTTCTTCACAGCGGTCCGCCCGCTCTGGGTTCCCCATTGTTTTCCCCTCCCCCCCCTCACGCTCATAGACCGTTGATCGTGGGTCGATGCCGAGGCTCCCGTTGCTGCCGAGGCTGCCATTGCTGCTGAGGCTCCTGTAGCTGACACACACATTCACCTTGACCCCCTGCAAATATGAATGAATGAATAAGTTTATTCATACAAGTATTCACATACAAGGAATTTGCCTTGGTGCTCCGCCCACAAGTGACAACATGAAATACAGTGACAGTTAGGAATGACACATAAAACATTAATAATAAAACATTATTGGTTAAACATGTAAATTAAATAAAATACCAGAGCAAAAGGAGGCTACAGATTTTTGGTTATTGAGTAGAGTAACTACTCGTGGATTTATGTCTGGCTGTGGCAGCTTTGACAGTCCGGAGTCGCCTTCCAGAGGGAAGTGATTCAAAGAGTTTGTGGCCAGGGTGAGAGGGGTCAGAGATGATCTTGCCCGCTCGCTTCCTGGCCCTTGCAGTGTACAGTTCATCAATGGGGGGAAGGTTGCAGCCAATAACCGTCTCAGCTGATCGGACGATCCGCTGCAGCCTCCGGATGTGGACGCCCCACTTACAGTAGGGGGTGAGAAAGCTGGAAGACAGAGGTTACTGACCTCCCCACCATCGATAGGATATATCGGCGTTGTTGCCTCAAAATGGCCGCCAGCATCGTCAGAGACCCACACCACCCTGGCCACGCTCTCATCTCACCCCTGCCATCAGGAAGAAGGTACAGGAGCCTGAAAACTGTAACCTGTCACTTGTTAGGTTTTTTTTCTATCCCCCGTTGATAGGCACAAAATGCTGGCGTATCTCAGCGGGACAGGGAGCATCTCCGGAGAGAAGGAACGGGCGACGTTTCGGGCCGAGACCCTTCTTCAGACTGCAACGTCCGAAACTGTACCTTTTTTTCCCCAAACTAACGGAAAGCCTCCTTCGTCATTCAGGGAATGCTGCACGCGTTGATGACCATTTACCGGCGGCACGGGATCATCGGTCTGTGGCGCGGCTCGAGTTCGGCCGTGCCGAGGGTGATGGTGGGTTCCGCCGTGCAGCTCGCCACATTCTCCGAAACCAAACAGCTGACCAGAGACATGCAGGTGAGAGGCGCCCCAGCGGTGGGGTGGGTCATAAGGTCATGTGATAGGAACAGAATTAGGCCATTCGGCCCATCACGTCTACTCCGCCATTCAATCATGGCTGATCTACCTCTCCCTCCTAACCCCATTCTCCTGCCTTCTCCCCATAACCCCTGACACCCGCACTAATCTATCCATGCTTTAAAAATATCCACTGATTGAATGGAGCGGCTGGGCTTGTACACTCTGGAGTTTAGAAGGATGAGAGGGGATCTCATTGAAACATATAAGATTGTTAAGGGTTTGGACACGCTAGAGGCAGGAAACATGTTGGGGAGTCCAGAACCAGGGGCCACACACAGTTTAAGAATAAGGAGTAAGCCATTTAGAATGGAGACGAGGAAACACTTTTCTCACAGAGAGTGGTGAGTCTGTGGAATTCTCTGCCTCAGAGGGTGGTGGAGGCCGGTTCTCTGGATACTTTACTTTCAAGAGAGAGTTAGATAGTGCTCTTAAAGATAGCGGAGTCAGGGGAGAAGGCTGACTCCCCAGAAACGGGGTACTGATTGGGGATGATCAGCCATGATCACATTGAATGGCGGTGCTGGCTCGAAGGGCCAAATGGCCTACTCCTACTCCTATTGTCTATTGACTTGGCCTCCACAGCCCTCTGTGGCAAAGAATTCCACAGATTTACCACACTCTGACTACAGACATTTCTCCTCATCTCCTTCCTAAAAGAACGTCCTTTAAATCTGAGGCTGTGCCCTCTAGTCCTGGACTCTCCCGCCGGTGGGTGCAGAAACCTAAACGCCGCAGACGATGGAATCCCGAAGTAAAAAGAAAAAGGCACCAATTGGCGGCAAGGTGGCGCTGCGGTAGAGTTGCCGCCTCACAACAGGTTCGATCCCAGCTACGGGCGCAGTCTGTACAGAGTTTGTACCTTCTCCCCGTGACCTGCGAGGGTTTTCTCCGAGAACTTCGATTTCCTCCCACACTCCATAGATGTACAGGTTTGTAGGTTAATTGGCTTGGCATATGTGTAAATTGTCCCTGCTAAGTTCAGCCAACATACCATGCGCTTTCAGCAGGCAGTGAAGAAAGCGAATGGTATGTTAGCATTCATAGCAAAAGGATTTGAGTACAAAAGCAGGGAGGTTCTACTGCAGTTGTACAGGGCCTTGGTGAGGCCACACCTGGAGTATTGCGTACAGTTTTGGTCTCCAAATCTGAGGAAAGACATTCTTGCCATAGAGGGAGTACAGAGAAGGTTCACCAGACTGATTCCTGGGATGGCAGGACTTCCATATGAAGAAAGACCAGATAGACTCGGCTTGTACTCGCTGGAATTTAGAAGATTGAGGGGGGATATCATAGAGACTTACAAAATTCTTAAGAGGTTGGACAGGCTAGATGCAGGAAGATTGTTCCCGATGTTGGGGAAGTCCAGAACAAGGGGTCACACAGTTTAAGGATAAGGGGGAAGTCTTTTAGGACCGAGATGAGAAAAACATTTTTCACACAGAGAGTGGTGAATCTGTGGAATTCTCTGCCACAGAAGGTAGTTGAGGCCAGTTCATTGGCTATATTTAAGAGGGAGTTAGATGTGGCCCTTGTGGCTAAAGGGATCAGGGGGTATGGAGAGAAGGCAGGTACGGGATACTGAGTTGGATGATCAGCCATGATCATATTGAATGGCGGTGCAGGCTCGAAGGGCCAAATGGCCTACTCCTGCACCTATTGTCTATGTTTCTATGTCTATCATCATCATAATAATACTTCTCTCCATAATAATAATATGGAGAGAAGGCAGGTACAGGATACTGAGTTGGATGATCAGCCAGGAGTAGGCCATTCGCCTCAAGGGGCCGAATGGCCTACTCCTGCACCTATTTTCTATGTTTCTATGTAGGACCACGTTTATGTGCGGGGATCGCTGGTCGGTGCAGACATTGTCGGCCGAAGGCCTATTTCCGCGCTGTATCTCTAAACTAAACTAAAGCACGGTGGGCTGAGGGCCTGTTTCTGAGTCCACGCTGACCAGTGATCCTCGCGGACTAACGCAATCTTCACTAAAGTGTTGTAGCAACTCGGAGCGTCAGGCAGCCTCTCTGGAGAACACGGAGAGGTGACGT
This sequence comes from Okamejei kenojei, assembly GCA_035221665.1. Classification (NCBI taxonomy): domain Eukaryota; kingdom Metazoa; phylum Chordata; class Chondrichthyes; order Rajiformes; family Rajidae; genus Okamejei; species Okamejei kenojei. Next base: position 9,727,787 of record CM069172.1, read on the forward strand.
TTTGCATCAGGATTTCTTCAGACCCGAAATGTCACCTGTCTGTGGGAACCTGACAGGAATGTGTGGAGAATGAAATGGGCTCAGTCTAAACGGGCGAAGGATGGTCGGCACGGACTCGGTGGGCCGAAGGGCCTGTTTCCACTCTGTGACTATTAACTGGTGACCAGAACTGAGAGTCGGGGGAGAGGGAGACTTGAGATATGGAAGGGCAAGGTGTGAAAAGGACAGATCGAAGCAGCAGCAGACGACGCTACGGTCGATGTGCGGCAGGGGCCAGCATTGAGTCGATGGGCAGAGTGTGTGAGGGTGATGTGGGAGTGATGGGCGGCGCGGGGGGGGTCAGTCTTTCGGCGGTGGGAGAGGGGGGGGAGTGGGGAGGGGGGAGTCGCAGCTCCACTGCAGTATCTTGCAACCGCAGCGCTAATCCCCCCCTCCCCTGCAGCTCATCCCGCCGGGCAGCCCACTGGAGCCCCTAGTTGCTGGCATGGTCAGCAGCCTGTTCACCGTCCTGGCCATCGCACCCTTTGATGTGGTCAGCACCCGCCTCTACAACCAACCCGTGGACCAGCGGGGAAAGGTAACTACTGTCGGCAATATTGAACATTGTAAGGAAGATGAGGAGGTTACAAACTGGGGAAGAATAGAGCGTCGAACATAGTGAAAACAGCAAAACAGAAAGACTCTGCTGAAACACTCTGTGTGTGCAGTTTTGGCCCCCTAATTTGAGGAAGGGCATTCTTGCTATTGAGGGAGTGCAGCGTAGGTTTACAAGGTTAATTCCCGGGATGGCGGGACTGTCATATGCTGAGAGAATGGAGCACCTGGGCTTGTACACTCTGGAGTTTAGAAGGACGAGAGGGGATCTCATTGAAACATATAAGATTGTTGGACACACTAGATGCAGGAAACATGTTCCTGCCTTCTCCCCATATCCCCTGACTCCGCTATCTTTAAGAGCCCTATCTAGCTCCCTCTTGAAAGCATCCAGAGAACCGGCCTCCACCGCCCTCTGAGGCAGAGAATTCCACAGACTCACACTCGACTCGCTATCTTTAAGAGCCTATCTAGTGTGCCACTCTCTGTGAGAAAAGTGTTTCCTCGTCTCCGTTCTAAATGGCTCACTCCTTATTCTTAAACTGTGTGTGTGGCCCCTGGTTCTGGACTCGCCCAACATCGGGAACATGTTTCCTGCCTCTAGCGTGTCCAAGCCCTTAACAATCTTAGATGTTTCAATGATGCATGACACATGAAATCAAAGTGACGAGTGGAAAGGATTGGGGGTGTGCAAAGATTGGGGGGGGGGGGGGGTGCTGAGTCAGTCAGTCTACCCCACGACAGAAGGGGGAGGGGTTGTCCAGTCTGAGAGCCACAGGGATGAAGGATCTCCTGTGGCGTTCTGTGCTGCATCTCGGTGGGACCAGTCTGTTGCTGAAGGTGCTCCTCAGGTTGGCCAGTGCGTCACGGAGGGGGGGTGAGCTGTATTGTCCAGGATGCTCCGCAGTTTGAAGGAGCATTGATAAAGCCTCTAATAAACCAACTTGTTCGATCACCACTGATCTATGAGCTGTTTTACTTTGTTCCTGTGCCTGTCTGAGTAATGACAGAAATAGGGTACAGACTTAGCACAAGATTCCCTCCTACAGTAACGCACCTAGTCCACGCTCCATGTGTGTCAGCGAGACCAAACCTAGACTCATAGAAACATAGAAAATAGGTGCAGGAGGAGGCCATTCAGCCCTTCGAGCCAGCACCGCAATTCAATATGCAGAGATGCCAACCCTAAATTTAGTTCACAGTAACATTTAACCCATTTGTCCGTAACAAATGGGGTTAAATGCATTTCTCTCCGTAACATACTCACCTGGGGTTGTTGCCGGCGGCTATGCGCCAGCGCACTGGTGCAGATCAGCGGGCTGCCGGCGGGCGGGTGCGGCACATGCGCACTTAGCAAGGTTGCCGGCGGGTCTGCGCCTGCGCACTGGGTGGGGGTGGGGGGGGAGGCCCGGTGATGGGGCTGCCGCGAGCGGCCGGCTGGCGGCAAGAAAGTGCCGCTGATCGCGCGGGCCGGCGCCGCCCGGGCTCTGGGCCGGGCGTGGCGTGGCTCGAAATGGCGCCAGGCCCGGCAACCCTCCCCACTGCTCACGCGGGCGGCCACTGGGGCCCCAACCCTCCCCCACTGCGCACGCGCGGCCACTGGGGCCCGGCAACCCTCCCCCACTGCGCAGGCGCGGACACTAGGGCCCGGCAAAGTGCCGCTGATCGCGCGGGCCGGCAAACCGGGGACACATGGCGCCGGTGTTCACCACGGGAGGAACACCGGCGCGGCGGTGTTCCGTAACAGCATGTTTGGCTGCCGGAACACCGTAAAAAGTTTATTTCGCCGGGATAAAATACGGCGAATCCGGGACACTTGGCATCTCTGCAATATGTCCATGGCTGATCATCCAGAATCAGTAACCCCGTTCCTGCTTTCTCCCCATGTCCCTCGATTCCGTTAGCCCTATGAGCTAAATCGAACTCTCTCTTGAAAACATCCAGTGAATCGGCCTCCACTGCCTTCTGTGGCAGAGAATTCCACAGATTCACAACTCTCTGGCCATTTAAGGCTGAGGTGAGAAAAAACTTTTTCACCCAGAGGGTTGTGAATTTGTGGAATTCCCTGCCACAGAGGGCAGTGGAGGCCAAGTCACTGGATGGATTTAAGAGCGAGTTAGATAGAGCTCTAGGGGCTAGTGGAATCAAGGGATATGGGGAGAAGGCAGGCACGGGTTATTGATAGGGGACGATCAGCCATGATCACAATGTATGCCGGTGCTGGCTTGAAGGGCCGAATGGCCTCCTCCTGCACCTATTTTCTATGTTTATCTGGGTGAAAAAGGTTTTCCTCATCTCTGTCCTAAATGGCCTACCCCTTATTTTTAAACGGTGTGACCCCTGGTTCTAGACTCCCCCAACACCAGGAACATTTTCCCTGCATCTAGCCTGTCCAATCCCTTAAGAATTTTATATGTTTCTATAAGAACCCTTCTCATCCTTCTATATTCCAGTAAATATCCTGCAAGCCCAGTCGATCCATTCTTTCATCATAAGACAGTCCCGCCATCCCGGGAATGAACCTGGTGAACCAACGCTGCACTCCCTCAATAGCAAGAATGTCCTTCCTCAAACAAGGAGACCAAAACTCAAGAGGCCGTTTACCCGTTTCCCTCTCCCCTGACTCTCAGACCCGAAACGTTGCCTATTTATTTTCTACAGTTCAGTTTAGTTTATTGTCACGGTTCTTTCCAAAAGAGGCATTTTCAGTGAAAATCTTTTTTCAAAAGTGCATGCGTGCTAAAGTATAATCCAGTCAGCGGAGTTGCAGGACAATACGTGCGGATTCCTGGTTTTACAATCGAGTGAGTCCTCGCATTTACAGTATTAATATACAGTATAAGGGAATTAACGTTCAGTGCAAGGTAAAGCAGCGACGTCCCCTATCAAGGATAGACCATACAGGGTCGCCAAAGAGGACAATAGTGATTACAATCGAGCCATCGATCAGTATAAGGGAATTACTGCTTCCCATGGTTGTGGTAGGATGGTCCAGTTGTCTCAGTTCTCCAGAGATGCCGCCTGTCCCCCGAGTTACTCCGGCTTTTTGTCTCTATCTTCTGTCTCATCCAACACTCGTGCTCTGTCCACCAAGGCCTTCTGCATCTCCCGGATAGAACGTAGAGCTGGTCGATCAGGATGGCACTGTGGTAGAGTTGCTGGCTCACAGTGCCAGAGACCCGGGTTCAATCTCTGCGAGAGTCTGGGACCAGAGGGCACAGCCTCAGAATAAAAGGATGCACATTTAGAAGGGATAGGGAGGAATGTCTTTAGTCAGAGGATGGTGAATCTGTGGAATTCTTTGCCACAGACGGCTGTGGAGGCCAAGCCAATGGATATTTTTAAGGCGGAGATTGATAGATTCTTGATTAGTGCGGGTGTCAAGGATTACGGGAAGAAGGCAGGAGAATGGGGTTGAGTGGGAGGGATAGATCAGCCACGATTAAATGGTGGAGTAGGCTTGATGGGCCAAATGGCTTAATTCTGCTCATATAATTTAGTTTTGTTTCATTTCGAGATACAGCGTAGAAAGAGGCCCTTCGGCCCACCGGGTCCGCGCCGACCGGTGATCCCCGCACATTAACACCATCCTACACGCACGAGAGACAATTTACATTTATACCAAGCCAATTAAATCACGTGTGTAGTGTGGGAGGAAACCGAAGATCTCAGAGAAAACCCGCGCAGGTCACGGGGAGAACGTACAAACTCCGTACGGACAGCGCTCGTAGTCGGGAAGGAACCCGGGTCTCCGGCGCTGTGCGGGAATCGCTGGTCAGCATGGGCCGAAGGGCCTGTTTCTGCGCTGTATCTCTCTCTTTCTCTCCAAACTCCGCTGACGTTTCTCCCTTATGGTTCTTCTTCCTCAGGGCCTGTTCTACCGTGGCAACCTGGACTGCTTCGCTAAGACGGTGAGGAAGGAAGGCCTGTCGGGCCTGTACAAGGGAACTGGGGCCTCCTATTTCAGGCTGGGCCCACACACCGTCCTCAGCCTCTTCTTCTGGGACGAGCTGCGCAAGTTTTACTGGGAGTGAGGAAGGGGCACGGACACCCCTCACCAATAGCCCCCTGCCACCCCCCCCAACCCTCACACTGCGGATGGATAACATACGAGGAGCGTTTGACGTCTCTGGGCCTGTACTCGCAGGACCGAGGGGGGGGGGGGGGGGTGTTGGGGTGGGGAGAGAGAGGGGACTCTCATTGAAACCTACCAGATAGTGAAAGGCCTGGGCAGAGTGGACATGGAGAGGCTATTTCCACTTGTGGGAGAGTCTAGGACCAGAGGGCACAGCCTTAGAATAAAAGGACGTACCTTTAGAAAGGAGATGAGGAGGAATTTGTTTAGCTAGAGGGCGGTGAATCTGTGGAATTCATTGCCACAGACGGCTGTGGAGGCCACAAGTTAATGGATATTTTTAAGGCAGAGATAGATATATTCTTGATTAATGCGGGTGTCAGGGGTTATGGGGAGAAGGCAGGAGGATGGGGTTAGGAGGGAGAGATAGATCAGCCATGATTGAATAGTGGAGTAGACCTGATGTTGCCAACTGTCCCGTATTAGCCGGGACATCCTGTATTTTGGGCTAAATCGGTTTGTCCCGTACGGGACCGCCCTTGTCCCGTATTTGACCGCTACTACTTGGGTCGAGGGGACTGTCGGGTAGGACCCCGCCTCACCCGTCCCAATGTAGTGCAGCCTGTGGAGTGCAGCAGCAGCAGCGCCTCGCCCGTGGCCTGGCCAGCTGTCCGACCTTCTGACCTTTGCTGACCACAGCCGATCATCGGCTCGTGAGTTGGACGGGGCGCCGGACATTTGCGCGCGGCTCCCCCGGGCCAAAACTCCTCAGGTGGCCCCGCCGGGCTGGGCTCTGCGCGCAGTCCAGCACCCGGGGCCAACTCATCATTCACCCAACCACGGCCCAGTCGCTCAACGAATTGTCGTCAGGAATTTGTCCCGTATTTCCCATATTTGGGAGTGAGAAAGTTGGCAAACCTAAGGACATGTCAATGGATATTTTTAAAGCGGAGATGGATAACTTCTTGGTAAGTTTCTGGAGGTTATGGGGAGACAACAGGAGAGTGGGGTTGAGAGGGAAAGATAGATCGAATGGTGCAGCAAAGTCATATGTTCATGAGGTCCAGGAGCTGAACTAGGCTATTGGGCCCATCAAGTCTACTCTGCCATTCAATCACGGCTGATCGATCGTTCCCTCCCAACCCCATGGCATGATGAGCCAGTCTGAAGGGTCTCGACCTGACATGTTGTCTGACCACTTCCCTCCACAGATTCTGCCTGACACACTGAGTTCCTCCAGCACTTTGTTTGTTTCACACAGACACAAAATGCTGGAGTAAAGGGCCTGGACCCACTTTCACAACCAATGCCGAGTTTGCCCTTGACTCATACTCGCAGCCTGGTCGTCACGAGGTCGTAGGTTGGTCGCAGCAGGCCGTGATGCTAGTCGTAGGTTCTCGTGGCATCAAGTGGGTCGGGGCGCTTTTCTCGCCTGATGAAAAATGTCCAAGAGTAAAAAAGGTCGTGAAAGTGGGACAGGCCCTTAACTCAGCCGGTCAGACAACCTCCAGAGAGAAGGAATAGGTGATGTCTCGGGTTGAGATCCTTCATCAGGCTGGGTGAACGGGTCTCGACCTGAAACGTCACCCATTCCTTCTCTCCAGAGATGCTGCCTGTCCCGCTGAGTTACGCCAGCATTTTGAGTCTATCTTCAGTGTCAACCAGCATCTGCGGATCCTTCCACTCCATTTGATCCACTCCATCCACACAAGTGTGTTCCCGGTCCCCCAACACTTTGTTCCAGACCTCCCGCTCCAAGGAGGAGGTAGTTGAGGGCAGATACTAATAACATTTATAGAGATAGGGACAGGTACATGGATAGGAGAGGTTTCAAGGGATATGGGCCAAACGCAGGCAGGTGGACTAGATGGGGCATCCAGCTCAACGTGGGCAGGTTGGGCCAAGGGGCCTGTTTCCTCTGACTCTGAACCATTTTGAGTAGAATAAAGCCCCTGTCCCACTTTCCCGAGTTACTCACAATCTCTCCCGAGTTTTCCCCTTGATTCGAACTCATGGAATGTCGGGTAATGTCGTAGCATGCTCGTAGATATTCCGTAGCGGCTCGTAATGCCAGCCGTAGGTACTCAGGGCATCAGGTAAGTCGGGACTTTTTTTTCAGCATGTTGCAAAATGCCCACGAGTTTAAAAAAATAGCCCCGAGTGCCTACAAACGGCTATTACCGTAATTCTCCGAGTTCGAATCAACGGGAAAACTCGGGAGAGTTCGTGAGTAACTCGGGAAAGTGGGACAGGGGCTTAAGGCCCAGGTCAACAAGCGCGCAGGTCGTTTAAACTGAATGTAATGGGCAGAAAACTGACCTCTGCTGCCAAAATCCTGACCATTACTTCGTCCTCTTGAATGTAAAGCCCAAGGCTCATGAATGTATTTCAGAATTTTAATATATAAAAATAAATTTAGCTTCGAAATATTAAACATTTATCTTTTTCAGAACTTGTGGTATGGATTTTTTTTTAAAGAGCATTCATTCTTCCAGTCACATTGAACATGGAACAGGACAGAATAGGAACAGGCCCTTCGGCCCACGACGTCCGTGCTGTCCGAGAGGCTGGGCTTGTATACTCAGGAGTTTAGGATGAGAGGGGATCTTATTGAAACATATAGATTATTAAGGGCTTGGACACGCTAGAGGCAGGAAACATGTTCCCAATGTTGGGGGAGTCCAGAACCAGGGGCCACACACAGTTTAAGGATAAGGGGTAGACCATTTAGAACGGAGACGAGGAAACACTTTTTCTCACAGAGAGTGGTGAGTCTGTGGAATTCTCTGCCTCAGAGGGCGGTGGAGGCCGGTTCTCTGGATGCTTTCAAGAGAGAGCTCGATAGGGCTCTTGAAAATAGCGGCCAGGGGATATGGGGAGAAGGCAGGAACGGGGAACTGATTGGGGATGATCAGCCGTGATCACATTGAATGTCTCGAAGGGCCAAATGGCCTCCTCCTGCACCTATTGTCTATTGTCAGGATTCAAGAATATTTGTTGTACCAGGGTGCTGAGCTTGTTGCTGTTATTTTGTACAGTATAGCGTGACTGGGACTGACTGGCGGTTCTGTGCTGGGACGTGGCACCAAACTGGTTTTCTACGCAGTGGCACGGCGGGTAGAGTTGCCGGAGACCCGGGTTCAATCCCCACCTCGGGCGCGGTCTGTGTGCGTGGAGTTTGCACGTCCTCCCCGTGACCGCCTGGGTTTCCTCCCACGCTCCAAGGACGTGCGTGTTTGTCGGTTAATTGGCCCGCTAAAATCCCCCAGCGAGTTGCTTTGTGTCCTTATTTCAAGAGCGACTTGGTCCATCCACACACAGAGGGGGTAGTGGGTGTGTGGAACTGGCTGCCAGAGGCAGGTACGGTCACACCGTTTAAGCGGGACAGCATCAGAGATCGGGGTTCAATCCCCACCTCGTGTGCGGAGTTTGTACCGCCTGGGTTCTCTCCGGGTGCTCCGGTTCCCTCCCACATTCCAAAGCCATAGAGGTTTGTAAGTTAATTGGCTACGGTAAAGATTGTAAATTGTCCCTAGTGTGTAGGACAGAGCTAGTGTGCGGGGATCGGTGGGCCCAAAGGCCAGTTTCTGCGTTGTATCTCTAAACTAAATATTTAGACAGGTACATGCTGGCTCAAAGGGCCAAATGGCCTACTGCACTTACTGTCTACATGGATAGGACAGGTTTGGAGAGATATGACCAAATGCAGGCAGGTGGGACTAGTGTTGTTGATGGGTCACGTTGGCCGGTGTGGGCAAGTTGGGCCGAAGGGCCTGATTCATTCTATGAGTGGATTTGGCAGATTAAAGCTGGCAAAGCAAGGCAGATGGTGGGTTAATTGTTCATTTTATATTTGATATTGGCTGATTCTACCGTTTGGAGAAGGCGAATGGTGTGTAGAATTGAATTAAAGCTCGGCGGTGATCTCACCGAACAGCAGCGGCCTCGATGGGCCGAAGGTCCTCCTTCTAGTCTCTTGCATCCGTAGAATCAGGTCAGTTCCGGAAAAGAATAAACACGGACGTTCCTCGATGTGGGGGGGGGGGGGGGGGGATAGATTCCGCCAAGACTCTCACGGGGTTTTGGTGAAGATAGACACAAAAATGCTGGAGTAACTCAGCGGGACAGGCAGCACCCCTGGAGAGAAGGACCCTGGATGTTTCGGGTCGAGGCCCTTCTTCAGACTGAGTCAGGGGGAGAGGGAACAGAGAGATGTGGAAGGGCAAGGTGTGAAATCGACAGATCAAAGCAGACGGTGATGTAGAAGGAAAAGTAGAACGGTTCATTGTTGGCTGAGGGGGAAGTTGACAACGAGGTGTGCAGACAGTAAAATGAATCAGGACGAAGGTGAAACTAGGGTGGGGGAGAAACAGAGAGAGAGGAAAGGAAGGGTTACTTGAAGTTAGAGAAGTCAATGTTCATACCGCTGAGATCCCGACCTGAAACGTCGCCCTTTCCTTCTCTCCAGAGATGATGCCCGTCCCGCTGAGTTACTCCAGCATTTTGTGTCTATCAAGGTCCATGCTGGATGCTCACAGGATGTCCAGCTCCATCGCCAGATTGTCAGTGGTACAATCCCTCAGTGCCGAGTTCCAGACAACACTTCCACTCATCACCCTGGACAAAATGCTGGAGAAACTCAGCGGGTGAGGCAGCATCTACGGAGCGAAGGAATAGGTGACGTTTCGGGTCAAAACCCCGGGTGAGTTCCTCCAGCATTTTTGTCTACCTTCGATTTTCCAGCATCTTGCCGTCCCAGGCCCCAGCCGTGGGCTCTGCAGACCCAGGTACTGATGACCGCGGGCTTCGTCGACTAGCGGGGTCAACTTTGGTCAGGTCTCCCCGCAACGGGTTATTGATAGGGGACGATCAGTCGTGATCACAATGAATGGCGGTGCAGGCTCGAAGGGCCGAATGGCCTCCTCCTGCACCTATTTTCTATGTTTCTATAACTCTCTAAACCCTAGGCTTGCTCTCTGCAAGATGTAAACTATGCAGCCATGGAATTATTCCTATCTGCAGTTCCTTCTTAAACATTTTGTCCACTCATCACCCGTTCCTTCTCTCCAGAGATGCTGCCTGACCCGCTGAGTTACTCCAGCATCTTCGGTGTAAACCAGCGCCTCCACGCTTCAGTCTCGGCCGGCCGGGCTCTCGTTCCGGCCTCCGGAGCGCCAGGGGGTTCAGGAGAAGACGGCGGGGTCGAGGAGGCGGAGGGAGCGGACGGCAGCGTGGAACTGATCCGGGGTCCAGCACGGAGCCGCTCCCGACTGTGACGGGTCCAATCCCATGCTGCTGCTGTGTGGGCTAACCGAGAGTGAATGATACATTATTAATATACGTCAAGTCAAGTCACTTTTACTTCTATAGCACATTTAAAAAACAACTCTCGTTGGCCAAAGTGCTTTACACTGGTACAAGAATAGTATAACAAACAACAGTGGTTCATAGGATAAGGATAAGGGGGAAGTCTTTTAGGACCGAGATGAGAAAATCATTTTTCACACAGAGAGTGGTGAATCTGTGGAACTCTCTGCCACAGAAGGTAGTTGAGGCCAGTTCATCGGCTATGTTTAAGAGGGAGTTAGATGTGGCCCTTGTGGCTAAAGGGATCAGGGGGTATGGAGAGAAGGCAGGTACAGGATACTGAGTTGGATGATCAGCCATGATCATATTGAATGGCGGTGCAGGCTCGAAGGGCCGAATGGCCTACTCCTGCACCTATTTTCTATGTTTCTATGTTTCTAAATACAAACATCACTACATACATATAGCCCTCGCTCAGAGGACGTCAAGAAAGGCTTGGGAGTATAGATGAGTTTTAAGTCTCGACTTAAAGGAGTGGATGGAGGGGGCAGTTCTGATGGGAAGAGGGATGCTGTTCCACAGTCTAGGAGCTGCAACCGCAAAGGCGCGGTCGGTCGCCCCTGAGCTTATGCCTAGACCGCGGGATGTTCAGCAACCCCAAGTCGGCCGATCTGAGGGACCTGGAGGTGGTGTGGTGGGTGAGCAGACTTTTAATGTAGGTGGGGGCAAGCATCGTAGACATGAAGGAGGATCTTGCAATGTATTCTTCTATATATTACCTTAAATTAATACACTTCTATATATTATAGTCAATGAATGAATGGTACATTATTATCTTTTTATATACAGTATTATTGAATTGAATACTTTGTTGTCACATGTAACAAGTCGCAGTGAAATTCTTTGCTTGCATATCCAAGGTATGCAAATAGTGGCCACCTAAAGGGCACTGACAAAGTTACAAAGTACCGCCAGCCAGGTCCCCCTTTATTCTCCCCCCCTCACCCTCATGGAAGCCCTCCCACGCCACATCCCCCTTTGTTCCTTCTACCCTATTATAGCAAATGATCGACTGATACTTTATTTTTATATATATATATATATATATATATATATATATATATATATAGTGTGTGTGTGTGTGTGTGTATATATATATATAAAATACACACACACACTGTATATTATTATAGTAGATGAATGATGGGGGGAGAGGGAGGGGGGGGAGGATGAGAGGGGGAGGATGGGGGGGAGAGGATGGGGAGGAAGAGGATGGGGGAGGGAAAGAGGATGGGGGGGAAGAGGGGGGGGGAAGGAGGGAGGGGGGGTGGGGGGGAAGAAGGGGGGGGGGAAGAGGGGGGGGGGAAGAGGGGGGGGGGGGGGGGGGGGAAAATGATTAGGGGGAGGGGGGAAGAGGGAGAGGGGGGGGAAAAAATGAGGGTAGGGGGTGGGGAGGGAGGGGGGGAGAGGAGAGGGAGGAAATGGGGGACGGGGAATGGAGGGAGGGGGGGAAAGGAGGGGGGGCTGTGTCCCTCTTTCGTTTTCCCGTCTAAGGGGAGGGGGGGCCGCTGAAGAGGGAGGGGGGTTTTCGCGGGGAAGGGGGGGGGAAAAAAAAAAATGAGAGGGAGGGGGGGGAAGAGGGAGGGGGGGCAGAGGGAGGGGGCGGGGGGAGGGGGGGGGGCAGAGGGAGGGGGGGCAAGAGGGAGGTTTTTGGGGCAAGAGGGAGGGGGGCAAGAAGGGAGGGGGGGGGGGGTGGGGGGGGTCTTTTGGGGGAGGGAGGGGAAGGGTGGGGGGAGAGGGAGGGAGGGACGGGGGGGGGGGAAGGGGAGGGGGAGGGGGGGGAGAGGGGAGGATGAGGGGGGAGGAGGTAGGGGAAGGGGGGAAGAGGGAGGGGGGGAAGGAGGGGGGACGAGGGGGGGGAAAGAGGGAGGGGGGGGGAGAGGGCTGGGGGGGTCCCTAAGAGGGAGGGGGGGGAGGGGGGGAGAGGGATTGGGGAAGGGGGGGGGAAGAGGGGAGGGTGAGGGAGAGGGGGGGAGAGGGAGAGGAGGGGGGGAGAGGGGGGGGGAAGGAGAGGGGGAGTGGGAGGGTATGAGGGGGAGAAGCCCCCCCCCCCCAGGGGGTGGGGAGGGGGGGGGAGGTGGGAGGGGGGGGAGGGAGGGGAGGGGGGATAGAGGGAGGGGGGAAGAGGGAGGGGGGAGAGGGGAGGCGGAGGTGGGGGAGGGGGAGGGGGGGGAGGGGAAAGAGGGGGGAAGAGGGAGGCAGAGGGAGGGGGGGGAAGAGGGCATGGAAAGATAATAAACACAAGCTTTACAGTGGGACAAGAGATTAACGAGAACACACCTGGAGTACAGTATGCAGATTTGATCTCCGCGCTGTAGGATGGATGAGATTAAACTGGACAAATCAAGAATCAGGGGGATAGGTTTATGGTGATGGGAGGGGGCGGGGGACATAGGTTTAAGGTGAAGGGGAAAAGATTAATTAGAAAGCTGAGGGCCAACTTTTTGGGTGGTTGGTGCATGGAACGAGCTGCCAGAGGAGGTTGTTGTGGCAGGTATTATAACAACACTTAAGAGATATTTGGACGGGAAAGGTTTCGAGGGACATGGGCCAAATGTGGGCAGGTGAGACAAAGGGAAGTGTAGATGGGGCATAGACATAGAAACATAGAAAATAGGTGCAGGAGTAGGCCATTCGGCCCTTCGAGCCTGCACCGCCATTCAATATGATCATGGCTGATCGTCCAACTCTGTATCCCGTACCTGCCTTCCTCCATACCCCCTGATCCCTTTAGCCACAAGGGCCACATCTAACTCCCTCTTAAATATAGCCAATGAACTGGCCTCAACTACCTTCTGTGGCAGAGAATTCCACAGATTCACCACTCTCTGTGTGCAATATGTTTTTCTTATCTCGGTCCTAAAAGACTTCCCCCTTGAACTGTGACCCCTCGTTCTGGACTTCCCCAACATCGGGAACAATCTTCCTGCATCTAGCCTGTCCAACCCCTTAAGAATTTTGTAAGTTTCTATAAGATCCCCCTCAATCTTCTAAATTCTAGCGAGTACAAGCGAGGAACAAGGACATGGCAGGCCAATTGAATAACTACTTTGGTTCTGTCTTCACTAAGGAAGACATAAATAATCTGCCGGAAATAGCAGGGGACCGGGGGTCAAAAAAGGTGGAGGAACTGAGTGAAATCCAGGTTAGCCGAGATTTCACTCTGGCTACCTCCAGAGTACTCAAGGAAGTAGCCACAGAAATAGTGGAGGCATTAGTGATAATTTTTCAAAACTCCTTAGATTCTGGAGTAGTTCCTGAGGATTGGAGGGTAGCTAATGTAACCCCACATTTTAAAAAAGGAGGGAGAGAGAAAACGGGGAATTACAGACCAGTTAGTCTAACATCGGTAGTGGAGAAACTGCTAGAGTCAGTTATTAAAGATGGGATAGCAGCGCATTTGGAAAGTGGTGAAATCATTAGACAAAGTCAGCATGGATTTACGAAAGGTAAATCAAGTCTGACAAATCTTATAGAATTTTTCGAGGATGTATCTAGCAGAGTGGATAAGGGAGAACCAGTGGCTGTGTTATATCTAGACTTTCAGAAGGCTTTTGACAAGGTCCCACATAAGAGATTAGTATACAAACTTAAAGCACACGGTATTGGGGGTTCAGTATTGATGTGGATAGAGAATTGGCTGGCAGACAGGAAGCAAAGGGTAGGAGTAAACGGGTCCTTTTCAGAATAGCAGGCAGTGACTAGTGGGGTACCGCAAGGCTCAGTGCTGGGACCCCAGCTATTTACAATGTATATTAACGATTTGGACGAGGAAATTGAATGCAACATCTCCAAGTTTGCGGATGACACTAAGCTGGGGGGTAGTGTTAGGTGTGAGGAGGATGCTAGGATGCTGCAAGGTGACTTGGATAGGCTGGGTGAGTGGGCAAATGCAAGTATAATGTGGATAAATGTGAGGTTATCCACTTTGGTGGCAAAAACAGGAGGGTAGACTATTATCTGAATGGTGGCAAATTAGGAAAAGGGGAGATGCAACGAGACCTGGGTGTGATGGTACACCAATCATTGAAAGTAGGCATGCAGGCGCAGCAGGCAGTGAAGAAAGCGAATGGTATGTTAGCATTCATAGCAAAAAGATTTGAGTATAGGAGCAGGGAGGTTCTACTGCAGTTGTACAGGGTTTTGGTGAGACCACACCTGGAGTATTGCATGCAGTTTTGGTCTCCAAATTTGAGAAAAGACATTCTTGCCATAGAGGAGGTACAGAGAAGGTTCACCAGACTGATTCCTGGGATGTCAGGACTTTCATATGAGGAAAGACTGGATAGACTCGGCTTGTACTCGCTAGAATTTAGAAGCTTGAGGGGGGATCTTATAGAAACTTACAAAATTCTTAGGGGGTTGGATAGGCTAGATGCAGGAAGATTGTTCCCAATGTTGGGGAAGTCCAGAACAAGGGGTCACAGGCTAAGGATAAGGGAGAATTTCTTTAGGACCGAGATGAGGAAAACATTTTTCACACAGAGAGTGGTGAGTCTGTGGAATTCTCTGCCACAGAAGGTAGTTGAGGCCAGTTCATTGGCTATATTTAAGAGGGAGTTAGATGTGGTACTTGTGGCTAAATGGATCAAAGGGTGTATGGAGAGAAGGCAGGTACAGGATACTGATGATCATATTGAATGGCGGTGCAGGCTCGAAGGGCCGAATGGCCCACTCCTGCACCTATTTTCTATGTTTCTATGAGTCTATCCAGTCTTTCTTCATATGAAAGTCCTGCCATTCCAGGAATCAGTCTGGTGAACCTTCTCCGTACTCCCTCTATGGCAAGAATGTCTTTCCTCAGATTAGGAATCGTGGCATCCTGGTGGCCATGGGCAAGTCGGGCCTGTTTCCGTGCTGTGTATGACACTGTGACTCCAACTGTGGTCTCTTCCATGTCGACAAACGTACCTGATCATTGTTGGATCGTTGAAGGTGACGAGGATGTCCGTGGTGTACTGAGGGAGTCTGAAGAGGGCCAGGTGTATATTCACTGTGTTTTTTGCCTGCAAGAGAGAAAGCAAATGAGAGTCGCAGAGTGTTACAGCTCGGAAACAGGCCCTTCCACCCAAACTGCCCACCCCGGCGAACATGCCCCATCTACACCAGTCACAGAGTGATACAGTGCAGGAACAGGCCCCTCCGAACAACACGCCCATCTACACGTCATATAGTGATACAGCACGGAAACAGGCCCTTCGGCCCAACTTGCTCACACTGACCAACATGCCCATCTACGCCAGTCATAGAGTGACACAGCGTGGAAACAGGCCCTTCGGCCCAACCTGCCCAAAACGGCCAAGAAACCCCATCCACCACTAGTCCCACCTGCCCGTATTTGGCCAATATCCCTCCAAATCTGTCCTATCCCTTGTGCCTGTCCAAATGTTTCTTCAACAGTGGGATAATCGCTGCCTCAACTACCTCCTCTGGCAGCTCATTCCTTTCACCCTTTGTGTGAAAAAGGTACCCCTCAGATTCCTATTAAATCTTTCCCCCCCACCCTCCTCACCTTAAACCTATGGTTCTTGATTCCCCCACTCTCTGTGCATTTACTCTATTCCTCTCATGATTTTATACACCTCTATAAGATCATCCCCTCATCCTCCTGTGTTCCTAGGAACAGAGACCCCGCCTGCTCAACCTCTCCCTGCAGCTCGAGTCCCGGCAACATCCTCGTAAATCTTCTCTGCCCCCTTTCCAGCTCAACAACACCTTCCCCATAATAGATGACCAAAGCTGAACACAGTAGACTTTAGAGATACAGCGCGGAAACAGGCCATTCAGCCCTACTGAGTCCGCGCCGACCCATACCTAGCACTATCCTGCATACTAGGGGCAATATATCATTTACAGCAGCCAATTAACCTACAAACCTGCACGTCTTTGGAGTGTGGAATGAAGCCCGAGCACCCGGAGAGAACCCACAGGGAGAACGTACAAACTCTGTACAGACAGCACCCGTGGTCAGGATCGAACCCGGGTCTCTGGCGCTGTGAGGCAGCAGCTCAACCGCTGCGCCACCATTCCGACTTAACACCTAATACAATACTCCTAATGTTCAATTTAGTTTAGAGATACTGCACAGAAACAGGCCCTTCGGCCCGAGTCTGCACTGACCAGCGATCCCCGCACATTAACACACACGCTAGGGACACTTACACATACACCGAGCTCATTAACCTACATACCTGTGAGTCTTTGGAGATATTGCCTCAAATATCGAGGCCCATTGTCCACAGGACAAGGCAGATGCATGCAGGCTATTGGAAAAGCCGGCCAGAATCAGCACAGAGATAAACGCAAAGTGCTGGAGTAACTCAGCGGGTCAGGCAACATTTCTGGAGAGGGGGGTGGGGGGGGGGGGGTGGGAGAGCTGGAGGTGAGAAAAGACTAGGACCAGTCAGAGCCCGCAACAAACGACGTCAGGCAGGACAGTGCCTGGTAGTTGCCGACTCGGAAGGTGCGACTCTAATTCTAACCCTGATGCGCCGTAGAAAGCATTTTATCGGGGATGCATCACGGCACGGTTTTTGAACGGCTCCATCCAAAACCACAAGAAATCGCAGAGAGTTGCGGTCGCAGCCCAGACCGTCACACAAACCCAACCTCCCTTCCACTGACTCCATCTACACCTCACGCTGCCTCGGCAAGGCCAGCAGCATCATCGCGGACCCGTCTCACCCTGGCCACTCCCTCTTCTCCCCTCTCCCATCGGGCAAGAGGTACAGAATGTGAAAACAAACGCACGCACACCTCCAGATTCAGGGACAGTTTCTTCCCGGCTGTTATCAGGCAACTGAACCATCCCACCACAACCAGAGAGCGGTCCTGAACTACTATCTACCTCATTGGAGACCCTCGGACTATCCTTGATCGGACTTTACCTTGCTCTAAACGTTATTCCCTTTATCCCGTATCTGTACACTGTGGACATCTCTATTGTAATCATGTATTGTCTTTCCGCTGACTGGTTAGCACGCAACAAAAGCTTTTCACTGTACAATAAACTGAACTGAAATAGGTTACTGGCCCCCCTGTAAATGACCCCCTAGGATGCAGGGAGTGGATGTGCGAATAGATGCGAACCAGTGTGAACGGGCAACCACAGGTCAGCGTGGACCCAGTGGGCCAAAGGGCCCGCTTCCATGCCGCATCTCTGAACTCTAGAGTGCTGCCAAGCCAGAAGCAGTCGCTGTCTGAAGCACGTTAAACACACGGTCGGACGAGGCAATCAAGACTTTATTTAAGAGTGTCAAATACAGTGATTACTGGGAGCAATCTAGGGGCTTGTTCACCGAACAAAGATTCATCTGCAGAAGGTCTGGAGAAGGGTTTCGCTCCATAGATGCTGCTGCACCCGCTGAGTTTCTCCAGCATTTTTGTGTACCTTCGATTTCCAGCATCTGCAGTTCCTTCTTAAACAAGGATTCATCTGCAGTGTTCCAGGTGTGGACTCCTGTGCATCGGCGAGACCAAGCGCAGGCACGCCCATCATTTCGCCCAACACCTCCACTCAGTCCGCCTAAACCTACCTGATCTCCCGGTCGCCAAACACTTTAACCCCCCCTCCCATTCGCACACTGACCTTTCTGTCCTGCGCCTCCTTCATTGTCAGAGTGCGGCCCATCCATTGGATGAACAGCACCTCATACTTCCTCGGGTAGCTTACGCCCCAGCGGTATGAACAATGACTTTTCTAACTTCAAGTAACCCTTCAAGATCCGAAACGCTCCATAGATGCTGCCTCCCCCGCTGAGTTTCTCCAGCATTTTTGTCTCCCTTCCTTAGCTCTGTGTCTCCCCTGACTCTCAGTCCGAAGAAGGGTCTCGACCCGAAACGTCACCCATTCCTTCTTTCCAGAGATGCTGCCTGTCCCGCTGAGTTACTCCAGCATTTTGTGCCTATCAAAGATTCATCTCCTCTTTAGATACAAGTTTTTCCTGTTGTTACTGTAGTGGACACTTAAGCATTTTCTTTCTTTCCAATGGTCTTATAACAATTATAAATCATGATTCTCGGAAAGATACAGAAGAGTAAGCACAGCCCAATTCCATTTCAGATAAGTAAATGTCTCGTTACCCTTTCGACCTCATTTTATTGTTTCACGACTGCCATTTGTGCTTTGCCAACGGAGAACAGAACGTGACCAAAGTAGACTGCAGTAAGTGGAGGAAGGAACTGCAGATGCTGGTTTAAGTCGAAGGTAGACACAAAATGGTGGAGTAACTCAGCGGGGCAGGCAGCATCTCTGGAGAGAAGAAATGGGTGACGTTTCGGGTCGAGACCCTTTTTCAGACTAAGGTAGACACAAAATGGTGGAGTAACTCAGCTGGACAGACAGCATCTCTGGAGAGAAGGAATGGGTGACATAGAAACATAGAAAATAGGTGCAGGAGGAGGCCATTCGGCCCTGGGAGATCGAGCCAGCACCGCCATTCATTGTGATCAAGGCTGCTTGATCGTCCCCTATCAATACCTGTGTCTGCCTTCTCACCATATCCCTTGACTCCACTAGCCCCTAGAGCTCTATCCAACTCTCTCTAAAATCCATCCAGTGACTTGGCCTCCACCACTGCCCTCTGCAGGGATTTCCACAAATTTTACAACTCTCTGGGTGAAAACGTTTTTTCTCACCTCAGTCTTAAATGGCCTCCCCTTTATTCTAAGACTGTGTGGCCCCTGGTTCTGGACTCACCCAACATTGGGAACATTTTTCCTGCATCCAGCTTGTCCAGTCCTTTTATAATTTTATATGTTTCTATAAGATCCCTCCTCATCCTTCTAAGAGGACGTTTCGGGTCGAGTCTGTATAAGGGTCTGGACCCGAAACACCACACGTTCCTTCTGTCCACAGTTGCTGCCTGTCCTGCTGAGTTATTCCCGCCATTTTGCGTGTGACGTTTCACATGCTCAGTTTCAACTTTGTTTCATGCACAGACTGATGATGACACATGAAGAGGACTTTGGGCATCTGTCTAACACTCTACCTGTCCCTACCCCTTGTGTAGGAAGGAACTGCAGATGCTGGTTTAAACTGAAGATAGACACAAAATGCTGGAGTAACTCAGTGCGACAGGCAGCATCTCTGGAGAGAAGGAATGGGTGACGTAACGGGTCGAGCCCCTTCTTCAGACTGATCTTTTGCTGCCTTCTTGAAGCGTTGCCATTTATTACTGACCTGCTCATTGAACTTGGCCACGTGCTGCCTCCCGCAGAGAAACCAGGCACTGCTCAGCTCCCGCAGCGCCATCTGATCCCTGTCCACGGGCTCCACGCTCAGCACCTCCGTTCCTGCCTCTCCCAGGGCCCCATTAATGGCAGTGACGTCCTCAAAATGGTACCTGTCGATGCAAAGAGGCCCTGAATCCAAGACTCGCCTACTTGTGACTCTTTCATAGTCATAGAATGCTACAGCGTGTAAACAAGCCTTTCGGCCCAACTTGCCCACACCGGCCAACATGTCCCATCTACACTAGTCCCATCTGCCCGCGTTTGGCCCATAACCCTCCAAACCAGTCCTATCCATGTACCTGTCTAACTGTTTTGTAAACGTTGGGATAGTCCCTGCCTGTGGCGGCGCAGCGGTAGAGTTGCTGACTTACAGCGCCGGAGGCTCGGGTTCGATCCTGACTACACGGAGTTTGTACCTTCTCCCCGTGACCTGCGTGGGTTTTCTCCGAGTTTTTTCTTCAGTTTCCTCCCACACTCCAAAGACGTGTAGGTTTGTAGATAAATTGGCTCAGTATAATTGTAAATTGTCCCTAGTGTGCGTAGGATAGTGTTAATGTGTCGGGATCGCTGGTCGGCACGGACCCGGTGGGTCAAAGGGCCTGTTTCCATGTTGTATCTCTAAACTAAACGTAACTGAACTACCTCCTCTGGCAGCTTGTACAATACACCCACCATACAAAGTTATCCCCCAGATTCCTATTAAATCTTTTCCCCTTCACCTTAAACCCATGTCCTCTGGTCCTCGATTCCCCTACTCTGGGCAAGAGACTCTGTGCATCTACCCGATCTATTCCTCTAATGATCTTATGCACCTCTATCAGATCACCCCTCATCCTCCTGCGCTCCAAGGAATAGAGACCCGGCCTGCTCAACCTCTGCCTGTAGCTCAGACCCTCTAGTCCTGGCAACATCCTTGTAAATCATCTCTGTACCCTTGTCTGTGACACTTTACATACCTTGTTTAATTTAGAGATACAGCGTGTGACTCGGCCCACCGAGTCCGCGGCGACCCGTGTACTGTCACTATCCTACACGCACTTGGGACAATATTACCTGAAGCCAATTAACCTACAAACCGGTATGCCTTTGGAATGTGGGAGGAAACCGGAGCACCCAGAGAGAACCCACGCTGGCCTTGGTACTTTAGGCTATTCAAAACAAAGCATATCACTGTGACTTGTCACGTGACAAAGTATTCATTCATTCACACGGTGGGCCGAGGCTGGGCTGGATCTACCGCATGCCAACCACTTTAACTCCCTTTCCCGTTGCCCACACTGCCCTCCCTGTCCTGGGCCTCCTCCATTGCCAGAGTGAGGCCACGCACAAACCAGAGGAACAACACCTTGTGTTCCGCTTGGGTAGCAGGTAGGGGCGGCACGGTGGCGCAGCGGGTAGAGCTGCTGCCTCACAGCACCAGAGACCCAGGTTCCATCCCGACTACGGGTGCTGTCGGTACGGAGTTTGTACATTCTTCCCGTGACCTGCGTGGGTTTTCTCCAGGTACTCCGGTTTCCTCCCACACTCCAAAGACGCACACGTTTGTAGGTTAATTGGCTTGGTGTAAATGGAAAGAAATTGTCCCTAGTATGTGTAGGATACTGTTAGTGTGCGTGGATCGCTGATCGGCGCAGACTCAGTGCGCTGAAGGGCATGTTTCTACACTGTATCTCTAAACTAAACTAAACTTACAACCCAATGGTATGAACATCGAATTCTCCAATTTTAGGTCACCTCTCAAAACCACCCCCTTAGTTTAGTGGTTAATGCAGTAAACTTCAATTTTAAAACGGTAGCACGCATTGCCATTCCTACACTGACCATTCTGTCCTGGGCCTCCTCCACTGGCAGAGAGAGGCCACACAGCAACTGGAGGAACGCCACTTCGTATTCCGCTTGGGTAGCTTGCAACCCAGCGGTATGAACGTTGAATTCTCCAATTTTAGGGAACTCACCTACAAACAGCCCCCTCCCCATTTTATCCCAAGACACCCCACTTTCTTTCACCCCACTCCCCTCATCTGTACCCAGGCTGACTCCTCCTATAGGTTTCTCCCCCTCTCCCCACCACCTGCATCCCGTCCTCACAGCGCCAGAGATGCAGGTTCGATCCTGATCGCCGGCGTTGTGTAAGTGTGTGGAGTTTGCACCTTCTCCCTGTGACCTGCGTGGGTTTTCTCCGGGTGCTCCGGTTTCCACCCACACTCCAAAGACGTGCAGGTTTGTAGGTTAATTGGCTTGTGTGTGTGTGTGTGTGTGTGTGTGTGTGTGTGTGTGTGTGTGTGTGTGTGTGTGTGTGTGTGTGTGTGTGTGTGTGTGTGTGTGTGTGTGTGACAGTGCTAGTGTGAGGGGATCGCTGGTCGGCGCGGACTCTGTGGGCCGAAGGGCCTGTTTCCGCGCTGCATCTCTTCAGACGTGTGGACCGCGTTCGATCCTGACTCCGGGGGTTGTTTATGTGTGGAGTTTGCATGTTCTCCCCGTGAGTGAGTGGGTTTCCTCTCTGGGTGCTCTTTGGAGGTGACGGTACCTGGCTGCGTCCGCGTCGGGCACCTGCCTCTGGTACTCCAGCAGCTCCACGATGATGCTCTGGTCCGTGTCACTGTGCATGAACACCTCCTGGTTATCTGGGATCTCCCGGATATCACTGCGGGGCAATAGGGAACATAGAAATCAGGACCCCATCAGCGTGGAGACAAAAGCAACTACACACCATGGAATCTTCACCAAAACACAAAGCACTAAAGTCCACAGCTTACAACAGTTTGACTTATCATGCTGGTCTTTTTGCCCAGCCACACTAATCCGATGAGTGAAGAAGGGTTTCGGCCCGAAACGTCGCCTATTTCCTTCGCTCCATAGATGCTGCCGCACTCGCTGAGTTTCTCCAGCATTTTTGTCTACCTTCGATTTTCCAGCATCTGCAGTTCCTTCTTGAACACTAATTCCATTTGCATTATTACGCCTTGCTATTTATTAGAGCCATTGCAGCTATATTTTAGCAATTATCAGTGATCTATTTTAGCAATTATGGGAACATATTTTAGCAATCATAGCATTAAATAGAACTTGCAGCAATGTACATTGGAGGTCTGTATCTGTTCATAGGTGCATAAGTGATAGGAGCAGAATTAAGCCATTCGGCCCATCAAGTCTACTCCGCCATTCAATCATGGCTGATCTATCTCTCCCTCCCAACCCCATTCTCCTACCTTCTCCCCATAACCCCTGACACCCGCACTAATCATGAATCTATCTATCTCTGCCTTAAAAATATCCACTGACTTTTGGCCTCCGCAGCCATCTGTGGCAAAGAATCCCACAGATTCACCGCCCTCCGGGTAAAGAAATCCCTCCTCATCTCCTTTCTAAAAGAACGTCCTTTAATTCTGAGGCTGTGCCCTCTGGTCCTAGACTCTCCCACTAGTGGAAACATCCTCTCCGCATCCACTCGGTCCAGGCATTTCACGATTCATCAAGTTTCAATGAGGTTAACCCCCCCCCCTCCTTCAAACCCGCCTTCCAAGCCTTTGCGGTTAATTTATCGGACAGAATTCAAGTGGCGGTCAACATGTTTGTTAAACGTGGCGATCGTATCAGATTCCATCACCTCCTCTGGCAGCTCGTTCCACATGTCAATCACTCTGTAAATCATGTACCCTCAGATCACCTTGTAAATCTTGGTGGTGCTATGGTAGAGTTGCTGCCTCGCAGCACCAAAGACCCGGGTTCCATCCTGACCATGGGTGCTGTCCGTACGGAGTTTGTACGTTCACCTCGTGACCACGTGGGTTTTCTCTGGATGATCCACTTTCGTCCCACACTCCAAAGACGAACAGGTTTGTAGGCTAATTGGCTTCCTTAAAACTTTGTGTGTGTGTGTGTGCGCGTGCGTGCGTGCGTGTGCGCACGCGTGTGTGATCATACTGCTCAAAAAGACGAAGCCCTGACGATACCCTTTTTACATATTCCTGTAGAGATTTATCCGGTGAAGTCAAAAATCGACTTACCTAAAACTTTCCAGCTTTATTTCTTGAGTTAATGAAAATGTTCAAAATTTTCAAATATCTTTAAAAATGAAACCATTTTTGAAATGTGAATTTATAATTCTTGATTTTGATTCAATCATATCTCTATACTTATAAAACTGATTTTGTGTGTGGGTGTGGGTGTGTGTGTGGGTGTGGGTGTGTGTGTGTGTGTGTGTGTGTGTGTGTGTGTGTGTGTGTGTGTGTGGTGATCATGGTCGCCGCGGACTCAGTGGGCCCAACGCCCCGTTTCCAAGCTGTATCTCTAAAGTTTAAATTTTGATGGATCAAAGGGCCTTGATGGATCAAAGGGCCCTTTTCCACACTGTCAACTGGAGAGCAGTTCCGACCTGCTATGTAGCGCATTGGAGACCCTCGGACTATGTTCAATCAGACTTTACTGGATGATCTTGCACTAAACATTATAACCTTTATCCTGAAGACAGACACGAAATGCTGGCGTAACTCAGCGGGACAGGCAACATTTCTGGAGAGAAGGAACGGGTGATGTTTCAGTCTGAAGATGGGTCTCGACCCGAAATGTCACCCATTCCTTCTCTCCAGAGATGCTGCCTGTCCCGTTGAGTTAATCCAGCATTTCGTGTCTATCTCCGGTTTAAATCAGCATCTGCAGTTTCATCCTAGACACAACCTTTATCGTGTATCTGTACACTGTGGACAGCTTGTCTGTAATAATGTTTCGTCTTTCCGCTGACTGGATAGCACGCAACAAAAAAGGCTTTCACCTTGGTACATGTGACAATAAACTAAACTAAAACAAAAGAAACTTGAAATTGCAGATGTTGGTTAATATACAAAAAAACCATAAAGTGCTGGAGTAACTCAACAGATCAGACAGCATGTTGTTAAAGAAGGAACTGCAGATGCTGGAAAATTGAGGGTACACAAAATGCTGGAGAAACTCAGCGGGTGCAGCAGCATCTATGGAGCGAAGGAGATAGGTAAACGATTTCGGGCCGAAACTCTTCTTCAGACTGATAGGGGGTGGGGGGAGGCGGGGGGAAGAAAAGAAAAAGGAGACGGAGGAGCCAAGGGCTGAGGGAGAGGTGGGAAGGGGACGAGACAGCAAGGGTCAACAGAATTGAGAGAAGATCAGACAGCATCTCTGGAGAACACGGATAGGTGAACTTTTGGGTCGAGACTTTGTGTCTGAAGAAGGGGCTCGATCTGAAACATCGCCTATCCATGTTCTCTTTGCTGCTTGAAGTTTAGTTTCGAGATACAGCACGGATACAGGCCCTTCAGCCCACTGAGTCCATGCCGACTAGCGATCCCCGCACATTAACACTATCCTACACATACTAGGGACAATTAACCTACATACCTGTACCAGGCATGTGCCGTGAGTAATTACTCAGGGTAGGCAGTCAGCTGGCTTTAAAAAGAAAAATCTTCGCAGCATGCGCAGATGGTTCTCTTCGTAAAAAATAAAATATAAGTAACAATTCAATTTTACCGAGGCTTCTCAATCTCCTTCATTTTCTAATCACTGAATGGGTGGGGAATGGAGGATGAAGGCAGGTGGAGAGATGGTGGGAAAAACGGGAGCACACCGGGACGCTGAATCAGTTGCCATCTTATTGAATGACAATACTAGTTCAAGGGTCCATTTGGAGGGAGAGTTCCTTTCACAGCATGTGGAGAGTCTGTGCCAGGTGTTAAAGATGTGGGTAGGGCAGGAGTGTTGAGAAGGAGGGGGGTCAGAGATCATGTCAGGCTCACTCACCGCTGCCGCAGCGCTCCGGGCACGGACAGCAGAACTGGCCGCCACTTCCGGGGATAGAAGCAGCTCGGGTGCGAGCGGCCGCCGGGACCCGACAACAGAAACGGCTGCCATTTCAAGCGCCTTCTGCCGGCCCGCTCACCTCTGGCAGTGCTCTTCGTCTGAACATCTCTCACCTGCCGCTCGCCGGCTTCGCTCATGTCAACCGCGTCCCGCAAATCCTTACATTCCCACAGCCAAGTAACCTCAACTGGTCCCGTGAGCGCGCTGTCGGAATTTAAAGATTTGCGGGATGCCAGCCGGTGAGCGGCAGGTGAGAGATGTTCAGACGGAGACACTGCCAGAGGTGACGGGGACTAGCAGACGGGACTGAAGTGGCTAAAGTGGCAGGGTCCCGGCGGCCGCTCAAAGTCAGTCACCCGAGCTGCTTCCTTCCTCGGAAGTGGCGGCCAGTTCTGCTGTCCGTGCCCGGAGCGCTGCAGCAGCCGCCCAAGCTAATTCACTCCCCAGCCACAATAAAACCATATAGCAATCTGAAGAAGGGTCTCGACCCGAAACGTCGCCTATCTCCTTCGCTCCTTAGATGCTGCTGGCAACGCCCGATGAGTTTCTCCAGCCTTTTGTGTACCCCCTAGCAATTACAGCACGGAAACAGGCTATCTCGGCCCTTTTACTCCGTGCCGAACACTTACTCTCACCTAGTTCCATCTACCTGCACTCAGACCGGAGCGTGGCAAGTGGGTTACTGACCCCGATCCCCTCCTTCACAACGCCAGAATCCCCAAACACTGTGAACGGAGCTCTCCCCCCACCCCGGGAAATACAGCATTTAAAAACATAAAGCACCAAGAAATGCACTTACCACGTTATTGGTACATTAAGTCCATTGTACACTCCGTGTTTCCTGAGATACTATTAAAATAATGGCAATCCATATTTGAAAATCCCGCCAAGAAACTCGCGCTGCGCATGCACATCAGGCTGCTGCGCATGCGCAGTGCTGCAAAGGCAGAATTTTTGCTGCCATCAGCTCCCCTTGAAACTGACGGCTCAGGCAGCGCTGACGGCACGTGGGCTGCACAGCCCTTCCCGTGTTACAAGCGCTGCGGATGAAAGGCACGGAGAATTATGCCTACCTAAGAGATCCATCTCTTACATAGGCATAATTCTCCCATGCCTTTACTATTTATATTTAAGAATTCTTTCATTTCATAATTTTAGTCAGGGTAGGCAGTGCCTGACCTGTACGTCTTTGGAGTGTGGGAGGAAACCGAAGATCTCTGAGAAAACCCACCCAGGTCACAGGGAGAACGTACAAGCAGACAGCACCCTTAGTCAGCATTGAACCCGGGTCTCAGGCGCTGCAAGCAATGTAAGGCAGCAACTCTACCGCTGTGCCACCGTAACCACCTGAAGTGTCCTC
Organism: Okamejei kenojei; assembly: GCA_035221665.1. Classification (NCBI taxonomy): domain Eukaryota; kingdom Metazoa; phylum Chordata; class Chondrichthyes; order Rajiformes; family Rajidae; genus Okamejei; species Okamejei kenojei. The sequence continues at coordinate 9,754,249 of CM069172.1, forward strand.
AGCATTTTCCCCGGGGGCAGGCAAAGTAAAATCAATTGGCTGAAGGTCATTGGTGCCCTGAAACGTGACTTATCCACAATCTTCATGGATGCCGCCCGACCTGCTGAGTTATTCCAGCACGTTGGGTCTTTTAGTGCGTGAACCAGTGTTTTACTCGCCCCCCTCCCCCAACAGGATTGTGTTCCACGTACCTGACGTCGATGGAATGTTGGGGGAGAGTAACGGAGAAGGCGCCCCCAAACAGTGCTCGAGTGTCGGTCCCGTCAGTTGCCATCTTCTGGAACAAGGAACATAGAACAGTTCAGTGTAGGAAGGAACTACAGATGCTGGTTTAAACAGAAGATAGACACAAAAAGCTGGAGTAACTCAGCGGGACAGGCAGCATCTCTGGAGAGGAGGAATGGGCGACGTTTCGAGTCTGAAGAAGGGTCTCGACCCAAAACCTCACCCATTCCTTCTCTCCAGAGATGCTGCCTGTCCCGCTGAGTTACTCCAGCATTTTGTGTCAATAGAACAGTGCAGCACGGGGGTCAGGTCCTTTGACCTACAATGTGGCGCAGCTGGTAGAGCCAGTGATCCAGGCTCCATCCTCACCTCGGGTGCTGTAGCGAGCTACTTGCAAAAAAACCTTTTCACTGTACCCCGGTACATGTGACAATGAACTACATTGAACAGCACTGCCCTCACTGGGGATCAGCACTGGCATTGCCCTCACTGGGGAACAGCAATGACACTGCCCCTCACTGGCGAACAGCACTGGCACTGCTCGCTGGGACTCAGACTCCACTGGCACTGCCCCTCACTGGTGAACAGCGCTGGCACTGCCCCTCATTGGGGAACAGCACCGGCATGGCTACTCACTGGAGAACAGCACTGGCACTGCCCCTCACTGGAGAACAGCACTGGCACTGCTACTCACTGGAGAACAGCACTGGCACTGCCCTCACTGGAGAACAGCACTGGCACTGCCCCTCATTGGGGAACAGCACTGGCACTGCCCCTCATTGGGGAACAGCACTGGCACTGCCCCTCATTGGGGAACAGCACTGGCACTGCTACTCACTGGAAAACAGCACGGGCACTGCCCTTCACTGGGTAACAGCACTGGCACTGCCCCTCACTGGAGAACAGCACTGGCACTGCCCATCACTGGGGATCAGCACTGGCACTGCCCCTCACTGGGGAGCAGCACTGGTACTGTCCCTCACTGGCACTGCACCTCACTGGGGAACAACACTGGCACAGCCACTCATTGGAGAACAGCACTGGCACTGCCGCTCACTGGAGAACAGCACTGGCACTGCCCCTCACTTGCAATGCTCCTCGCTGGGACAGTTTCCATTAGCACTGCCCCACACTGGGGAACAGGATGCACTGGCAGTCACAGACCCTGCCCCCCCTCCCCAGTAGCCAGGCTGATCACAGCACAGGCCTACATAGAGTGGATGTGGAGAGGATGTTCCATTAGTGGGAGAGTCCAGGACCAGAGGGCACAGCCTCAGAATTAAAGGACGTTCCTTTACGAAGGAGATGAGGACGGTCGTGGTGACGCAGTGGTGGAGTTGCTGCCTCACAGCGCCGGAGACCCGGGTTCGATCCCGACTACGGGTGCTGCCTGTACGGAGTTTGTACGTTCTCCCCGTGACCCGTGTGGGTTTTCTCCGAGATCTCCAAAGGCGTGCAGGTTTGTAGGTTAAATTGGCATTGGTGTAAATGTAAAAAATGTCCAACTTCCAGTATAGTCCCAGGTGGACTCTGCGGAAAGTACAAGGAGTTTGTTTAACAAGGAACTGCAGATGCTGGAAAAATGGAAGGTAGACACAAAAATGCTGGAGTAACTCAGCGGGTGAAGCAACATCCACGGAGCGAAGGAAATAGGTGACGTTTCGGGTCGAGAGGAATTTCTTTAGTCAGAGGGTGGTGAAACTGTGGAATTCTTTGCCACAGACGGCTGTGGAGACCAAGTTAGTGGATATTTTTACGGCAGAGAGAGATTCTTGATTAGTGCGGGTGTCAGGGGTTATTGCAAACGACATTGAAAAGACTAGGCTTGTATTCACTGGAGTTTATAAGGATGAGGGGGCCATCTTACAGAAACATATAAAATTATAAAAGGACTGGACAAGCTAGATGCAGGAAAAATGTTCCCAATGTTGGGCGAGTTCAGAACCAGGGGCCACACAGTATTAGAATAAAGAGGAGATCATTTAAGACTGAGGTGAGAAAAAACTCTTTCACCCAGAGAGTTGTGAATTTGTGGAATTCCCTGCCACAGAGGGCAGTGGAGGCCAAATCACTGGATGGATTTAAGAGAGAGTTAGATAGAGCTCTAGGGGCTAGTGGAGTCAAGGGATATGGGGAGAAGGCAGGCACGGGTTATTGATAGGGGACGATCAGCCATGATCACAATGAATGGCGGTGCTGGCGGGAAAGGACCGAATGGCCTCCTCCTGCACCTATTTTCTATGTTTCTATATTCTCTATTTACCGGGTCTGGTAGTTCATAAGTGATAGGAGCAGAAGTAGGCCATTCGGCCCATCAAGTCTGCTCCGCCATTCAATCGTGGCTGATCTATCGCTCCCAGTCAACCCCCATTCTCCTGCCTTCTCAACAGACAATAGGTGCAGGAGGAGGCCATTCAGCCCTTCAAGCCAGCACCGCCATTCCCAATGTTGGCCAGAGGGCGGTGAATCTGTGGGATTCCCTGCCACAGAGGGCAGTGGGGGCCACAGGTCAGTGGATGGATTTAAGGCAGAGATAGATAGATTGTTGATTAGTGCGGGGTGTCAGGGGTTAGGGGGGGATAGATTGAATGGAGGAAGCGACTGGATGGGCCGAATGGTCTAATTCTGCTTCCATCGTGTGGAAGAGCGTCTGTCCCCGGGCGTGCGGCCTGAAGCGGCGGGGAGGGAGTGAGTTAGTGAGGAGAGAGGGCGCTCCGTTACCTGACGGCGGCGGTCTGTGGGCTTTCGCGCCCGCCTGGCGCCGACTGGTCTGTGTCGTCGTCGCCGTCGCCGGTAATGGCCGAGAGCTGCCGGAAATGGCCGAGTGCTGCCGGAAATACACGAGGCTCGGCTCGGCTCGGCTCGCAGCGACAATGAACTGGAGAGAAGGGTGTCTGTTTTGTGTCGGTGTAGACCAGCATCCGCAGTTGCTTTAGTGCACAATGTTTAACACAATCCCACCTTTTATTTGGCGTGGGATTGATATTAATATTTAACGTGCGACGATAGTTTGCTGGCATTGCCCGGCGCTGCGCCCGCGGTGCGTGGCGGTAGTTGGAGTCCGAAACGACGGCGCATGGCACGCCGGGAGTTGTAGGCGACGCCGCAGGGGAGCGCAGTGGGGAGCGCAGTGCGTGCCGGTAGTTGTAGGCGATATCGCGTGGCATGCCGGTCGCTGTAGTCCGCCTGCGCAGTCTCCATGGCGGCGGGGCATGCCGGTAGTTATAGGCGATGGGGAGCGGCACGCAGTCTCCGTGGCGCGGTGCATACCGGTAGTTGTAGGCGATATAGCGTGGCATGCCGGTAGTTGTAGTCCGAGTGCGCAGTCTCCATGGCGACGGGATATGTGGCGCGCTGGATGGCCATGGGGGCGCTAGAGCGGGGCATGCCGGTGGTTATAGGCGATATTAGCGGCGTGGCACGCCTCGAGTGCGCAGTCTCCGCGGCGCGCTGCATGCCGGTAGTTGTAGGCGGAGTTGCAGCGCACGGCGGGAAGTGTAGTCCGTGTACGCAGTCTCCATGGCGACGGGGTATGTGGCGCGGTGATAGGCGATATTAGCGCGGCACGCCTCGAGTGCGCAGTCTCCGCGGCGCGGTGCAGGCCGGTAGTTGTAGGCGGAGTGGCAGCGCACGCCGGGAGTTGTAGTCCGTGTACGCCGTCTCCATGGCGACAGTGGAGGCCTGGAGGCCGCGGTGCCCAACATGGGGGATTCGCGCTATTCTGCCATTCTGCACTCGCGCTTCTACACGCCCAGCGAGGTGGCGGCGCACAACACGGTGGCCGACCTGTGGGTGTCCTACCTGGGCAGGGTGCACGACCTCACCCCTCTCGTCCAGGAGCACGAAGGTGGGGGGGGGACTGAGGGAGCGCCGCGGGGGGGGGGGGGGGGGGACACTGAGGGAGCGCCGAGCGGGGGGGAGGGGGACTGAGGGAGCGCCGCGGGGGGGGAAGGGGGACGCCGCGGGGGAGGAGGGGGGGGAGGGACTGAGGGGGGGAGCGCCCGGAGGGGGGACACTGAGGGAGCGCCGCGGGGGGGGGGGAGGGGGCACTGAGGTGAGCGCCGCGGGGGGAGGGAACACTGAGGGAGCGCCGCGGGGGACCCCGGGACCACTGAGGGAGCGCCGCGGGGGGAGGGGGCACTGAGGGGGCGCCGCGGGGGAGGGGGCACTGATGGGAGCGCCGCGGGGGTATAGGGGGGGGCACTGAGGGAGCGCCGCGGGGGGGAGGGGGAGGGGGGACACTGATGAAGCGCCGCAGGGGGAGGGGGGGGGGGGGACTGAGGGAGCGCCCACGGGGGGGGGAGGGGGGACTGAGGAGCGCCGGGGGGAGGGGGACAGGGGGGGGGGACACTGAGGGAGCGCCGCAGGGGTAGGGGGAACACTGAGGGGCATAGGACACTGAGGGAGGGGGCCGGGGAGGGGGAAACTGAGGGAGCGCCGCGGGGGGAGGGGGGGGGGGGCACTGAGGGAGCGCCGCGTGGGTGTAGGGGGGACACTGAGGGAGCGCCGCGGGGAGAGGGGGGCACTGAGGGTGCGCCGCTGTGGGGACCCTACTGGAGGGTCTAAGTGAGGGATTATGAAAAATTGGTTCAACAGACCAAGAGCCAGGACAGTAGTAAGGATAATTAACAAGTAGAATGGATAAGGGGGAGCCAGTGGATGGGGTTTATCTGGACTTTCAAAAAGCCTTTGACAAGGTCCCACAAAATTAGAGCACATGGTATTGTGGGTAGGGTATTGACATGGATAGAGAACTGGTTGGCAGGCAGGAAGCAAAGAGTAGAATTTATTAACGGGTCCTTTTCAGAATGGCAGGCAGCGACTAGTGGGGTACCACAAGGCTCAGTGCTGGGACCCCAGTTATTTGCAAAATATATTAACGATTTAGACGAAGGAATTAAATGTCACATCTCCATGTTTGACACAAAGCTGGGTGGCAGAGTGAGCTGAGAGGAGGATGCAATGAGGCAGCAGGATTACTTGGATAGATTGGGTGAGTGGGCAGATGCAGTATAAATGTGGATAAATGTTAGGTTATCTACTTTGGTGGCAAGAACAGGAAGGCAGATTATTATCTGAATGGTGTCAGATTAGGAAAAGGGTAGGTGCAACGAGACCTGGGTGTCCTGGATTTGAGTTTAGGAGCAAGGAGGGTCCTACTGCAGTTGTACAGAGCCCTAGTGAGACCACACCTGGAGTATTGTGTGCAGTTTTGGTCTCCTAATTTGAGGAAGGACATTGTTGCTATTGAGAAAGGACAGCGTAGGTTCGCCAGGTTAATTCCCGGGATGGCGGGACTGACATATGATGAAAGAATCGAGCGACTGGGCTTGTATTCACTGGAGTTTAGAAGGATGAGAGGGAATCTTTTATAAACATATAACATTCTTAAGGGATTAGACAGGCAAGATGCAGGAAGAATGATCCCCATGTTGGGGGATTCCAGAACCAGGGGTCACAGTTCAAGAATAAGGGGTCGGCCATTTAGGACTGAGATGACGAACATCTTTTTTACCCATAGAGTTGTGAATCTCTGGAGGCCAATTCACTGAATGTTTTCAGGGGAGTTAGATTTAGCTCATGGTGCTAACGGAATCAAGGGGTATGGGGGAAAAGCAGTAACTGATTTTGGACGATCAGCCATGATCATATTGAATGGCAGTGCTGGCTCGAAGGGCTGAATGGTCTACTCCTGCACCTATTGTCTATGTTATGAACAGCTTCTTCCCAACTGTTATCAGTAGAGCCAGGATGTTTAGACACTAAAAAACTCTGAAATAAGGAGGCAAAAGGGCATAATAAAATTACAAAAAAGGCACGAAAAGGCATTTATTGACAAAAAAAGCATATATTTTCACCACCAAACTATGGTTAAAAGTGATAATATAAAGGTATTCTACATTAAATGATCAAAGTTGCCTGGTTGCACATAATTACTCGCATTTTTTTCAAATTATCTGGTGTTAAACTATTCTGTCTGTCAGACAGAATATGCTTCAGTTGTGAAAAACTTCTTTCTACCTCAGCTGAGGTTACTGGTGCATACCCGAAACAAGCTACAGACTCTATATATATATATATATTCACTTCGATATATTGTGCATTACAACTACCGTTGAGAACTTTAGCTATGTTTTCAATTTCTTCAAGTTCTTTGTTAGCTAAAATCACACTCTCACATTTTCCTTGTATGTCTTTACCTACATCGCCAGGAACTTTACGAATATCGTCAGTTACTTTGTTGAAAACCTGCAATTTATTCACTAATGTTTCATCCCTTTTCTCAAGGGAAGTGATAGCTTGTGGGAAGTTTGCAAAATTGGAGGCAATAAACACAAGATCACGGTGGAGGGACTTTTTCTGCATGATTTAACTGACGATCCTGACTGCAGCAGATTCTTCTTCACAACAGTTGATGATTTATTATCTTTTCAAAATTTACAGCATAGTAGAGTACAGCAGAGAGCCATGTACACCACCTAGTCAAAACGGGCTGAGGAGGTAGCTGAATCTCGGGTGCCATTTCCTTGAACAACTGCACATGTGACGGTGCTGTGAGGAAGATTTTCTTGACATTGGAAACTAGGCGATCGACATTTGTAAACAAGCTATGTATGTGCTCGGCAATTCTATGAAGTCCTTGAGCTAAGCATGTCAAATGCAACGTTTAGGGGAATAAAACTTTAAGTCACAAACAGAAGAACATTCTCGTGTTTTATACCTTCTGGCCAAAGTATAGCAAGTGAAGATGTCAACAACTGAGCAATGGTTGAGCTGTTTGACTACTCCAATACTTCCAATGTCAACAAATACTCCTTTGATGGTTGACCTGCCTCCAGTGTACCGATGACTACATTGGCAACATATCTCCCCACAGCATCAGTTGTCTCGTCAATTGAGATCCATATGTTGTTGCATGCAACCTCATCTCTAATTCTCTGCACCACAATGTTGAAGTTGATGTTCCTCTGTTCCTCTCAGAGGTTTTTTTCTCTAAAAAAACTCTGAGAGAGTTGTTTTCACATTTCCACAGTGGAATTCTAGCATCAATGAATGCCTTGCACAGATCACTCGAAAACTGGAGCCAGCAGTAAATGCAGTGAGGAGACAAGCTTGGGTATTTTGCTTGGGTAGTCTACACCCCAGCAGTATCAACATTGACTTCTCTAATTTTAGATCTTCTCCTTCCTCCACCTTCCCATCTCTCCTTCTAGTCCCAATGTCTCCGCCTCTTCTTTTCTTTTTCCCGTCCCCCCCCCACATCAGTCTGAAGAAGGGACTCAACCCGAAACGTCACTTATTCATTCTCTCCATGGATGCTGCCTCACCCGCTGAGTTTCTCCAGCATTTTTTGTCTACCTTCAATTTTTCCAGCATCTGCAGTTCTTTCTTAAATAGATCGCGGGCAGCGGCACAAATGAATGAATGACCAACGGTTTCGCCCCGGTGGTGGATGTTTGCTTGTAAGTTATACTATGTTAACACGTTAATAATAACAACATTAATATTAACGTGTTGACATAGAAAACGTCATTGTAATCACAGTACAACTAGATAGCACAAACTTTTAGCAAAATCGCAATAAAAGGCTGATTTAGGCACTCGAGCATGAAAAAGGCATTATCCTGGTGAAATCATCAAAAAAGACATGGAAATGCACATGGCATTTATGGCAAAATCCTGGCTCTAGTTATCAGGCTTCTCATCGGTCCTTCTGTAAGCTTGAATATTGTCCAATTCACCTCAAGAGTCAAAGGTGTTTTATTGTCAAATTCTTACTTGCAGCAGCACAACAGAATATATAAACATCGTACACTGAATAATATAAAAAACAAACAATAATAACATTAATAGTCTCTGTAGTTCAGAGCTTAATGGAGGCTGTAGTGTTTAACAGCCTGAAGACTGTAGGGAAGAAGCTGTTCCTGAACCTAGATGTTACAGTTTTCAGGCTCCTGTACCTTCTTCCCGATGGCAGGGGTGAAATGAATGTGTGGCCAGGGTGGTGTGGGTCACTGATGATACTGGCTGTCTAGTAGGATACTAGAGAATGGAGCGGCTGGGCTTGTATACTCTGGAGTTTAGAAGGATGAGAGGGAATCTTATTGAAACATATAAGTTTATTAAGGGTTTGGACACGCTAGAGGAAGGAAAATTGTTCCCGATGTTGGGGGAGTCCTGAACCAGGGGCAACAGTTTAAGAATAAGGGGTAAGCCATTTAGAACGGAGACAAGGAAACACTTCTTCACACAGACAGTTGTGAGTCTGCCTCAGAGGGCAGTGGAGACTGGTTCTCTGGATACTTTCAAGCGAGAGCTAGATAGGGCTCTTAAAGATAGAGGAGTCAGGGGATATTGGGAGAAGGCAGGAACGGGATACTGATTGGGGATGATCAGCCATGATCACATTGAATGGTGGTGCTGGCTCGAAGGGCCGAATGGCCTACTCCTGCACCTATTGTCTATTGTCTGACTTATTGAGGCAGAGACTCCAGTAAATCCCTTCGATGATGGGGAGGTCAGAACCCCGTGATGGACCGGGCAGTTTTCACAACTTCTTGCAGTCTTCTTGGCTCTTGGCGTTCGAGTTGCCGAACCAGGCTGTGATGCAACCAGTCAATACACTCTGTACTGTACTCCAGTAGAAGTTCAATCTGGCATACCGAATCTCTGCAATCTTCGCAGGAAGTAGATCCATCGATGGGCTTCCTTTAGAATTGCATCAATGTACTGGGTCCAGGAAAGATCTTCAGAAATATGCACGCCCATGAATTTGAAGCCTTTGGCTCTCTCCACCATCGTCCCGTCCATATAGCCAGGTTTGTGGGTCCCTCATCCTTCCTCTGCCAAAGTCCACAATCAGTTCCTTGGCCTTTACTGACATTAAGAGGCAGGATGTTATGCTGCCACCATTTGGTCAATCGATCGATACTCTACCCCATTGCGGACATTGGACTTTGCCTATGGTCTATTTGTCTAGGGTACTGCCCGATTCACCTCTAAACCTTTGCAGACATTGGACTTTGCCTCTGGAACTGGTGCGCTACAAAGCTGAGAACTATATTCTCCACTCTGTATCTTTTCCTTCGTTCTACCCATTGTAGTTTGATTGCACTCGTGCATTGTGTTGTGTGATCCATTTGGAAGGCACGCTAACCAGAGATTGCACTCAACCTCGCAACGCGTGACAATGGGCGACATGGTGGCGCAGTGGTAGAGCTGCTGCCTCACAGCGCCAGAGACCCGGGTTCCATCCTGACTACGTGCTGTCCGTAAGGAGTTTGCACGTTCTCCCCGTGACCTGCGAGGGTTTTCTCCAGGTGCTCCGGTTTCCCCCCACGACCGCCTCCAGGTTTGCAGTGAATTGGTTTGGTATGAATGTAAATTGTCCCCAGTGTGTGTGTCCCCAGGATGGTGTTAGTGTGCGGGCATCGCTGGTCGGCACGGACTCGGTGGGCCGAATGGCCTGTTTCCGTGCTGTATCTCTGAATTAAAACTGAACTAATAAACCTAAAGCTAATATCCTTCTGCTGCCAATAGCCTTGAGTTGGGACTAGGGTTGGCTTGTTTCTCTGCAAGGAGCCTCGGTGGAAGGGGCAGTTGTGCGAGGTTTGCAAGGCCTATCATTCTCCCGCTGCCACTGACAGCGCTGTGCTCTTCCCATTAGGCGACGTGCTGCTCAAACCCATCCTGGAGGCAGCCGGACGGGACATCAGCCACTGGTTTGACGAAGGACGTGAAGATGTAAGTGGCCTGTCACGCCTCGCAACGCCACGCACTAAGTGTTAGTAACGGCAGATGCGGCACGGTGGCGCAGCTGTGTTGAAGTTGCTGCCTCACAGCGCCAGAGACCTGGGTTCATTCCTGACTACAGGTGCTGTCTGCACGGAGTCTGCACATTCTCCCTGTGACCTGCGTGAGTTTTCTCCGGGTGCTCTGGCTTCCTCCCACACTCCAAAGACGTGCGGGCTTATAGGCTCATTGGCTTTGCATGTAAATTGTCCCTGGTGTGTGTCGGATAAAATTATTAATGGGTGATCAATGGTCAGCGCGGACTCGGTTGGCCAAGGGGCTTGTTTCCACGCTGCATCTCTACACTAAACTAAAGTAAAAGCATGATGGTCAACATGGGTGTGGTGGGCCGAAGGGCCTGCCTCTGCACGCTATGATTCCATGGCTGCATAGTTTGCATCTTGCGGAGAGCAAGCCTAAAGTTTAGAGAGTTATAGAAACATAGAAAATTGGTGCAAGAGTAGGCCATTCGGCCCTTCGAGCCTGCACCGCCATTCAATATGATCATACCCCCTGATCCCCTTAGCCACAAGGGCCACATCTAACCCTCTTAAATATAGCCAATGAACTGGCCTCAACTACCGTGGCCAATAATTCCACAGATTCACCACTCTCTGTGTGAAAAATGTTTTTCTCATCTCGGTCCTAAAATACTCCCCCTTATCCTTAAACTGTGACCCCTTGTTCTGGACTTCCCCAACATCAGGAACAGTCTTCCTGCATCTAGCCTGTCCAACCCCTTAAGAATTTTGTAAGTTTCTATAAGATCCCCCCTCAATCTTCTAAATTCTAGCGAGTACATGCTGAGTCTATCCAGTCTTTCTTCATATGAAAGTCCTGCCATCCCAGGAATCAGTCTGGTGAACCTTCTCTGTACTCCCTCTATGGCAAGAATGTCTTTCCTCAGATTAGGAGACCAAAACTGTACGCAATACTCCAGGTGTGGTCTCATCAAGGCCCTGTACAATTGCAGTATAACCTCCCTGCTCCTATACTCAAATCCTTTTGCTATGAATGCTAACATACCATTCGCTTTCTTCACTGCCCGCTGCACCTGCATGCCTACTTTCAATGACTGGTGTACCATGACACCCATGTCTCGTTGCATCCTCCCTATTCCTAATTGGTCACCATTCAAATAATAGTCTTCTTTCCTGTTTTTGCCACCAAAGTGGATAACCTCACAAATGGCCTTATGGGCCAAACGCGGGGACATGGGGATGGGGAGGGGCGCATTTGTCGGCATGGATGTGTCGGGCTGAATGGCCTGTTTCTGTACATCCACAGCATTAAAGGAAAGTTGATTGACGATTTAAAACCGTTTTGAGGTAATGTCTTTATGGTCTTGTGTTGGAGGAATGTGGCTGGTCAGACAGCTTCTGTAGAGGGTTCAGACAGATGACGTATGAGGGTGGACTGCACCGAAGTAGAGATGGTTGAAAACTTCAAATGCCTCAGAGTCCATTATCACCAACAACCGCCCATAGTGAAGCAACGACGAAGAACGCACACCAACGCCTCTACTTCCTTAGGCCCAGGAAACATAGAAAATAAAATAGGTGCAGGAGGAGGCCATTCGGCCCTTCGCGTCAGCACCGCCATTCATTGTGATCATGGCTGATCGTCCCCAATCAGTACCCCGTTCCTGCCTTCTCCCCATATCCCTTGACTCCACTAGCCCCTAGAGCTCTATCTAACTCTCTCTTAAATCCATCCAGTGACTTGGCCTCCACTGCCCTCTGTGGCAGGGAATTTCATAAATTCACAACTCTCTGGGTGGAAATTTTTTTTCTCACCTCAGTCTTAAATGACCTCCCCTTTATTCTAAGACTGTGGCCCCTGGTTCTGGGCTCGCCCAACATTGGGAACATTTTTCCTGCATCTAGCTTGTCCAGTCCTTTTATAATTTTATATGTTAACATTTTATACGTTTAGCATGTCCCCAACAACTCTCACCAACTTCTACAGATGCACCATGGAAAGCATTTTATCTGGACGCATCACAGCACGCTTTGGAATGGTTCCATCCAAGACAGCAAGACATTGCAGCGAATCCTGGACGCAGCCCAGACCTCCACACAAACCAACCTCCCTTCTAAGAAGGGTCTCGACCCGAAACGTCACCCTTTGCCTTTGCTCCATAGACGCTGCCTCACCCACTGAGTTTCTCCAGCACTTTTATCTACCTTCCCTTCTATTGACCTCGTTTGGACCTCGCGCTGCCTCGGCAAGGCCAGCAGCATAATCACGGACTAGTCTCACCCCGGCCACTCCCACTTCTCCCCTCTCCCATCAGGCAAGAAGTGTGAAAATGCACACCTCCAGATTCAGGGACAGTTTCTTCCCAGCTAGTTATCAGGCAACTGAACCATCCTACCACAACCAGAGAGCGGTCCTGAACTACTAACTACCTCGGATTATCCTTGATCGGACTTTGCTGGCAGGAAACGTTATCCCCTTATCATGTATCTGTACACTGTAAACGGCTCGATTGTAATCATGTATTGTCTTTCTGCTGACTGGTTAGCACGCAGCAATTAGCTATTCACTGTACCTCGGTACGCATGTCAATAAACTAAACTGAACTTAAGGGTGGGACCTTCTGTACGCTGATAGAATTGGAGGAGGGGGGGGGGAGAAAATTGAGAGAGACAGAAACGGGGGGACTCCATCAGTCTGAAGAAGGGTACCAACCAGAAGTGTTTAAGAAGGAACTGCAGATGCTGGAAAATCGAAGGTAGACAATAGTGCTGGAGAAACTCAGCTGGTGCAGCAGCATCTATGGAGTGAAGGAAATAGGCAACGTCTCGGGCCAAAACCCTTCTTCAGACTGTTTCGGCCTGAGACGTTGCCTATTTCCTTCGCTCCATAGATGCTGCTGCACCCGCTGAGTTTCTCCAGCACTTTTGTCTACCAACCAAAAGTACCATCTGTGTGTTGCCAACATGGAATATGAGGATTGAAGAAGGACGAGAAGACCTTAAGGTGGGGGGAGGGGGGAGGGGGTGAACAACTCCTGACAAGTGATATGTGGATACAGGTGAGAGTGTGTGGCGGAGAGGTTGATTAGCAGATGGGTGGAGCAATTGACGGAGGCTGGAGGTGAAAAGTAGAATACAGCATTCACAGGGAGATAGACTATTGACTGCCATCTGCCACAAACCTACTGAATCCCACAACGATCGAGACGACAGTTCTTCCCACCCTGCTTCCTGTAAAGACTGCATCCCCTACTCCCAATTCCTCTGTCTACGCCGCATCTGTGCCCAAGATGAGGTGTTCCATACCAGGACATCCGAGATGCCTTCATTCTTTAGGGACCTGGGGTTCCCCTCTCCCATCATAGATGTGGCCCTCACACATGTCTCCTCGGTGCCCTTGCTCTCCCTCCCCCCATTTGTAACAAGGACCGTGTCCCCCTTGTCCTTGCCTTTCACCCCATCAACCGTCACATACAACATATCTTCCAACATACAACATATCTTCCAACATTTTCGCCACCTCCAACGGGACTCCACCACTAGTCCACCTTCCCATCTCCACCCCTTTCCACCCTCTGCAGAGACCATTCCCTCCGTAACTCCCTGGTCAACTCATCCCTTCCCACCCAAACCACCCCCTCCCCAGGTACCTTCGCCTGCAACTGCAGGAGATGCAACACCTGTCCCTATACCTCCTGCCTCGACGCTGTCCATGGGCATCAACAGTCCTTTCAGGTTAGACAGAGGTTCACTTGCACCTCCTCCAACCTCATCTAATGTATCCGTTGGTCAAGATGTGGACTTGGTGAGACCAAATGTAGACTGGGCGATCCTTTCGCTGAACACCTTCGCTCAGTCATCTGGATCTATCTGATCTCCCAGTTGACAAACAATTTAATTCCCCTTCCCATTCTCACACTGTCCTTTCTATCCTAGGCCTCTTCCATTGTCCGGGTAAGGCTAAATGCAAATTGGAGGAACAGCACTCATATTTCGCTTGGGCAGCTTACAGCCCAGTGGTATGATGTTTAACCATATAACCATATAACAATTACAGCACGGAAACAGGCTCTCTCGGCCCTTCCAGTCCGTGCCGACCATTTGTTTTCCCCTAGTCCCATCTACCTGCACTCAGACCATACCCCTCCATTCCCTTCACGTCCATATACCTATCCACTTTACTCTTAAATGTTAAAATCGATCCTGCCTCCACCACTTCTGCTGGAAGCTGATTCCACACAGCCACCACCCTCTGAGTAAAGAAGTTCCCCCTCACGTTACCCCGAAACTTCTGTCCCTTAATTCTCATGTCATGCCCTCTTGTTTGAATCTTCCCTACCCTCAATGGGAAAAACGTATCCACGTTAACTCTGTCTATCCCTTTCATCATTTTAAAGACCTCAATCAAGTCCCCCCTTAACCTTCTGCGCTCCAAAGAATAAAGACCTAACTTGTTCAACCTTTCTCTCTAACATAGTTGCTGGAACCCTGGCAACATTCTAGTAAATCTCCTCTGTACTCTCTGTATTTTGTTGACATCCTTCCTATAACTAGGCGACCAAAAATTGTACACCATACTCCAGAATTGGTCTTACCAATGCCTTGTACAATTTTAACATTACTTCCCTACTCCTACATTCAATGCTCTGATTTATAAAGGCCAGCACACCAAAGGCTTTCTTTACCACCCTATCTACATGCGATTCCACCTTCAGGGAACTATGCACAGTTATTCCTAGATTCCCTCTGTTCCACAGCATTCCTCAATTCCCTACCATTTACCATGTACTTCCTATTTTGATTTGTCCTGCCAAGATGTAGCACTTCACACTTAACAACATTAAGCTCCATCTGCCATCTTTCAGCCCACTTTTCCAAATGGCCCAAATCTCTCTGTAGACTTTGAAAATCTACTTCATTATCCACAACACCACCTATCTTAGTATCATCTGCATACTTACTTATCCAATTTTTCCACCCCATCATCCAGATCATTGATGTACATGACAAACAACAGTGGACCCAACACAGATCCCTGAGGCACCCCACTGGTCACCGGCTTCCAACCTGACAAACAGCCATCCACCATTACTCTCTGACATCTCCCATTCAGCCACTGTTGAATCCATCTTGCTACTCCGCCATTAACACCCAAAGATTGAACCTTCTTAACCAACCTTCCATGGGGAACCTTGTCAAAGGCCTTACTGAAATCCATATAGACAACATCCACTGCTTTACCCTCATCAATTTCCCTAGTTACCGCTTCAAAAAATTCAAGAAGGTTTGTCAAACATGACCTTCCAGGCACAAATCCATGTTGACTGTTCCTGATCAGACCCTGTTTATCCAGATGTTTATATATATTATCTCTAAGTATCCTTTCCATTAATTTGCCCACCACTGACGTCAAACTAATAGGTCTATAATTGCTAGGTTTATTCTTTGAACCCTTTTTAAACAATGGAACAACATGCGCAGTACGCCAATCCTCCGGCACTATTCCCGTTTCTATAACTTCTCTAACTGTTTGATTTCTCTAACTTCAAGTGACCCCTGCAATCCCCCTCTCTCCATCCCTCCCCTACCCAAGTCGCACCAGCTTCTCGTTCTCACCTAGCAAACAGCTAACGTTGGCCTGTTTCCTTCCTCGTCGTTACTTTTTTGCATATCTTTCATTCATTTGTTCTATATCTCTCCACATCAACGTTTATATCTCGCATTTCCCTTTCCCCTGTCATCAGTCTGAAGAAGGGTCTCGACCCGAAACGTCACCCATTCCTTCCCTCCAGAGATGTTGCCTGTCCCGCTGAGTTACTCCAGCATTGTGTGTCTATCAATGTTCATACCGCTGGGTTGTAAGCTGCCCAAGTGGAATATGAGTTGCTGTTCCTCCAGTTTGCACATGGCTTCATTTTGGCAATGGAGGAGGCCCAGGACAGAAAGGTAAGTGTGGGAATGGGAAGGAGAGTTAAAGTGGTTAGCAACTGGGAGATCCAGCAGGCCTTGACCCAATGGTTTAGTTTAGAGATACAGCGCGGAAACAGGCCCTTCGGCCCACTGACCAGTAATTCCTGCACACTAATACTATCCTACACACACTGGGGACAATGTTTTGCATGTTTACCAAGCCAATAAGCCTACAAACCTGTACTTTGGAGTGTGGGAGGAAACCAAAGATCTCGGGGCAAACCCATGCAGGTCACGGGGCCGAACGTACAAACTCCATACAGACAGCACCAGTAGTGGGGATTGAACCCGGGTTCAGAGATGCAGCACGGAAACAGCCCCTTTCGGCCCACCGGGTCCGCGGCAACCAGCGATTCCCTCACAGTAACACTATCCTATACCCAACTAGGGACAATTTTTACATTTACCAAGCCAATTAATCTACCAACCTGTACGTCTTTGGAGTGTGGGAGGAAACTGAAGATCTCGGGGGAAACCTACGCAGGTCACGGGGCGAATGTACAAACTCTGTACAGACAGCGCCAGTAGTCGGGGTCTCCGCCGCTGCGAGGCAGCAACTCTACCGCTGCATCACTGTGCCGCCCCACTGATTAGAAGTCGCGT
Source organism: Okamejei kenojei (assembly GCA_035221665.1). NCBI lineage: Eukaryota > Metazoa > Chordata > Chondrichthyes > Rajiformes > Rajidae > Okamejei > Okamejei kenojei. The sequence continues at coordinate 9,770,820 of CM069172.1, forward strand.
CCCTTATCTGTGGCATCCAGTGTTGTCTGCCAACAAGCACTTAGCAACACTTAGCCGGCCCACATCAACGATCTGGAAGCTGCGCGTTGAGATACAAACATCCTTTTAACTCATGGTATCTTTAGAGGGTCGCTGATCTGTCAGTGTGGAGGGCAGAGATAATTAAGGTGCAGAGAAGGTTTACGAGGATGTTGCCGAGACTCGAGGGCCTGAGCTTTAGGGAGAGGTTGAGAAGGCTGGGACTCTTTTCCTTGGAGCGCAGGAGGATGAGGGGGTCATCTTCTTGAGGTGTATAAAATCATGAGAGGGTAGACGCATAGAGTCTCTTGCCCAGAGTAGGGGAATCGAGTACCAGAGGAGACAGGTTTAAGGTGAAGGGGAAAAGATTTAATAGGAATCTGAGGGGTAACTTCTTCACACAGAGGGTGGTGGGCTGCCAGAGGAGGTAGTTGAGGCAGGGACAATTTCAACATTTAAGAAACAGTTAGACAGGTACATGGATAGGACGGATTTGGAGGGATATGGACCAAACGCGGGCAGGTGGACTAGTGTAGCTCAGCGGTAAGGCAGCAGCTTTGGAGAGAAGGAAAAGGTGAGGTTTCGGGTTGAGACCTCTGAAGATGGCTCCCGACCCGAAACGTCACCCATCCTTTTCCTCCAGAGATGCTGCCTGGCCCGCCGAGTTACTCCAGCACTTTACGTCGATCTTTAGTGTAAACCAGCATCTGCGGTTCCTTCCTATACTATAAGGAGGGACTGCTTGTGGAGGCTGCAGTACAGTCAGTTTTAGTGTATTATCATGTAGCGAGCTACAGTGAAAAGCTTTTGTTGCGTGCCAACCAGTCAGCGGAAAGACAATACGTGATTACAATTGAGCCGCCCACAGTGTACAAATAGAAACATAGAAAATAGGTGCAGGAGGAGGCCATTCGGCCCTTCGAGCCTGCACCGCCATTCAATATGATCATGGCTGATCATCCAACTCAGTATCCCGTACCTGCCTTCTCTCCATACCCCCTGATCCCTTTAGCCACAAGGGCCACATCCAACTCCCTCTTAAATATAGCCAATGAACTGGCCTCAACTACCTTCTGTGGCAGAGAATTCCAGAGATTCATCACTCTCTGTGTGAAAAATTATAATGTGTCATACATGATAAGGAGATGTTTAAGAAGGAACTGCAGATGGTGGAAAAATCGAAGATAGACAAAAATGCTGGAGAAACCCAGTGGGTGAGGCGACATCTATGGAGATGGTGACGTTTCGGGCCTCGACACGAAACGTCACGTATTCCTTCGCTCCATAGATGCTGCCTCACCCGCTGAGTTTCTCCAGCATTTTTGTCTACCATGATAAGGAGATAGTGTTTTGTGCAAGGTAAAGCCATGGAAGTTCGATCGGCTGTCTAAAGACTGAAGCAGCTGAACAATTGAGATGAAAGATAGGCACAAAATGCTGGAGTGGCTCAGCGGGACAGGCAGCATCTCCGGAGAGCAGGAATGGGTGACGTGAACATTTACAGCCGGTCTCCCTTCCTTCCCCCCCCGGCAGGTCCGCATTGAGATCGACCAGCTGACCAACTGTCTGAAGTACCACACGCCTCGCGGCCGCTTCGTCCACATCCCCCCGCCAGCGCCGCTCAGCGACTGGTTCAACAACTTCGGCACGCCCTGGTGGCTGGATCCAAAGTACGACGTCGGCTTCCTCAGCGAGAAGACCAGAAACATCCGAATCATCAACACCTTGACGTCCCAGGAACAAGTGCTCGAGGTACCACACGCCCTCACCCTGACAATCGCTCGCCGTTCAGCTTGACTTTTTTTATTTTTTAATCAAAAAATGTCTTCAATTATTAAAATAATAATATGTACAGTGCAATAAAAGAAGCCAGAACCCACCACCATAATACAATACAAACATATATCCATAATAAACTATTATACAATCCTTATTGAGGATGCATTCAACACTCTGCGGAGCCCAACGGTCCCGGAATTCCCACAGGGTGCCTGTAGGCAGGGCGTATTCCCTTTCTAACCGCACCCGGGCAAGGAAGTATCCCCGGAAAAGGGGCAGGCAGCCGGCTCGGGTAAAGTCCTCCACCGCTTGGCGCCTTGACTCGCGGATGGCCAGCTTGGCCAGGCCCAGGAGCAACCCAACCAGGACATCTTCAGCCCTACCCTCTCCCCTACGCAAAGGGTGTCCAAAGATGAGGGTGGTGGGTGAGAAATGCAGCCAGAAGGCAAGGAGCAGCCCCTTTAGGTATTGAAACAGTGGCTGCAGCCTCACGCACTCCGTGTACACGCGGCACACACACTCGTCCAGTTCAACTTGACTCTTGGCAGGGAGGGTGAACCTGAATGCTCAAAGACACAAAACGCTGGAGTAACTCAGCGGCTCGGGCAGTATCTCTGGAAATAGACACAAAGCGCTGAAGTAACTCAGTCGCTCAGGCAGCATCTGAAAATAGACACAAATTGGCAGAGTAGCTAAGCGGGTCAGGCAGCATCTGAAAATAGACACGAATTGGCAGAGTAGCTAAGCGGGTCAGGCAGCATCTCCGGAGAGGGACACTCAGAAAGTTGTGAATCTGTGGAATTCCCTGCCACAGTGGAGGCCAATCCACGGGAAGTTGTCAAGAGAGAGTTAGATTTAGCTCTTGGGGCTAACGGAATCAAGGGATATGGGGAGAAAGCAGGAACGGGCTGCTGATTTTAGATGATCAGCCATGATCATATTGAATGGCGGTACTGGCTCGAAGGGCCAAATGGCCTACTCCTGCACCTATATTTCTGTCTTTCCTTGACACAAAATGCAGGAGTAACTCAGCGGGTCAGGCAGCATCTCTGAATACAGACACAAGTTGCTGGAGTAACTCGGCAGGACAGGCAGCATCTCTAGAGCATGGGTAGGAGACGTTTTGGGTCGGAACCCTACTTCAGTAGACAGTCAGAACCTTTCTCCAGGGTGGGGTTAAATACTAGTGGGCATAGCTTTCAGGTGATAGGGGCAAAGTTTAAAGGAGATGTGCGGGTTCTCTCCCCTCCTGCATCCTGCCCTCCCCCCCCCCCCCCATCTCCCCTCCTCCCCTGCCCCCCTGCTCCTGCCTCTCCCCCTCCCGCTCCTGCCTCTCCCCCTTTGAGTAGGAAGGAACTGCAGATGCTGGTTTCAACCGAAGATAGACACAAAAAGCTGGAGTAACTCAGCGGGACAGGCAGCATCTGTGGAGAAAATGAATGGGTGAGGGTTCGGGTCGCGACCCATCTTCAGTCTCGACCTAAAACGTCACCCATTCCTTCTCTCCAGAGATGCTGCCTGTCCCGCTGAGTGAAGGGCCTGTCCCATTTACGCGTCATTTGCGCGTCACGCAGGTGGCGCGCGGGGGATTTTGAGAATCCCAAAATCCTGAGGCGCCACTCGCGTCACTGGCTACGCCACCACGTCGCACTGCGCTCCATGCGCGCGTAATGCACACTGGCTACGCCACCACGTCGCACTGCGCTCCATGCGCGCGTAATGCACACTGGCTACGCCACCACGTCGCACTGCGCTCCATGCGCGCGTAAAGCACACGTCGTGACGCGTAAATGATGTCGCGTAAATGACGTGCAAATAACGGCCAAGTGGGACAGGCCCTTTACTCCACAATTTTGTGTCTATCTCTCCCTTTGATCTCGACGACGGGTGCTGTCTGTGCGCAGTTTGCACGCTCTCCCCGTGACCCGAGTGGGTTTTCGCAGAGCTCTTCGGTTTCCTCCAACACTCCAAAGACGTGCAGGTTTGTAGGTTAATTGGCTTGGTGTGAATGTAAATTGTCCCTAGTGTGTGTTGGGTGCGGAGATCGCTGGCCGGAACGGACTCGGTGGGCCGAAGGGCCTGTTTCCGCGCTGTGTCTCCAAGCTAAACTGCAAACACGTGCGGGTTTGTGGGTTACTTGTTGTTTTGTGTGTCCCTTCCCCGTCCTTGCTGGGCCAGGTGTGCAGCGAGGAGACGCTGAACGAGATCCTGGAGCGCTACATGGCGTACAACGCCCACGCCGCCAGCTACACCTGGAAGTACGACGGCGTCAGGCTCGACATGGAGAAGACCCTGGAGGAGAACAACATCGCCGACGAGGACGAGACCATGGACGAGCTGAGGATGGAGCCCGACCACTACCGCCAGTCCATCCTGCTCTACTTCAACGATGACCTGACTGAGCTGTAGGCCTTACGGAGGCAGTGACTGGCCCCGGTAATCCCCACTCTCCTCCTGCCTCTCCCTCCCCCTCCCCCTCCTGCCTCTCCCCCCTCCCCCTCCTGCCTCACCCCCCTCCCCCTCCACCTCTCCCCCCCTCCCCCTCCTGCCTCTCCCCCCCCTCCACCTGCCGCTCCCCCTTCCCCCTCCAGCCGCTCCCCCCCTCCCCCTACTGCCAACCCCCTCCCCCCTCCTCCTCCTCCTCTTGCCTCTCCCCCCCTCCCTCTTCTGCCTCTCCCTCCCTCCCCACCTCCTCTTGGCTCTCCCCCATCCCACTCCCCCCTCTTCCCCCTCCCCCTCCTGCCTCTCCCCCCTCCCCCCTTTCTTCCCTGGGCCCCCCCCCCCCCCCACCGTTAAACAGATGCGATGTTCCCACCCTTTAATAAAGCGGACATCTTTTTCTAGACACCAAGTGTGGAGCAGCTATCTCCCGTGTTCTGGCCAGCAGCCATGGATCTTGTGTGAATAGGTAGCAGGGAGGATGAGAGATGGATGGGAGTGGTCGCTGGAGGGGGAGGGGGAGTTTGAGGTGGGGGGGGGGGGGAGTTGGAGGTGGGGGAGGGGAGGGGTGTCGGAGGAGGAGGAATTGGGGGGGGCGGTTGGCGTGGAGCGTTAAAACCGGCACAGTAAAAAAACAAAGGCACAAATTGCTGGAATAACTCAGCGGGTCAGGCAGCATCTGTGGAGGACATTTTGTGCAGTGGTAGAGTTGCCGCCTCACAGCGCTCACAGCGCCAGAGGATCCGGGGTGACGGAGAAATTCACATTAGGCAGGAAATGGTGTTGAGTAGACTGATGGGACTGAAGGCTGATAAATCTATAGAGCCTGATGGCCTGCATCCCAGGGTACTTAAGGAAGTAGCTCTAGAAATCGGGGATGCATTGGTGGACAAAATTGCTGGAGAAACTCAGCAGGTGAGGCAGCGTCTATGGAGCGAAGGAAATAGGCGATGTTTCGGATCGAGACCCTTCTTCAGACTCGAAACGTCGCCTATTTCCTTCGCTCCATAGACGCTGCCTCTCCCGCTGAGTTTCTCCAGCAATTTTGTCTACCTTCGATTTTCCAGCATCTGCAGTTAAAACATGGATGCACATTGAACATTGGTGATCATTTTCCAATGTTCTATACAGATTCAGGATCAGTTCCTGTGGATTGGAGGGTAGTTAATGTTATCCCACTTTTTAAGAAAGGCAGGAGAGAGAAAACAAGGAATTTAAGACCAGTTAGCCTGACATCGGTGGCGGGGAAGATGCTGGAGTCAATTATAAAAGATGAAATAGCGGCACATTTGGATAGCAGTAACAGGATCGGGCCGAGTGATCATGCTCGACTAATCTGGAATTTTTTGAAAGATGTAACTAGGAAAATGGACAAGGGAGAGCCAGTGGATGTAGTGTACCTGGACTTTCAGAAAGCATTTGATAAGGTCCCACATAGGAGATTAATGCGCAAAATTAGAGCACGTGGTATTGGGGGTAGAGTACTGACATGGATGGAAAATTGGTTGGCAGGCAGGAAACAAAGTAGGGATTAACGGGTCCCTTTCAGAATGGCAGGCAGTGACTAGTGGGGTACCGCAAGGCTCAGTGCTGGGACCGCAGCTATTTACAATATACATCAATGATTTAGATGAAGGGATTCAAAGTAACATTAGCAAATTTGCAGGTGACACAAAGCTGGGTGGCAGTGTGAACTGTGAGGAGGATGCTATGAGGATGCAGGGGACTTGGACAGGTAGGGTGAGTGGGCAGATGCACGGCAGATGCAGTTTAATGTGGATAAATGTGAAGTTATCCACTTTGGTGGCAAAAACAGGAAGACAGATTATTATATGAATGGTGTCAAGTTGGGAAAAGGGGAAGTACAACGGGATCTGGGGGTCCTTGTTCATCAGTCACTGAAAGTAAACGTGCAGGTACAGCAGGCAGTGAAGAAAGCTAATGGAATGTTGGCCTTCAAAACAAGAGGAGTTGAGTATAGGAGCAAAGAGGTCCTTCTGCAATTGTACAGAGCCCTAGTGAGACCACACCTGGAGTATTGTGTGCAGTTTTGGTGCCCAAATTTGAGGAAGGACATTCTTGCTATTGAGGGAGCCCAGCGTAGGTTCACCAGGTTAATTCCCGGGATGGCGGACTGTCATGTGCTGAGAGAATGGAGCGGCTGGCCTTGTACACTCTGGAATTTAGAAGGATGAGAGGGGATCTTATTGAAACATATAAGATTATTAAGGGTTTGGACACGCTAGAGGTAGGAAACATGTTCCCCATGCTGGGGGAGTCCAGAACCAGGGGCCACAGTTTAAGAATAAGGGGTAGGATCGCTGGTCGAGGATCGCTGGTCGATGCAGATTCGGTGGGCTGAAGGGCCTGTTTCCGCGATGTATCTTGAAACTAACCATTGTTGGCACCAGAAACGTGATGACTGTGTGTTGTATGCACAAAAACTATACTACCCAGTGACGTGATGACTGTGTGTTGTATGCACAAAAACTGTATTTTACTGTACCTAGGTACATGTGGCAACAAAGTACACTTCCTCCCACACTCTAAAGATGTACAAGTTTGTAGATTAATTGGCATGGTATAGTGTAAATGGTTCCTAGTGTGTGTGTGTGTGGGGTTAGTGTTAATGTACGGGGATGTGTGCACTCGTTGGGCCAAAGGGCCTGTTTCCGCCCTGTATTTCTAAACTAAACATAATGTAATTCACACTCCAAGTAGTAAACAAAAGATCAGCCTCAAAAATGAAGGAAATGCAGACGCTGGTTTACAACAGAAGACACAAAATGCCGGAGTAACTCAGCGGGTCAGGCAGCATCTCTGGAGAGAAGGAATGGGTGACTTTTCTGGTCGAGAAGTCTGAAGCAGGGTCTCGACCCGAATCGTCGCCCATTCCTTTTCTCCAGAGATGCTACCTGACCCGCTGAATTACTCCAGCATTTTGTGTCTACCTTCGACAGGTGATGCTTGATGCTTTGGGTCGGGATCCTTCTTCAGACTGATTATGGTGTTGGTGGTCGGGGGTAAATATAGGCGGCAGTATAAGGGCTATTTCATGTTTAAGATCTACCTCTAGAACTAAAAATCTTCCCCAGAGATTGTTTTCTGCAGTAGGTGTTGTCGCTCTTGTGACGTGATTGTGGGTCTGACACGGGCAGCCCGTTCCCTCAATATCCTTAGACTGTGCTCCTTCCCCCCACTCAGCCTCCGTGGTGGCTGCACCCAGCTTCAGCCTGTCCCTCAGCACGGACTCCAGGCTCCTGGAATGTGGCAGGCATTTTAGTTTAACGCTGACAAAAATGCTGGAGAAACTCAGCAGGTCAGGCAGCATCTATGGAGCGAAGGAATAGGTGACGTTTCGGGTCGAGACCCAAGGTAGCAAACAAACTCACCCGCTGAGTTTCTCCAGCATTTTTGTCTACCTTCGATTTTTCCATCATCTGCAGTTCCTTCTTAGGCTTTTTAGTTTAGTTTAGCAATACAGCGTGGAAACAGCCCGTACGACCCACCGACTCCGCGCCGACCAGCGATCCCTGCACACGCTAGGGATAAATTTCACGTTTACACCAAGCCAATTAACTTACAAACCTGTACGTCTTTGGAGCGTAGGAGGAAACCAAAGATCCCGGAGAAAACCCGCGCAGGGCCACGGGGAGAACATGCAAACTCCCTACAGGCAGCACCCGTGTTCAGGAACAAAGGCGGGTCCCTAGCGCTGTCAGGCAGCAGCTCTACCCGCTGCGCCACCTCACGGACATTCCCTTACACCGGGAGACCAACAAGTTCCTGGGCAGAGCAGAGCGGATCTTTCACCAAGTTGGTCATCTTCCAGCAGAGGATGTTCTTTTATTTTTTTTTTAAATAGGTGCAGGTGTAGGCCATTCGGCCCTTTGAGCCTGCACCGCCATTCAATATAACCATATAACAATACAGACGGAGACAGGCCCTCATCCGACCATGTTTTTCCCCTATCCCATCCACTCAGACTCTGTCCATACCTGTAAAATCCCTGCCTCTCCATACCCCCCCGATCCCTTTAGCCCACTGTAACATAACATTCTAGTAAATCTCGGTAATCTCTCTATTTTGTTGACATATAACTAAAATTGTACACCATACTCTTACCAATGCCTTGTACAATAACATAATATCTCCTATATTAATGGCCAAAATTTCTTTTTACCACCCTATCTACATGAACCTGGGAACTATGCACAGTTATTCCTAACTCTGTCCACCTTCTTTACCATGTGTCCTATTTTGATTTGTCCTCCAATATGATCATGGCATCCAACTCTGTATCCTGTTCCTGTTCTCTCCGATCCCTTTAAGCCAAAGGGCCACATGTATCGAACATCTAACATCACATCTCATATAGGTCAATGAACTAAACCTTCTGTGGCAGACTCTCCCATCCTCCTAAAAGACTCCCCCTTATCCTTAAATTGTGACCCCTTGTTCTGGACTTCCCCAACACCGGGAACAATCTTCCTGCATCTAGCCTGTCGAACCCCTTAAGAATTTTGTAAGTTTCTATAGGATCCCCCCTCAATCTTCTAAATTCTAGCGAGTACAAGCCGAGTCTATCCAGTCTTTCTTCGTATGGAAGTCCTGCCATCCCAGGAATCAGTCTGGTGAACCTTCTCTGTACTCCCTCTGTGGCAAGAATGTTCATCGTGGTGAGTGGCCCCGGGAACAGACTGTGGATTAGATGGCCCTGTGTTACACAGCTGCTCATGGTGAACCTTGGCAGGGACTCTTGCCTCTGTTTCCAGATCGTCTCTGTAAACACACAGTCCACAAGGAGTTAGAAGTGTCCCGACTCGAAACGCCACCTATCCATGTTCTCCAGAGATGCTGCCTGCCCACTGAGTTACTCTCTGAGCATTCCCTCTCCCGCTCTATCCCCCCTCCACCCAAGTCACACCAGCTTCTCATTTTCAGCTAACAATGGCCTGTTTCCTTTATCATTGTTACTTTTTGCATATATTTTATTAATTGTTCTTTATCTCTCCACATCATCGTCTATATCTCGTTTCCCTTACCCCTAACCAGTCTGCAGAAGGGTCTCAACCCGAAATGTCACCCATTCCTTCTCTCCAGGGATGCTGCTTGTCCCGCTGAGTTACTCCAGCTTTTTGTGTCTATCTTCGGTTTAAACTGGCATCTGCAGTTCCTTCCTACACTGTCACTCCAGCTGAAGAAGGGTTCCGACCCGAAACGTCACCTATCCACGTTCTCTAGAGATGCTACCTGACCCCCTGAGTTACTCCAGTCTGAAAAATACTTCCAAACTGAAACATCACCTATCCACATTCTCTAGAGATGCTACCTGACCCCCTGAGTTACTCCAGTCTGAAAAATATTTCCAAACTGAAACGTCACCTATCCACATTCTCTAGAGATGCTACTGGACCCGCTGAGATCCTCCAGCACGTTGTGTCTTTATTTGTTAACTAGCATCTGCAGTTTCCTCCGTCTAAAACTAGAGAGTTGGTGAATGCACAGTCTTTTTTTTTCCCTGAATAGGGGAATCATGAACTAGAAGACAGTTTTAAGGTGAGGGGGGAAAGATTTAATAGGAGCCTGAGGGACAACTTTTTCACACAGAGGGTGGTGGATGTTTGGAACGAGCTGCCAGAGGAGGTGGTTGCGGCAAGTGCTGCTACAACATTTAAAAGACATTTGGACAGGTACATGGTTAGTAAATGTTTACAGGGAATATGGGGAAAACACACAATGAGCTGGAGGGCAACCCAGTTCATAGCTGGCAGAGCTGCTGTCTCACAGCGCCAGAGACCTGGGTTCGATTCTAATGGATGTGTGGAGTCTGTACGTTTTCCCTGTGACTGCGTGAGTTTCTTCCGGGTGTTCTGGTTTCCTCCCACATCCCAAAGACGTGCGGCTTTGTAAGTTAAGCGGCCCTCTGTAAATTGCCCCCTTAGTGTGTAGGGAGTAGATGAGGAAGTGGGATAACATGGAGAACGGGTGATCGATGGTCGGCACCGACTCGGTGGGCCGCAGGGCCGGTTTAGCCATGCAGTATCTCTAAAGTAAACTCAACGGGTCAGACAGCATCGCTGGAGAACGTGGGAGGCGATGTTTTGGGTCTGGACACTTCTTCAGAGGGACATGGAACTGCCTTGGTGATGAAACTTGATCGGCCTATATCCGTGCTGGAAAGGTCGACGACTCTATGACCATGTTCTAAACTGAAGATAGACACAAAAAGCTGGAGTAACTCAGCGGGTCAGACAGCATCTTTGGAGAGATGGAACAGATGACGTTTTGGGTCGAGACCCTTCTTCAGACTGAAACTGAATACAGCCTCTGAAAGACTCCATAGGGAAGGTGCATGGGCTAGGCTCTCCTTGGTGGGCTGAAGGATCTGTTTCTGCACTGTCTCTCTCAACTAAACTGATTAGGTGACATCCATCCACTTTATCTGTTGTTCCAGATGTGGACTCCTGTATATCGGCGAGACCAAGTGCAGGCTCGCCGATTGTTTCGCGGAACACCTCTGCTCAGCCCTCTTAAACCTACCTGATCTCCCAGTTGCTCAGTACTAGCTTCCCCTCCCATTCCCACACTGACCTTTCTGTCCTGGGCCTCCTCCATTGTCAGAGTGAGGCCCAGCGCAAATTGAAGGAACAGCACGTCATATTTCACTCGGGCAGCTTACACCCCAGAACATTGAACCTCTAACTTCAAGTAATCTTTGCTTTCCCTCTCTCTCCATCTCCTCCCCCTTCCTAGTTCCCCGTAGTCGTACAGTCTCTGACTACATTTTATCTCTGCATTTATCGCAGGATTTATGTAAATGTGAATGTGAATTCCACCGGTATAACGTGGCTTAAAAGTTCTGCATTCGGTCCATTTGATATTTTTATATCCATTGACACTTCTAAAACTTCCCAACTGATGATGGAAATGTCCCGGGCAAAGTGTCAAAGCTGCTTGGTGCTGTCAAGGAGACCACGTTGGGTTTCTGCTCAGAAAGAGGGAAAAGAATCGCACTCCCTGGCGGCGCAGCGGGTAGAACTGCCGCCTCGCAGTGACAGGGACCCTGGTTCGATCCTGACCTCGGGTGCTGTGTCTGTAGGGAGTTTGCACGTTCTCCCCGTGACCACATCACGGCATCTCATATTTCGCTTGGGCAGCTTACAGCTCAGTGGAATTAATTTGATTTCTCCAACTTCAAGTAACCCTTGCCCTGCACTCCCCCTCTCTCCCCATCCCTCCCCCACCCAAGTCGCACCAGCTTCTCGTTTTCACCCAACAAACAGCTAACAATGGCATGTTTCCTTTATCATCATCACTTATTTGCATATCTTTCAATAATTGGTCTATATCTCTCTACATCATCGTCTATATCTCTTGTTTCCCTTTTCCCCCTGACTAGTCTGAAGAAGGGCTTCGACCCTTAGGCATGCAGGTGCAGCAGGCAGTGAAAAAAGCGAATGGTATGTTAGCTTTCATAGCAAAAGGATTTGAGTACAGGAGCAGGGAGGTTCTACTTCAGTTGTACAGGGTCTTGGTGAGACCACACCTGGAGTATTGCGTGCAGTTTTGGTCTCCAAATCTGAGGAAGGACATTATTGCCATAGAGGGAGTGCAGAGAAGGTTCACCAGACTGATTCCTGGGATGTCAGGACTGTCTTATGAAGAAAGACTGGATAGACTCGGTTTATACTCTCTGGAATTTAGGAGATTAAGAGGGGATCTTATAGAAACTTACAAAATTCTTAAGGGGTTGGACAGGCTAGATGCAGGAAGATTGTTCCCGATGTTGGGGAAGTCCAGGACAAGGGGTCACAGCTTAAGGATAAGGGGGAAATCCTTTAAGACCGAGATGAGAAAGACTTTCTTCACACAGAGAGTGGTGAGTCTCTGGAACTCTCTGCCACAGAGGGTAGTTGAGGCCAGTTCATTGGCTATATTTAAGAGTGAGTTGGATGTGGCCCTTGTGGCTAAGGGGATCAGAGGGTATGGAGAGAAGGCAGGTACGGGATACTGAGTTGGATGATCAGCCATGATCATATTGAATGGCGGTGCAAGCTCGAAGGGCTGAATGGCCTACTCCTGCACCTAATTTCTATGTTTCTATGTTTCTATGACCCGAAATGTCGCCCCTTCCTTCTCTCCAGTCGCCTGTCCCGCTGAGTTACTTCTGAGTTACTCCAGCTTTTTGTGTCTATCTCCCTGTGATTGTGTGGGTTTCCAACAGGTGCTCCGGTTTTCTCCCACATCCCTAAGAAGTACGGCTTGGTAGGTTAATTGGCCGTCTTGCAAATTGCCCCTAGTGTGTACGGTGGATGAAACAGTGGTATAACATAGAACTAGTGTGAACGGGTGAGTGATGGTCGGTGTGGGAGGCACGGTGGCGCAGCGGTAGAGTTGCCGCCTTACAGCGCTTGCAGCACCAGAGACCCAGGTTCGATCCCGACTACGGGTGCAGTCTGTACGGAGTTTGTACGTTCTCACCGTGACCACATAGGTTTTCTCCGAGATCCTCGGTTTCCTCCCACACTCCAAAGACGTACAGGTTTGTAGGTTAATTGGCTTGAGATTGCCTACTTGGTATAAGTGTAAATTGTCTCTAGCGAGTGTAGGGTTGTGTTAATGTGCTGGGATCATTGGTCGGTGCGGCTGAAGGTCCTGTTTCCTTGCTGTATCTCTAAATTAAATTAAACTAAACTAATTCTCAGGATGTTGTTGAGTGCTTTATAATCAATTAAAAAAAGTGGCCACAGTTAGAAACTCTAATCTAATCACAGCATGGACCTCTCAAGCAGCAGTGTGATAATGAGCTGTTAATTTGTGTTTAGCAACGGTGACTGAAGGCTAAACATGGGCCCAGACACCAGGGAGCGTTCTACACCGCCTCTTGAAGGACAGCTAAGTAATCCTTTAGACCTGTCAGAGCAGGAGATAAAGGCCCGTGGTTTATCACACTCCGCACCAACACTGCAAGTGCCAGCCTACGTTTTGTCCTGTCGTCTATGAAGGCAGACTCGAACCTAAGCTTGGAGGCACAAGGAACTGCAGATGCTGCCTGACCCGCTGAGTTCCCTGGCACTTTCCTGTTTCGCTCTTGAATCTCTGCTTTCTGATCTGAGGTGACAGAATCCACCAAAGGACTCATTTGACACATTCGGGCCTAGAGCAACACAAATCCATGGCTTAATGCAGCTGAGTGTAAACAGAACACTGCCAGTCTATTTATTTTCTGCAGCCACTTCAGAAAGTTTCAAACAACATGGGCTTTGAAGAAGGGTCTCGACCCGAAACGTCGCCTATCTCCTTCGCTCCTTAGATGCTGCTGCACCCGCTGAGTTTCTCCAGCTTTTTGTGTACCCTGGGCTTTGGGACATATTGTTTTTATTTTCCTTTACAAAAAATAATAAGCACAAGAGTGCAGACTCCTTGGATAAATTGCTGCAAACAGACGCTCTTTGCACAATGCAGAAAATCATGAGGATTTTTTAAGCGAAAAATAGGAATAACCAAATTTAAAAAATTAGGAAACGCTGCAAATTAACCTCGGAAATCTTTATCTTATTGTTAGTTAACAGGAGAGGTGGGGATGGCGGAGGGAGGGGGAAGAGGAGGGATGAGAGTGGAAAAAGAAATAAGGGAGGGGAGAAAAGTGGCAATATGGGAGAGGAGGGAGAGGGGAATGAAGGAGGGAGAGGGGAATGAAGGAGGGAGAGGGGGAATGAAGGAGGGAGAGGGGGAATGAAGGAGGGAGAGGGGGAATGAAGGAGGGAGAGGGGGAATGAAGGAGGGAGAGGGGGAATGAAGGAGGGAGAGGGGGAATGAAGGAGGGAGAGGGGGAATGAAGGAGGGAGAGGGGGAATGAAGAGGAGAGGGGGAATGAAGGAGGGAGAGGGGGAATGAAGGAGGGAGAGGGGGATGAGGGGAGTGAGGAAAGAAGGGGGAAGGGGGAATGAAGGAGGGAGAGGGGGAATGAAGAGGGAGGGAGAGGGGGAATGAAGGAGGGAGAGGGGGATGAGGGAGTGACAGGAAGAAGGGTCGAAATAAGGGAAGGGGGAATGAAGGGAGAGGTGGGATGAGGGGGAGAGGGGAATGAAGGAGGGGGGGGGTTGAGGTGAGGGAACCCCTGCCACCACCACCTTAACTAGGAAACCTGTCTTCTCCCTCCCCTGCTAGTTACTTGGTTAAGAGCCCTAACTAGTTAACCAGCCTCTATTATGGGATGGCGGGTGGCCCTGGCAACGGGAGGGGGTGACGTCAATCTGAGCATGAGCACTGATTAATTTTCCACTCTCCCCCCTCACTGATGATGAAGGGGGGGGGGGGGTGAATGTTGCAAAATATTGTGGACGCCATCTTATCTTCTCCTTGTATATTAAAACATTTTTTTCTCTGAAGGGGGCTGTGGGCAAGTCCCCTCAACTTTTTTCCTTCTGTGTCAGAAAAAGTGTGTGTGTGTGAGCCCAATCTCTCCCACCCCCCCCACACACACACAAACAGACGGAAAAGAACAACAGGAAGAGAAAGTGTGTGTGAGGGATAACTTTTTCTTTTTTGTTGTGTATTTTTTTTGCAGAGGGAGGGATTAATTTTTTTTTTTTTTTTTTGCAAGGGCAGAGTTTTGTTGCATGGTTTAGTTTTTTCTTTTGCATGAGTGTGGGGGGGCTCTCTCTCCCATGGAGTCCCCGCTGAGGCGAGGGGATGAGGAGGAGGAGGAGGAGGAGATGGACGCGGGACGCCCGCTTTTCCCGCCAGCGGCAGGTAGCTCGCCCAGAGCGCGCGCCGCTTCCCCCCTTTCCCCGGGGCCGGGCGCCGCTTCCCCGGGGCCGCGCTCTCTCTATCTCTTCCCCTTTCCCTTTCTCTACCCCCTTCCACCCCACCCCCTGCAGCGGGGACACCGATGCACCGTGGAGCGGCCGCTGCATTTGTGATACTGCATCGCGTTGTTTAAAAAAAAAAGTTAACCCTCTCGTGTTACCTGGACTCACTGTCCACAAGGCCGCGCTCCCTCCCTCCCTCTCTCTTCCCCCCTCCCCTCCCTGCAGCCGGGACCCAATGCACCGTGGAGCTGACACTGCATTCATGATTTTGCATTCCCATTTTCAATTTAAACTAGTAATCCTTCTCTTCCCCCGAGGCCGTTCCTCCGCGCGCTCTCTCTCTCTTTCTTTATCTCTCATCTCTCTTCCCCCCCCCCCCAAGCCGGAATATGCTGCGGGGAATCAATGCACCGTGGAGCAGACACTGCATTCATGATTTTGCATTTTCAATTTAAACTAGTAATCCTTCTCTCGCCCCGAGGCCGTTCCCCCGCGCGCGCTCTCTCTCTCTCTATATATATATATATATATATATATATCTCTCTCTCTCTCTTCCCCCCACCCTACAGCCGGAAAATGCAGCGGGGACCCAATGCACTGTGGAGCGCCGATTGCATTCATGATTATGCACCGCGGTTTAAAAATGTATCTGTTAACCCTCTCGTGTTACATATACCCTCTCTCTTTCTCTCGCACTGTGCACACACAGGGCCTCTCCAACGCGCTCGGCCTCTTCTTTCCAACCCCCCCCCGACAACCTTAAAATGCAGCGGGGACTTCATGCACCGTGTAGCGCCGACTGCATTCATTGTTTTGCACCGTGTTTTAAAAAAAAAAATAATTGTTAACAGTTGTTACACTGTACACAAAGCCGCGCTCCCTCTCTCTCTGTAACTGTCTCCCCTCACAGCCGGAATATGCGTCGGCGACCCAATGCAGCGTCGAGCACCGGCTGCATTCACCATTTCTCATTTATTTTTTAATTGTTAGGCCTCCCCCTTCGCGTTGTCGAGACTCCTGTCTCTGGAGCCTCTCTCCCTCCCTCCCAGAGTCCCAATGCACCGTGGAGCGGCCACTGCATTCATGATTTTTCCATTCTTATTTTTAAAAGATTGACCTTTCCTCCCTGGAGGCCGCTGCTCCACTCTCCCCCCTCTGCAAATGGGACGATGCAGCAGGGACCCAAATGCACCGTGAAGCGGCGATTGCATTCTTAATGTTTTAAACTATTTTATCAACCTCCTAGGAGGCCGCCTCTCGGTGTTCTCTCTCTTTCTCTCCCTCACTGATTGGAATATGCAACATGGACCCAATGCACCATGAAGCGCCTACTGCATTCATGATTTTGCATTCTTATTTTGAAACTGTTAACCCTTTCTCTCCCCTCCCGCCATCCCGGAAAGTCGCTGCGCCACACACACACATACACACACTCCCTCCCTCCCCAAGCGGAATATGCACTGGGGACCAAATGCACCGTGGAGCGGCGGCTGCATTGCTGATTTTGCATCAGTTGTCCGTTCGTCCGACCCCCCCGGTTTTATAAAAAAGCCTTTCTCGAACCGGTTGACGGGCCGGAGTCTCAACTGCCCGCCGTCCCCGTCCCCGCGCGCGGCTCGAGCGCCGCAGCCCGCGTTTCAAATGGACGGAACCAACCGCCGCGGCCGTCAACTAAAGCGGCGGCGGCAGCGGGTCAGTGAGACCCGGCCCAACGCCAAGCCCCCAACTCCTCACCTCACCTACCCACCCCTCACCCACCTACCCACCTCACCTCACCTACCCCAACCCCCCCCTCACCTCACCCCAACCCCCCCTCACCTAACCCCAACCCCCCCCCCCTCACCTACCCCAACCCCCCCCCCATCAACCCAAATCCCCTCCATCATCAACCCCCAACGCCCCCTCATCAACCCCAAACCCCCCCCCCCCCTCATCAACCCCAACCCCCCCCTCATCAACCCCAAACCCCCCCCCCCTCATCAACCCCAAACCCCCCCCCCAACCCCGCTCAACCCCAACCCCCCCCATCATCAAACCCCAACCCCCCCCGTCATCAACCCCAAACCCCCCCTCATCAACCCCCCCCACCACCCCCCTCATCAACCCCAACCCCCTCTCTCATCAACCCCAACCCATCCCCCCCCCTCATCAACCCCAACCCCCCCTCATCAACCCCAACCCCCCCATCATCAACCCCAACCCCCCCCTCATCAAACCCCAACCCCCCCTCATCAACCCCAACCCCCCTCATCAAACCCCAACCCCCCCCTCATCAACCCCAACCCCCCCCCCTCCATCAACCCCAACCCCCCCCCCCTCATCAACCCCAACCCCCCCCCCAACCCCTCAGCAACCCCCCAACCCCCCCCCGCATCCCCCCCCCCCTCATCAACCCCAACCCCCCACCCCCCCCCCTCATCAACCCCAACCCCCCCCTCACCCCCCCCCCCCCTCATCAACCCAACCCCCCCCTCACCCCCCTCCACCCCAACCCCCCATCAACCCCAACCCCCCCTCATCAACCCCAACCCCCCCTCATCAACCCCAACCCCCCCCCTCATCAACCCCAACCCCCCCCTCCAACCCCCCCTCATCAAACCCCAACCCCCCCCCTCATCAACCCCAACCCCCCCCATCAACCAAAACCCCCCATCAACCCCAACCCTCATCAACCCCAACCCCCCCCCCTCATCAACCCCAACCCCCCCCCCTCATCAACCCAACCCCCTCATCAACCCCCAACCCCCTATCAACCCCAACCCCCCCCCCCTCCTCAACCCCCAACCCCCCCCCCGCCTCATCATCACCCCAACCCCCCCGCCTCCCCCTCAACCCAACCCCCCTCATCAACAAACCCCCAACCCCCCCCCTATCAACCCCATCAGCTCAACCCTAACCCCCCACTCATCACCCCCCCCCCAACCCCATCCCCCCCTCCAACCCCCCCCTCATCCCCCCCCACTCATCAACCCCCCCCTCAACCCCCCCCCCTCTCAACCTCAACCCCAACCCCCCCCAGAACCCCAACCCCCCCTCATAACCCCAACCCCCCCCCTCCATCAGCACCCCACCCCCCCTCATCAACCCCACCCCCCCTCATCAACCCAACCCCCACCTCATCAATGCCCCCCATACCCCCCCCTCATCAACCCCAACCCCCCCCTCATCTCCCCAACCCCCCCTCATCAACCCACCCCCCCCCCTCAATCAACCCACCCCCCCCCCACAACCTCATCACCCCAACCCCCCTCATCAACCCCACCCCCCATCAACCCCAACCCCCCTCACCTACCCCAACCCCCCCTCACCTACCCCAACCCCCCCCTCACCTACCCCAACCCCCCCCTCACCTACCCCAACCCCCCCTCACCTACCCCAACCCCCCCTCGTCGACCCAACCCCCCCTCGTCGACCCCAAACCCCCCGCTTCGACCCCAAACCCCCCGCTTCGACCCCAACCCCCCCTCATCAACCCAACCCCCGCATCAACCACAACCCCCCCCCATCAACCCCAACCCCCCCTCATCAACCCCAACCCCCCCCCTCACCTACCCACCCCCCACTCATCAACGCCAACCCCCCCATCAACGCCAACCCCCCTCACCTACCTACCCACCCCCATCATCAACCGCAACCCCCTCATCAACCCCAACCCAACCCACCCCCCTCATCAACCCCACCCCCCTCATCAACCCCAACCCCCCCTCACCTACCCCTCCCCTACCCCCCCTCATCAACCCCAACCCCCAACAACCCCAACCTACCCCCTCATCAACCCCAACCCCCCCCTCACCTACCCACCCCCCCTCATCAACCCAACCCCCCCATACCAACCCAACACCCTCACCATCCCCAAACCGCCCCCTCTCTCTCCCCCCCCTCTCTCCCTCCCCCCTCTCTCCCTTCTCTCTCCTCCCCCCTCCCTCTCCCTCCTCCCTCCCCCCCTCTCTCCCTCCCCCCCTCTCTCCCTCCCCCCCTCTCTCCCTCCCCCCTCTCTCTCCCTCCCCTCCCTCTCTCCCTCCTCCCCCTCTCTCTCCCTCCCCCTCCTCTCTCCCCCCCCTCTCTCTCTCTCTCCCCTCTCTCCCCCTCTCCCTCTCTCTCCCCTCTCCTTAGCCCGCGTTTCAAATGGACGGAACCAATCTCCTCTTCCCCCCCCTTCCCCAAACTGGGGGGAATTGCTGATTCTATTTGCTTCTGTTTGCAGAGGAGAATGTGGAAGAAGTCATCGAAGGACATTCTGAAGGCGAAGGTGAAGGTGGCAAAAAGAAACGAAAGAAACTCTTGAAAAAGCGGAAAGAAAAGTCAGCGAAAACTAAAAAGCGGAAGAGACTGGTGAGTGATATGATGCTTGTTCTTAGTTTAGTTTAGAGATACGGTGCAAAAACAGGTCCCTTGACCCACCGAGTTCTTATCGACCAGCGATCCCTGCACACTAACACTATCCTACACAAACTAAAGTCTGAAGATGGGCCTCGACCCGAAACGCCGCCTATTTCTTCTCTCCATAGATGCTGCCTCACCTGCTGAGTTCCTCCAGCATTTTTGTTTACAAAGGACAATTTACATTTACACCAAGCCAATTAATCTCAAAACTGTGCGTCTTTGGAGTTTGGGAGGAAACCCAAGATCTCGGAGAAAACCCACACAGGCCACGGGGAGAACGTTAAACTCCGTACAGACAGCACCCGTAGTCAGGATCGAACCCGGGTCTCTGGTGCAGTGAGGTAGCAACTCTACCACGGCGCCACCCATGTTCTCTTTGACAAGTACGCAGGCAGAACAAATCATGGCTTTTCTGAGTAATTGGGATAGAGAAAGGGTGGTCAGCTCCTCGAGCACATGTGGCCCTTCTTTTTGATTCTGAATGATCTTTTCCTTTCCCACCTATCTTTTCCCAACCATAACATTTTGATCTGAAACTGCGCTGAGTGGACCAGCTCTCTGGGGGAGCGGGGGGGGGGGGGGGGGGGGGGGGGGGGGGGGGGGGGGGGTGAGCGGACCAACTCTCTGGGATTGGGGGGGGGGGGGGGGGGGGAGAGGGGGGGGGATGTTGAAGGGGGGGGGGGGGGGGGAGGGGGGGGAGGGGGGGGGGGGGGTGGGGGGGGGGGGGGGGGGGTGGGGGGGAGGGGGGGGGGGGGTGGGGGTGGGAGGGGGGGGGGGGGGGGGGGGGGGGGGGGGGGGGGGGGGCTTCCGGGGGGGGGGGGCGGGGGGGGGGGGGGGGGGGGGGGGGGGGGGGGGGGACTGGGGGGGGGGGGGGGGGGGGGGGGGGGGGGGGGGCGCTTCTGTAAGAGCTGGCATTGACCTTGATCAGTTCTGGCTATTGTTTTATCACAGTGTCACTTAGAGATCCATCTACTTTCGCGTGCCTTGTGAGGTTCTTCTTTTGAACACAATGAATGGCGGTGCTGGCTCGAAGGGCCAAATGGCCTCCTGCACCTATTTTCTATGTTTCTATATTTCACTTGGACAGCGTACACCCCAGTGGTATGAACATTGACTTCTCTAACTACAAGTAACCCAGCTTTCCCTCTTTTTATCCCTTCCCCATCGCAGTTCTACAACCAGTCTGACTGTCCACGATTACATGTTACCTCTCGTTTGCTTTGTTGTCACCTTCTAGCTAACTGATCTATTCTACATTTTCCTTGATCTTCATCTCTTTGATGTCTCTGCCTTACTCGCAACCTTGCCCTTCAGCTGCACAGCATATCCCTGTTCTTCAGCTTATCCCTTTCCCACTGAAGCGTTTTGTGGTTGTGAAAAGAGAAGCAGTGGGGAGTGAATTAAAAGGGTGGGAGTGGGGAGAGACCATAGTTGAGAAAAATCTTTAGTATGATGACTATTTGTAGAGCATGGAATCTCGCCTATTCATCTGTTGGTCTAACACTGTCCATGCCGACCAACAAGGCAGACAGGGGGGAATCCCAATCTAACGCCAATTCTATATTGGGAGCGAGGGCAGTGCCGTGCGTTTGGGGGAGGGGAAATCCAAATTTCCTGATTTCATCCCATGTACCTGTCCAAATATCTTTTAAATATCGTAAGTTGTAACTGCCTCGTCGATGTAACCATGGGCCCTTACGTCTGCAGCCTGTCCATACCCATCACCCTATAGTGGGAAAACCTGCTATCGGATCCTTTAAATTTCCCCCCGTCAGAGGGGCACAACAGGCAAGAGACAATTGCCTTAACCTGATGAGGATAGTTTGGTCTAACTTGTCCATAGTTTTATATTGACCTACTTCAACTGGGATACTGTTGACTGCATCTTTGCACTTGCAAATAACCCCCACAACGCGTCTGTGTGCCCCAAGAAAACACTGTGTACTCAATGGACGGCTCAGTGGGTTCGGTTCGATTACGGTGCCGCCTCTATGAATTTTGTACGATCCTCGCGTGACCATGCTCCAAAGACGTACAGGTTTGTAGGTTGGCAACTTGTTGTAAAGCGTTTCAAAGAGTGAACAGCTGCAGGAAGGGAACCTCGTACAATTTCATAGCGCTGCAGGTTTGAGGGAAGTGTTATTGCTCATTGGTGACCTGTGCAGCGTTCACTTGACAGCACCTTTGTGCTGCTGTCTGGCAGTGATAACAAAAGATGACAGTGTTGGTGATCCTTTCACAAGACGAATGCCATGAGACAATGCTCGGGGCTCTAAACTACACTCGGGGATTTGGGTGAACTGCATGAAGCTTTACTCATTATCATTATTCATGTGAAATACAGGTGGGCTTCCAGCAACTGTTCTCTTCGGCACTACCTGTCTCTCATTCAAACTGTTCAGTAACATGAAGATAGACACAAAATGCTGGAGTAACTCTGCGGGACCGGCAGCATCTCTGGAGAGAAGGATTGGGTGACATTTCCGGTCGAGACCCTCCTTCAGACTTTTGCGTCTGTCATGACTCTCTTGTGGATTAACCGCCTGGGCCTGCTCGATCTCCCGTTGCTAACCATTTCAAGTGCAGGCTCGGCGATCCTTTCGCTGAACACCTCCGCTCAGTCCACCTAAACCTACTCGATCTATCGAACACTTTAACTCCCCCTCCTGTTCCTACACTGACCTTTCTGTCCTGGGTCCTCCTACATTGTCAGAGTGACGTCCAGCACAAATTGGAGGAACAACATCTCATATTTTGCTTGGGCAGCTTACACCCCAGCGGTACGAACTTTGACTTCTCTAACATCAAGTAGCCAATGCCTTCCCTTTCTCTCCAACCCTTCCCGTACCCAGTTCTCCGACGTCTGACTGTCCTCGTTTTCATTTTATCTGTTTGCTTTGGTGTTACTTTCTCCTAGTTCAAAGTGATCTATTCTGCATTTTTCTTGATCTCCAGCCCCTTTAACTTGTTTCACACCGTACATCTCTATCTCCCTCTCCTATGATTCAGTCTGAAGAAGGGTCTCGACCCCAAACATCACCCATTCCTCTATCCAGAGATGCTGCCCATCCCGCTGAGTTACTCCGGCATTTTGTGTCTACCCACACTGACCTTACTGTCCTGTGCCTATTCCCCTGTCAGAGTGAGAGCAAATGCAAATTGGAGGGGCAGCACCTCATATTTCTCTTGGCAGCTTACACCCCAGCGGTATGAATATTGATTTCTCTAACTTCAAGTAACCCTTGCATCCCCTCTCTCTCCGTCCCTCCCCCACCTATGTCGTTGTACCTGTTTCACTGTCGTCTTGTTGGATCTCGCTGTCTGTAACTGGTTTTCACCTTGCCCACAGCTAACAATGGCCTGTTTCCTTTATCATTGTTACTTTTTTGCATACCTTTCATTCGTTTCTCACCATCACCGTCTATATATCTCCTTTCCCTCTCCCCTGAATCTCAGTCTGAAGAAGGGTCTTGACCTGAAATGTCACCAATTCCTTCTCTCCACAGGTGCTGCCTGTCCCACCGAGTTACTCCAGCACTTTGTGTCTGTCTTCGGTTTAAACCAGCATCTGCAGCTCTTTCCTACACATGTTCAGTAACATGGAGAGATATAGTGAACAGCTTGGATATAGTGGATGTGGAGAGGATGTTTCCAATCGTGAGAGTCCAGGACCAGAGGCCACTGCCTCAGAATTAAAGGATGTTCCTTTAGGAAGGAGATGGGGAGGAATTTATTTAGTCAGAAGGTGGTGAATCTGTGGAATTATTTGTCACAGAAGGCTGTGGCTGTGGAGGCCAAGTCAATGGACATTTTTAAGGCAGGGATTGATAGAAGTTTGACTAATTATGGTCAGTTTAGTTTAGAGATACAGCGCGGAAACAGGCTCCTCTGGCCACCGAGTTCGTATTGACCAGCGATCCCCGCACACTAACACAATACTACACAAACTAAGGACAATTTACATTTCCACCAAGTCAATTAATTTACAAACCTGTACGTTTTTGGAGTGTGGGCGAAAACTGAAGATCTTGGAGAAAACCCACACAGGTAACTGGGAGAACGTACAGACAGCACCCGTAGTCAGGATGGAACCCGGGTATCTGGCGCTGTGAGGCAGCAACTCTACCGCTGCACCACCGTGCTGACAGTGTGTTTGAATGTTTTTATGTAGCAAATTTCCAAGGGAGCTACTGGATATGAGTAATCTGGATGTAATTTCTGTCATGCAATAAGACATTTTTCATTTCTAAAATCCTTTTCATGATTGCAGGATGTTCCAACCAGTGAACTAGATGTGATGTGTGGTCATCGGTGTGTGTAGGAAACAGAAAACAGTTGAATTAACTGTCATATCTCCTGTGATGCTGCTCAGACTTTGCTAATGGGACATAGTCCGATGGGAGCAAGCTCCACAAAGTATGGATCTTTAATAACGAAGGAAGGAACTGCAGACGCTGGTGTACACCAAAGATAGACACTAAATGCTGGAGTAACTCAGTGGGTCAGGCGCCTGGCCTGCTCTCCGGGCCTGCTCTCTGAGAGCATCCTGTCTCTTATTCGGCGTTTTTACACCGTGTACTTGTGCCTTCCTGTATAACCTTTTATACGTTTCTTTCCCAATAGGAAAGTGAGGGCGAAATTGCCTCTGAGCTGGAAGATCTCAAAGAAAAATCAGACAGCGGTTGCAGTGACTTTGGCAAGAAAAAAAGGAAGAAACGAAAGGAGAAGAAAGAGAAGAAAATCAAGCGTCGGAAAAAGGATCAGGGTGATGACAATGAAGAGGAGGAAGATCGTAAGGTGATGTTTACACTCCCCTGCCCTCTGACCAGAAACATCTCCCATTCCATCTCTCCAGAGATGCTGCCTGTCTGGCTGAGTCACTACTGTTCCTCCTCACACTGATACAGCTCATCCCTCTGAGCACATCCTCGGATCACTTTTTTTAACCCATTTTGGATTGGCCCTGTGCACACACTCGAATCTGTCCCCTTCCACCCCAGTTCCTGCCTACATAATCCACACTGTCAGATATCAACATTAACCAAAAACAACTGGGGAGGTCTTGCCATTGAGTAAGATCATGGCCGAGATTTAAGACCTTAAGGCATGGGCCATTCAGCTCATCAAGTCTACACCGCCATTCGATCATGGCTGATCTATTTTTCCCTATCTACTCCACCTCCTCTTTATAAATCCCCGATGAGTTGTCCTGCACCGCCATTTGTGGCAATGTATTGACGGATTCACCATTTTCTGGGTAAATTCCCCCTCATCTCCATTCTAAAGGTATGTCCTTTTACTGTGAGACTGTGCCCTTAAGTTCTACTCTCCCACAACTGGAAACATCCTCTGCACATCCTCTGTTCCTAGGCCTTTCATTATCTGGTAGGTTTTAATGAGATTCCCCCTCTGGTCCTTCTAAACTCCAGGCCCAGGAGCATCAAATGCTCACCATGCGTTAGTTAAACTGATCGTTTTCTTTATAAAGCCTCATCACTTTGCCTTTTGCCTTTGTCACTCTTCTGCACTGATCCTTTATCCTTATAATTCCTTGAAATAAACAATCTATCAATCTTTGTAATGAAGGCCCTTTGTGACAGAGCCTCAACAGCCCTCTTGGGTATTGAATTCCAATGATTTGCTGTTCTCTGGTGAAGAACGTTCTTATCTCTCTCATGAATGGCTGGCCCCCTGTTTTGAGTCTGTGACTTTGTTTAGTTTAGAGACAGCGTGGAAAAGGGCTCTTCGGCCCATCGCGTTCATCCCGACCAGCGATCCCTGCACGTTGACACTATCCTATACACACTAGGGACAATTTGCAATTTTACCAAGCCAATTGACCTACAAACCTGTACATCTTTGGCGTGTGGGAGAAAACCGGAGTCCCTGGGGAAAATCCATGCAGGTCACGGGGAGAACATACAAACTCCGTACAGACAGCACCCGTAGTCGGGTTCTAACCCGGGTCTCCGGCGCTGTGAGGCAGCAACACTACCTCTGCGCCACAGTGAAATTATAATTGTTGTATCTGTCTTATCAACCTCTATAGTTTTAAGTATTCAAGGAGGTTCTCTCTCATTCTTCTAAACTCTGAGGAGGACAGGCTCAGACAGCTCAGACGAGCACCGGTTGTGATCTCACTGGTGCTTCGTATAATTGCAGAGCAAACTAATTATGCTGGTATTAAACATTTGTCATCTTAAGCTGGATGTGGGGACAGACGAGTGATCATTTAAAATGAGCTTGGCAACATTTGATGGTGTAGAACTGTGAGGGACTACAGAATGTTGATGCATACTGCGTTATTGTGCGAGGACAGTTACAACATGAACATGGATGCAGGGGATGTAAGCTTTCTCTGCATATCATATTGAGATCTACAAATCTATTCCACTGTAGCAGTTAGGCTGAGGACCTTTTCTTTAAGCACTGGTCAGATCACACAAGCCTTTCAAAATGCAGCTGCTCATTGGTTCTTTTATCATCCATTAAAAGATTAGAAGGGGGGGCACGGTGGTGCAGCGGTAGAGTTGCTGCCTTACAACGCCAGGGAACTGGGATCGATCCTGACCACAGGTGCTGTCTGCACGCAGTTTGTACGTTCTTCCCGTGACCTGCGTTCCGGAATCTCTGGTTTCCTCCCACACATAGAAACATAGAAAACAGGTGCAGGAGGAGGCCATTCGGCCCTTCGAGCCAGCACCGCCATTCATTGTGATCATGGCTGATCGTCCGCTATCAATAACCCGTGCCTGCCTTCTCCCCATATCCCTTGACTCCACTAGCCCCTAGAGCTCTATCTAACTCTCTTAAATCCACAAAGATGTACAGGTTTGTAGGTTAATTGGCTTGGTATAATCTGTAAATTGTCCCTAGTGTGTGTAGGATAATGTTAGTCTGTGGGGATCGCTGGCCGGTATGGACTCGGTGGGCCGAAGGGCCTGTTTCTGTGTTGTAATTCTAAAGTAAGCTTAAAAAAAAGTCACACTAATGTGTCCTTAAAGTCATATATTGAAATTGGCTGAAATTTGGTGGAAAAATTGTTAGGTTTTGATCAGAAAATAAGATTTACCTCCATATAGAGTAGGAGTCACAGATAGCATCATAGACTTCGTATAGCATGGAAGCAGGGCCTTCAGCCCATCTTTTCAATGCCAAGATGCTTGTAGTCTATTGTCTATAGAGTCTATTGTTACTGGCAATAATTTAGTTCATAGATGTATTTTGCGTACAAACTTGTACGTCTTATGAGTATGGGAGCACCCGGACAAAACCCACGTGGTCGCAGGGAGAACATACAAACTGTGTACAGACAGCACCTGTAGTCATATCAAACCCAGTTGTGAGGCAGCAACTCTATTGCTGTGCCACTGTGCTGCCCCTTTGGAGCAATTGGAGGACACCACTCATTGCTTGAATGAGAAAGCAGATTTAATAATGGTAATGAGATTAAATGTTTGGGACTATTTAATCAAAGTTCAGGGGATAGGACAAGACATTAGGACTAATTAAAATAGTTCTTTCAAAGCGGGTGCATGGTGGCCCAGTTTACCTACTGGCACAGTGTCTGACTGCCCATTACTCATACCGTAACATTTTGTCTAACAGCCTGAACCGAAAACCTCAGCCCGGCTACTTGAGGACTGGGGGCTGGAAGATGTGGACCATGTCTTCTCAGAGGATGATTACCGCACTTTAACGAACTACAAGGCCTTCAGCCAGTTTATGAGGTGAGTGAGAGCAGTTTATGAGAGTCATTTAAAATAAAAGGAAAGACATGCAGAGAATCTTTATAAATGTATTGTTGAACACTCCATACTGCATCCTGGGCTATCTCGAGAGCAATTAAGAGTCGACCTAATAAGTGGGTGTGACACAGTAATATGATTGGCATTCTTGACAGAACATAGACACAAAATGCTGGTGTTACTCAGTGGGACAGGCAGCGTCTCTGCAGAGAAGGAATGGGTGACGTTCTGGTCTGAAGAAGGGTCTCAACCCACAACATCACCATTCCTTCTCTCAAGAGATGCTGCTTGTCCCGCTGAGTTACTGCAGCATTTTGTGCCCACGGTGTAAACCAGCATCTGCAGTCCATTCCTACACGTCCATTCATGATAACCTGGTAATTCTGTTATCACCATGAGCTTAACTTTTTGTTTAATGTGGTTTAGAGATACAGAATGGAAATAGGCCCTTTGGCCCACTGAGTCTATGCCAACTATCCATCACTAGTTCTGTTATCTCACTTTCTCATCCACTACAAACACTAGAGGCACTTTATAAAGAACCAATTAACCTACGAACCCGCACGTCTTTGGGACGTGGGCGGAAACCGGAGCATACAAACTCCACACAGACAGCAGCCGAGGTCAGGATCGAACCCGGGTAGCTCAAGCAGCTGCACCACTACTGTCCATATATTCCATATTTTATTCCATTACTTCTATAAGTTCTCCACCTATTGTGGAAGGTTGAGTAATATAACCTCCAGGGAACAATATGCTACAGTGACTGTTTCAGTTTATTGTCTGCAATGCATTTAAAAATGTCTTGAGGATTTGAAAGTTCACTAGGCAGATATGGTGCTTGATCATATGTAAGATTACAGCTGGACTGGATGCCTGCCGTCCTTCTGGAAGAACATTGCTGTAAACTGAGGCCAGTCAGCAATCTTACCACGTCTTATAATTTACCCCAATTGGCGCTCTACTAACAAGGTTCACTAGGCTGTGTAAATTAGATTGTAGCACGGGAGTGTTGCACGGCCTAGCAAGCCCTTGCTGGTTCTTGTCTGTCTTTTTTCCCCCATTCATTCATTTCCTTTTCAGCCATCCCTCTTGAAAGTGTTGCATCTGTATCTAAGTCCCTCTAAGATACAAATCACCACAGCTAGTTTTTTATATCTTTTCAAACTCCTGGGTTTACATGAAATGCTGGAGTAACTCAGCAGATCAGGAAACATCTATGAAGAAACGGAAAAGGTGACGTCTTGGGTCAAGATCTTTCTTCTGGAAGTCTGAAGCAGGGTCTCGACCCAAAGTGTCATCTATTCCTTTTCTCCAGAGATGCTGCCTGACCCGCAGAGTTACACCAGCATTTTGCATCTATCTTAGGTATAAACCAGCATCTGCAGTTCCTTCCAACACTCTGGGTTTTCTAGTTATCATAAATCTGTGTTTAAAATGATTCGAGCCCCTCAGATTAATTGAAGAGGAAGTTAAACGAGATAAGAGTGAAACTTATACCAGGTGGATGGATGAGATGAGCGAACACAGAAAAAAAACTAGATAGGTGGGGTTGTATGGCATAATCTGTAAAAATGACTCCTTGTTTCTACTGTGAAGCTGGCTTCTCTTCAAATTCGGAGGACCTTGTATTCAAATATGTATCTTTTGAACCAAGGCCGCTCATTGCCAAGAAGAACCCGAAGATTCCAATGTCTAAAATGATGACGATTCTCGGTGCCAAGTGGAGGGAGTTCAGTGCCAACAGCCCGTTCAAGGGATCGGCAGCAGCGGTGGCGGCAGCAGCGGCAGCGGCAGCGGTCGCCGCCGTGGTGGAGCAAGTGTCTGCCAGCGCTTCTGCAGAGACACTGTCTGCACTGCCGGTGCCGTCCGTCCGCAAGGCTAAGACCAAAGAGGGCAAAGGTGAGTGCTGCTGGAGGCCTCTAGCTTGGTGCGCTACCACATTGTGCCCCTTCCAGCCTTCCCCAACTCAGCCAGTCCCTTGGCTTCTTACCCAGTCCCGACCCTACTAATTACAGGCCCCAACACTGGAGATTGTGGGGTTGGTCAAGGGTTAAATAGAGGGAGCTTTCTGCGGCTATCTCGCTGTGAGCTGGACACAAGATTGTATCGTCCCCTTTTACTGAGAGTCATAGAGTCTTGCGGCGTGGAAACAGGCCCTTCGGCCCAACTTGTCCCATCCTACACTAGTCATTGTGGAGTTTGGATGGTGTGTGATTCAAAAGTCCACTCTTGTGATTATAGGTCCTGGTGCGAAAAAGCGGAGCAAGAGCCCCAGAGTCCCAGAAGGAAAGAAGAAAAAAAGGAAGCAGATGACTTCTATGAAAATAAAGCTGGGGATAATGCGATCAAAGAGGAAGAAAAGTTCCTCGGTAAGTGTGATTTTCTATGGGCCATTATGGGTTCCACCCTTCCTTGGTCATCAGTTGCCGGCTGTAATTTGTTCTGGCCTTTTCTTACCTCCAGTTCCCTCTTCGCCTCCCCCCTTCAGACTGAAGAAGCATCCAGATCCAAAACGTCACCTATTCCTTTTCATAAGATCATATGATAGGATCAGAATTAAGCCATTCGGCCCATCAAGTCTACTCTGCCATTCAATCATGGCTGTCTAGCTCTCCCTTCTGACCCCATTCTCCTGCCCTCTCCCCTAAACCACTGACACCCGTACTAATCAAGAATCTATCTATCTCTACCTTAAATATATCTACTGACTTGGCCTCCACAGCCTTCTGTGGCGATGAATTCCACAGATTCACCACACTCTGACTAAAGAAATTCCTCCTAAAAGAACGCCCTTTAATTCTGAGGTTATGACCTGTAGTCCTAGACTCTCCCACTAGTGGGAACATCCTCTCCACATCCACTCTATCGAGGCCTTTCACTACTCTGTATGCTTCAATGAGGTCCCCCCCCTCATTCTTCTAAACTCCAGTGGGTACAGGCCCAGTCCCGTCAAATGCTTATCATATGTTAACCCACTCATTCCTGGGATCATTCTTGTAAACCTCTGGACCCTCTCCAGAGCCAGCACATCCTTCCTCAGATATGGTGCCCAAAATTGCTCACAATATATTGCTCACAATATATTCCAGCGCCTCATAGAGCCTCAGCATTATATCCCTCCATTAGTCCAGAGATGCTGCCTGACCTGCTGAGTTACTCCAGCACTTCGTGCCTATGTTCAGTGTTATTTTTCGTTTGCCTTCCTGGTGTGGAGCTAGCCTGTGGGTTAGTCTTTTTTCATAATGTTAGGAGTATCATTTTGTATGTATTTAAAATATGGTAGATAATCTTGCACTGAAGCATTATCTTAATGAGTCTAGCTTTGTTTTGTCTGTGGTATTGGACAATACGACTAGTGGGTGCTAGTCTGCCGTTATACTAATCTTGGGAGGTACCCAAGGCTACCTAATCTTGGGAGGCTACTTCATAATAATGTAGCACTGGCTTTTAAAAAATAAATTGCTTTTAAAACTCCCACTAATTCACTTATTACTAACAGTGGCCTGAGATATTGTCAATATTAACAGTGATTAATCAAGTGTAGTGATGTATCGCCAAGTAAATCACAATCTTCATTTGTGGTTTCCAAGGAGAATCTGCCCCAGTGTGCAGTCTCAGTCGCATGGACAGAGGCACTTGTTTCTCCTTTGGCATCTAGTGTGAAGTTGTATTCAGTGATGTTAAGTTATACTCGGTGGCGATAGAGTTGTTACCTTCTAGTGTCAGATACCCGGGTTCGATCCTGACCATGGGTATTGTCTGTATGGAGTTTTTGCGTTCTCCCTGTTTTTTCCTCTGGTTTCCTCTCTCATACCAAAGACTTTTGGGCTCGACACAAAATGCTAGAGTAACTCAGCAGGACAGACAGCATCTCTGGAGAAACGGAATGGGTGACGTTTCGGGTCGAGATCCTTCAGTTTGTGACTAGCTTTGGTTTAAACCAGCATCTGCAGTTCCATCCTACAGGTTTATAGGTTAATTGGCTTTTGTAAATTGTTCCTAGTGTGTAGGATTGAACTAGTGGTTGGATGGACTCCGTGGGCTAAAGGGCTTGATTCCATGCTGTATCTCTAATCTAATCTTACCATGTCCACCCATAAAACACAGTTTTGTGTTTGAGAGTTACCATCAGTGTGTTTTACTGTATTGTTGCCTGAAACACCCTTGTGGTTCCCTTTCAGAGCGATGAGGCAGACTTGGATGGCGATTCTGATTTTGACGATGGCAGTGTACACAGCTCATCGATTCGATCTGATAGCTCAGTTGGGCCTCTGAGGAAAGCAAAGCTGAAAGCAAAAGTCGGCAGAAAGAAGAGGAAGGGTAAGTAAATTAACTTAGTTTGTGCATTTCAGGGGTTTAAGGCTGAAGTACATAAGTTCTAGGGACAGAATTAGGCCATTCGGCTTACTTCTCCATTCAATCGTGTCTGATCTATCTTTTCATCTCATCTCCATTCTCCTGCCCTTATCACATAACCTCTGAAACCCTTCCTTATCACAAATCTGTCAATCACTGCCTTAAAAATATCTATTGGCTTGGCCTCTGCATCTGCTGTGCCAACAAATTCACACATTCACCGCCCTCTGTGTAAAGAAATTCAGAGAATTCAAATAAAGAAAGTTGGGAGTTTAGGAGATTGTGAGGTTGGGAGTTTAGGAGATTGTGGGGTTGGGAGTTTAGGAGATTATGGGGTTGGGAGTGCGCAGTGCAATGGAATATAATTGCAAAAATTCAAACTCTGATCATAATATCTTGCACGTTGCCCTTTCCCTAGGTCACGACTGTAGATAGTAAATAATTGAGGACCAAGAACCTCAACAATTTGTATCCGTCCAGCCTGATAAAGACCCGTTTATTGTGACTCTTGTCTTCCTTGTGATAACTTGTCTTCAATCCATGGTAACATTCTTCCCCATTGATGTCATGCACCAACCCTTTGAAATCTGCAGTACGTTTTGTTTTTTGTTTCAATCCAAATCTTTAGTTTGAGTTTAGTTTGGAGATACAGCGTGGAAACAGGCCCTTTGGCCCACTTGAGTCCACACGGACCAGCAATCCCCGCACATTAACACTATCCCACGCATGCACACACTAGGGCCAATTTACACTTATACCAAGCCAATTAACCAGTACGTCTTTGGAGTGTGGGAGGAAACCGAAGATCTCGGAGAAAACCCATACAGCCACGGGAGAATGAACAAACCCCGTACAGACAGCACCTATAGTCGGGATGGTCTCTGGCGCTGCAAGAGCTGTAAGGCAGCAACTTACCATTGTGCCACCGTGCTGCCCCCTTTGTATTGATTTGTTCCATGGTATTTCCTAACTAGTTGACTCTTAACCTACAGTGATTGGCGAGGAGGAGGCAGATGGATACGAGACTGATCACCAGGATTACTGCGAGGTTTGCCAGCAGGGAGGAGAGATCATCTTGTGTGACACCTGCCCCAGAGCTTACCACTTGGTCTGCCTGGATCCAGAACTGGACAAGGCCCCAGAAGGGAAGTGGAGCTGCCCGCACTGTGTGAGTCGTGCTTGCTTGTATAGGAGTTTGCAAATTGTAACCATGGTGGGGGGGAACGACACAGGTCAGGGAGGTATCGAAACAAGGAACTGCAGATTCTGCTTTTGAAAAGAAGACACAGAGTGCTGGAGTAGATCAGCGAGCCAGGCAGCATCTTGGGAGAACGTGGATGGGCGATGTTTCTGGTCGGGACCCTTCTTCAGCATGGATTTACGAAAGGTAAATCATGTCTGACGAGTGTTATAGAATTTTTCGAGGATGTACTAGTAGAGTGGATAAGGGAGAACCAGTGGATGTGTTATACCTAGACTTTCAGAAGGCTTTTGACAAGGTCCCATGTAAGAGATTAGTATTCAAACTTAAAGCACACGGTATTGGGGGTTCAGTATTAATGTGGATAGAGAACTGACTGGCAGACAGGAAGCAAAGAGTAGGAGTAAACGGGTCCTTTTCAGAATGGCAGGCAGTGACTAGTGGGGTACCGCAAGGCTCGGTGCTGGGACCCCAGCTATTTACAATATATATTAATGATTTGGACGAGGGAATTGAATGCAACATCTCCAAGTTTGCGGATGACACTAAGCTGGGGGGTCCTATCATTAAAAGAATTTAGATCATTGAGGGGAGATCTTATAGAAATGTACAAAATTCTTAAGGGGTTGGACAGGCTAGATGCAGGAAGATTGTCCATGATGTTGGGGAAGTCCAGAACAAGGGGTCACAGTTTAAGGATCAGGGGGAAGTCTTTTAGGACCGAGATGAGAAAAACATTTTTCACACAGAGAGTGGTGAATCTGTGGAATTCTCTGCCACAGAAGGTAGTTGAGGCCAGTTCATTGGCTATATTTAAGAGGGAGTTAGATGTGGCCCTTGTGGATAAAGGGATCAGGGGGTATGGAGAGAAGGCAGATACAGGATACTGAGTTGGATGATCAGCCATGATCATATTGAATGGTGGTGCAGGCTCGAAGGGCGAATGGCCTACTCCTGCACCTATTTTCTATGTTTCTGACTCTGTGGAAGCTGTTGACAGAGCTGGACGATGGGGCCAGTTTGGTTAGGTCTACTCGAGCATTAGCAGGAAGGGGCTGAATTTGTAACATGAGGCAGCCCATATCTAGAGTGACACTGCTAAAAGTATGTTGTCAGTGGGCAGAGAAGATTTAGAAGATCATCAAGGCTGTAAAAGTCTAGTTATGTGGAAATTGTAACATACAATGCCCCAGACCCATGAATTGAGAAGTGGGACTTTTCTAATTTTTGTTAATTTATGATACATTGGACCTAACTGTGTCTCTTTAACCATACATTTCTATGTTTCTACGAATCGGGTATCTGCCTTCCATGTTGAGACCCTTCCACCCCTGCAACAGACTGTTCCAGCTGCTACGGTCAAGCAACCGCCTCCGTTGCCATGCTGTGAGAACGGAGAGGTTGAGAAGGAGTTTCTTCCCACAAGCGATTAGGACTGTAAACTCCTATCTCACTAGGGACTAACTTTACTGTACCACTCTACTGTTTTTTTTAAATTGCAGTTTTTTTCCCTTTTTCCTTCCTCCCACAATATGTAATATGTAAAAGAATATGTGATTCTGTTCCATTCTGTTTGTAGTTTGTTTGTTTGTTTTTTGCACATAGTCCGCGAGCACTGCACTTTTCATTTCACTGCACATCTCGTATGTGTATGTGACAAATAAACTGACTTGACTTGCCTGGGGTAGAGACAGTAAATGCAAATACTCCCCATAACTCACTCTACAGCAAAGTCTCCTGATTAAAATCGGGGTTACTTTTCCAAAAAAATTCAATGTGTAAGATTGGTTTAGAGATACAGCGCCGAAACGGGCCTTTCAGCCCACCGAGTGCACTCTTTGACAAGCGATCCCCTGTATACTAGCATTATCCTACACACTCGGAACAATTTACAATCTTTCCCAAAGCCAATTAGCCTACAAACCTGTATGTCCTTGGAATGTGGGAGGAAACCGGAGCACCCGGGTAAAAAAGTGGGGAGAACGTGCAAACTCCGTACAGACAGCAACAGTAGTCAGGATCGAATCTTAGTCGCCGGCGCTGTAAGGCAGCAATGCTACTGTTGTGCCAATGTGCTGCCCCGAAGGTAGCCCCATAATACATATTACATGTAAAATTAACTCTGCCAAGTACACAGTGGATTAGGGCAGATGCGAGGTGAAATCAACATTTTGAACAGTCGTGTAATTTCACTATGTTCTGCCAATTTAAACTGAACCTGTTTCCTGGCTCACTGGGCGGAGAGTAAATACCGGAAGAATAATGATAATGAAGGAGTTCTGTTCCGTGTTTCTTCAGGAGAAAGAAGGTATCCAGTGGGAAGCAAAGGATGAGGAGGAGGAGGAAGAGGAGGAGGATGGGGAGGCGATGGAGGAATTGGAGCTGGGAGCTGAGCGGGAAGAAGAGGACGATCACATGGAGTACTGTCGGGTCTGCAAGGATGGCGGAGAGCTGCTGTGCTGTGACGCTTGCACTTCCTCCTATCACATTCACTGCCTCAATCCACCACTTCCCGAAATCCCCAACGGCGAGTGGCTTTGTCCTCGCTGTACAGTGAGTTGTTATCTCATTTTATATTTTCCAAGAAAAGGTTTGTCATGACACATTTGGGCAGACGCAACTTGTCATAAGTGATGGGAGCAGAATTAGGCCATTCAGCCTTCTGTGGCAAAGAAATTCCTCCTCATCTCCTTCGTAAAGGAATGTCTTTTAATTCTGAGACTATGACTTCTAGTCCTAGACTCTCCCACTAGTGGAAACATCCTCTCCACATTCACTCTTTCCAAGTCTTTCACTATTCTGTACGTTTCAATGAGGTACCCCTTCATCCTTCTAAACTCTAGCGAATATAGGCTCAGTGCTGTCAAAATGCTCATCATATGCAAAGCTAATTCCTGGGATCATTCTTGTGTGTGAAGGAGAGAGTCCAAGCAAACTGTCAGAGTAAAAACCCCTTAGCTTTGCAGAGTATCTGTGTGGAAAAGACAAAGCTGTAGACATGATGAATTAGTCAGCCTGCATCATGCTCTGGGAACCCGTCTCTGACTGCCTTCCTTATTAGCTCGGCAAAATTGAATTTGACCATCCGTTTCCTAGATTGGGCAATCTGTCTGATCTACTTACGTAAATAGTTTCCAATTTAACAATCTGCAGGCATCTGCTGCACTTTGTTAAATTGGATTAGGTATCCGAGATTCTTACTTCTGGCCAAGATGTTGAGTTGAGTCTAATATATTTAATGGCACGGTAGAGTGGATGTGGCGAGGATGTTTCCACCAGTGGAAGAATCTAAAACCAGAGGTCATAGCCCCAGAATTAAAGGATGTTCGTTTAAGAAGGAGATGAGGAAGAATTTTTTTTTAGTCAGAGGGTGGTGAATCTGTGGAATTCTTTGCCACAGAACGCTGTGGAGGCCAAGCCAATGGATATTTTGAAGGCAGAGATGGATAGATTCCTGATTTGTACGGATGTAAAGGGTTATGGGGGAAAAAGCCGGAGAATTGGGTTAAGCGGGGAAGATAGATCAGCCATGATTGAATGGTGGAGTAGACTTGATGGGTTGAATGGTCTAATTCTGCTCCTGTCTCTTATGAACTTATGGTACAGAGCGGAAAAATCAAGTTTATGAAGAAATATCTGCTGTGCCTTAATTCTAACGGCCTGGGGTAACCTCAGGCACCTCAGCGTGCCTGTCTTGGAAACGGGTGTCTAATCCGGGTGCTTAGTGGTTCATTGAAACAAATGGATGAGATGTGTAATGGGCGAGAAGCACATAACTAATATACTTCCAGATGCAGCAAGGAAGCAGATCCTTCGGTCCATTGAATCCACTCCAACCATCAATCAGCCATTCAGCGCCTATCTCCTTCGCTCCTTAGATGCTGCTGCACCCGCTGAGTTTCTCCAGCTTTTTGTGTACCCCAGCCATTCACACTAGTTCTACGTTATCCCTCTTGCACATCCTCTCTCAGCACACAATGAATTCCACAGATTCACCTCTGGCTGAAGCAATTCCTCTTCACCGCTATTCTAACGTCCTTTTATTCTGAGGGTGTGTCCTCTGATCTTAGACTCACCCACTAGTGGCAATATCGTTCACATCCACTCTATCTAAGCTTTTCAATATAGGAGAATACAAAAGAGGCATAAAACTGAGACTCTTTTCTCCTCTGGTGGAAATGAATGATACCACTATTATCTCAGACGAGCAGGACAACCCTTCTCTGTAAAACATCCTTTGATTTCACAGCAGAAAAAAAATATTTTTCATGTTGATAGTGCTCAACTTGGCTGCAGTAAGTACATCCGCCATGCCTCGGGCTGCCCTGGAATACTGTGAGTGCAGGGCCTTTCATTCCCCTCGCTACCTTAAACCTTCATCCCCCCCCCCTGCTCTGTTTCTCTGTGCAGTGCCCGCTGTTGAAAGGCCGGGTCCAGAGGATTCTTCACTGGAGATGGGGAGATCCACCACTGGTGGTCCCAGCACCGAGGGCACCCGAGGACAGCCCAGAGGACTTGCCGCCGAAGCCAGTGCATGGCCGGCCCGAGCGGGAGTTTTTCGTTAAGTGGACTGGCTTGTCCTACTGGCACTGTTCGTGGGTCACCGAGCTGCAGGTGGGTTTTTCTTGTCTTTTTTTTTCCTATTTTGTGGTTGTGGGGATGAGGGCGATGAGTGGATTGCCATGGCAGGAACAGCTTGGGTTCGGCTGAGCAAAGCTTCATCTACACTGTTGCCTCAGCCCCAGGGTAAGGCTGGAAACAAGCCCTTCGGCCTGCTGAGTCCCCACCGACCATCGGTCACCCCTTCACACTAGTTCTATGTTATCCCACTTTCTCATCCACTCCGCTCACATTAGGGGCAATTTACAGAGGGCCAATTAACCTACAAACCAGCACGTCTTTGGGATATATTGGAGGAAACCCATACGGTCGTAGGGTGAACGTACAAAAATGTTTTCTCACTAAAATTTAGTTTAGAGATATAGTATTGGAAACAGGCCCTATTACAGAGGGCCTGTGTAAACTCCACACAGACACGGGCAGGAGCCGAGACCAGGATTGAAACCGGGTCTCTGGTGCTGTGAGGTTCCACCCACTGCAATACCATGTCGATCTCTCACTGGAGGTTTGGGGACCTGGCAGTGGTTTGGGGTTAATAGGTCTCTTGGATTTTGATATTTACAAGGGCAGGAACAGCGTGGGTTGGGCTGAGGAAAGCTCCATCTGCACTGTTCCCTCAGTCCCAGGGTAAGTCTTAGTGATACAACATATGTCAGAATCTATAGGGATTCCTTGGGAGTGGATGTTGGTGCTTGATAGGACGTTGCAGCGTTTACAGTTAGCGGCACTAATTTCCGTCACTAATTGTCCTGCCCTTTGGTCCGTGACAGCTGGAGATTTACCACTCGGTGATGTTCCGGAACTACCAGCGCAAGACCGACATGGACGAGCCCCCCTCATTGGATTACTGCTCCGGGGACGATGACGGCAAGAGTGAGAAGCGCAAAGCCCAAGACCCCCAGTACGCTGCCATGGAGGAGAGGTTTTACCGCTACGGGATCAAAATGGAGTGGATGACCATCCATCGCATCCTGCAGCACAGGTGGGGCGAGGAGCTTTGGAGAGCTGCTGCTTTCTGTTCAGTAACGCATCGTGGCTCTTGCATTCGCGCCAATTCTGTCAAATTACCCAGCTTGACTTCAATAGAAACATAGCTTGGGTTAAGATCTCCAAATAACTTCCTGTCCTTCAAGACGCACAAACCTGTTTCTCCATGAAATGTCATTGAATTCATAGCAAGGAAAATGCCATTTGGCCCATCTGAGCTATGTTGGTGTCCTTGAGCCACATGGTTTTCTATTCCTCCTGCTTCAGCTTGCCCATTCAACATTGCTACTTGCCCAAATGTCTTCCTTTTAAAATTTAAAAGAGTCTTCTAATTGATATGTTTGAATGATTTAAGTTTTTTAATAGGATACTGGACCAAGTGCAGATCGTTGCGTTTGCTCTCGCAACACACCCGTTCCCTACCCAATAGACACCAATTGCACTTATCCAGTGTGTTGCAATAGCAATTCGCCCTACCCCCCTCCTGTGAGGGGAAAAGTTCAGAGTGTTCCTGTGTCGCAACATTGGAAGCCGGCAGGAATAATTTTAACAGTAAAAATCATGTGGCATTTTTAAAGCTTTAATCGCGAATAACGTGAAATATAGGATGAAATCTTCAGTGAAGCTGATCACTGCTAGTTGAGCCATTGTGAAGCGGGTCGTTTTAAATTCAAAGTATTTTGATGTTAAAACTTTAATCAGTAATAAGTCGAGAAGTAAAGCATAACATGTTCAGTGAAGGTGCTCTCTGCCTAGAGGGGAAAAATGTGAATAAGTACATGTAAAAATCTTTTCCTCTGCTTGGGCGGGTAGGGGTTGGGATCATAGTCCTACAGTATGTAAACCGGTCCCTTGGCTCGACTTGCCCACGGCAACCAAGAAACCCCATTACACTAGTCTCACCTGCCTGTGTTTGGGCCACATTCCTCTAAACCTTTTCTATCCATGTAGGTGAGAGAGAGAGGGAGAGATGGAGCGTCAGTGAAAGAGATTTGGAGTGTTAGTGACAATAGATAACAGGTGCAGGAGTCGGCCATTCGGCCCTTTGAGCCAGCATCTCCATTCAATGTGATCATGGCTGATCATCCACAATCAGTACCCCATTCCTGCCTTCTCCCCATATCCCCTGACTCCGCTATCTTTAAGAGCCCTATCTAGCTCTCTCTTGAAAGTATCCAGAGAACCGGCCTCCACCGCCTTCTGAGCCATAGAATTCCACACTCACAACTCTCTGTGAGAAAAAGTGTTTCCTCGTCTCCGTTCTAAATGGCTTACCCCTTATTCTTAAACTGTGGCCCCTGGTTCTGGACTCCCCCAACATCGGGAACATGTTTCCTGCCTCTAGCGTGTCCAAACCCTTAACAATCTTATATGTTTCAATAAGATCCCCTCTGATCCTTCTAAACTCAAGAGTGTACAAGCCCAGCTGCTCCATTCTCTCAACATATGACAGTTCCGCCATCCCGGGAATTAACCTGGTGAACCTACGCTGCACTCCCTCAATGGCAAGAATGTCCTTCCTCAAAATTAGGGTTGAAAACTACACACAATACTCCAGTTGTGGTCTCTAGTGAGAGATGATATGAGAGACAGAGAGAGATTTTGGTGTATGTGTGA
This sequence comes from Okamejei kenojei, assembly GCA_035221665.1. NCBI lineage: Eukaryota > Metazoa > Chordata > Chondrichthyes > Rajiformes > Rajidae > Okamejei > Okamejei kenojei. Next base: position 9,810,788 of record CM069172.1, read on the forward strand.
AGGATATAGTCAGTGAGAGTGAGGGAGATAGTTAAAGGGGAATTAGGGGAGGGCACCATTAAAAGTAGATTTAGGAGAGAGCACCATTAAATGGAGAGTTAGGGGAGGGCACACACATTCCCCCACTACTGGGGAATTAGGGGAGGGCACCATTAAATGTAGATTTAGGAGAGAGCATCGTTAAATGGAGAGTTAGGGGAGGGCACACACATTAACCCACTACTGGGGAATTAGGGGAGGGCACCATTAAATGTAGATTTAGGAGAGAGCATCGTTAAATGAAGAGTTAGGGGAGGGCACACACATTTCCCCACTACTGCCTTGAATTAAGGCAGTAGTGGGAGAGTAAGAAAGGGGAGAGGGTGAGTGGGTTAGTAGGGAGAGATTGGAATTGGTCAATAATATTTAAATGCTACAATCACCATGAATGTTTTACAGTTGTTAAGGTAAATTCTAATTCTTGACCACAGTGTTACGCTGCAGATGTATTCCCGCTCACTTTTACTTGACAAATACCATTTTATATCTGAATTTCGTTGAAGAGCTACAACGGGTAGATGCACAGAGTCTCTTGCCCAGAGTAGGAGCAGATGACATAGGTTCAAGGTGAAGGGGAAAAGGTTTAATAGGAATCTGAGGTGTAACTTTTTCACACGGAGTGTGGTAGGTGTACGGAACAAGCTGCCAGAGGAGGTAGTTGAGGCTGGGACTGTCCTAACTTTTAAGAAACTGGTACATGGATAGGATAAGTTTAAAGGGATATGGACCAAACACAGGCTGGTGGGACCAGTGTAGCTGGGACATGTTGGCCGGTGTGGGCAAGTTGGGCCGAAAGTATCACTCCATGACTCTATGTAAAACAATTGGTACCGACGCAAGTTAACTCAAAAGGACGAGGAGGTGCAGGGATGCACGCGCACACATGTATAGGAAATATCCTCTCCACGTGTTGTAGACTGCATAATTGTTGTTTACTTGTGTAAATGTAACCTTCCTCCATCTCGGTCCTTCTGCAGCATTGACAGGAAAGGAAACTTCCATTACCTGGTGAAGTGGAGAGATCTGCCATACGACCAGGCCACCTGGGAGGAGGATGATCTGGAGATCCCAGACTATGACTCTGTGAAAGTTACCTACTGGAATCACAGGTGTGTGTGTATGTGTGTTCTCACAAGCACCAGAAGTGGACACAAAAAGCTGGAGTAACTCAACGAGTCAGGCAGAAGAAGGGTCTCAACCTGAAACCTCACCTATTCCTTTTCTCCAGAGATGCTGCCCGACATGTGAATTACTCCAGCTTTTTGTGTCTATCTTTGGTTTAAATCAGCATCTGCAGTTCCTTCTACGCAAGAAGTGGATTCATCTGTATCACGTATTGCCTTCAACTGTCCACATCTCAAGGACCTGAGATCACCCCATTAGCTAACGGGCACAGACTATTTCATATGCTTGTCCAACATGGGATTGAACCACTTCATATGGACTCTTATCAGCCCTGTAGCTGAGCCACGCTCCAGCCTAGCTCACTATTAACCGTAGCTTAGCCACGCTCCAGCTATTACCCGTAGCTGAGCTGCGCTCCAGCCTAGCTCACTGGTGCCACTGCATGCAGGACTCCTGATTTTTAAACATTGTTTACTTTCTAATACAGGGAGATGTACCTCGGGGAGGAGTCATCCAGGCCCAGAAAAACCAAGAACTTTAAGAAAATCAAGGAGTTTTTAGCGGACAGGCCTCCCAGCTCGCCTGAAGTTGAGGTAAGTGAGGGGGGAAGCAGTTTGTGAGAATCTTTGAGTAGAATATATGCGAGTATGGGTATGATAGAATCTAATATACAAAAAACAAGGAGCTATGTGCAGAGGTCGGAGGAATAAGGTAATACGTGATAGAGGCAGAATTATGATATCATGTCTACTCCGCCATTCAATCATGGCTGATCTATCTCCCCTCCTAACCCCATTCTCCTGCCTTCTCCCCATAACCTGTGACACCCGTACTAATCAAGGATCTATCTATCTCTGCCTTAAAAATATCCACTGACTTGGCCTCCACAGCCTTCTTTGGCGAAGAATTCCACAGATTCACCGCCTTCTTGACTAAATAAATTTCTCCTCGTCTCCTTCCCAAAATAACATTTAATTCTGAGGCTTTGACCTGTAGTCCTAGACTCTCCCACTAGTGGAAACATCCTATCCGCATCCACTCTATCCAAGCCTTACACTATTCTGTATGTTTCAATGAGGTCCCTATTGAGGAACAGTGAGGCTCATCCTAGGTCAATCTATTCATTCTTGGGATAATTCTTGTAAACCGCCTCTGGACCCTCTCCCAAGCCAGCATGTCCTTCCTCCGATATGGTGCTCAAAATTGCTCACAATATTCAAAAAGCAGTCTTTCCAGCACCTTATAGAACTTCAGCATTATATTCCTGATTTTGTATACAAGCCCTCTTGAAATAAATGCTAGTATCGAGTTTGCTTTCTTAACCACAGAGTCCACTTGCAAATTAACTTTTTGGGAATCCTGCGGCAGCACTCTCAAGTCCCTTTGTACCTCTGATTACTGGATTCTCTGCCTATTTAGAAAATAGTCCACGCCTTTATTCCTACGACCAAAATGCAGTACTCCCCCTCCCCTACACTATATTCCATATGCCACTCCTCTGCCCACTCTCATCATAGCAGAGAAGTGTCCAAGTCCTTCTGCAGAGTCCCTGTCGTCACTACACTACCTGCCCTTCCACCGATTTTCGTATCATCCACAAACTTGGCCACAAAACATTCAATCCCCTTGTCCAAATCAATGCAGAAGGTTGAGGAATGATCATATTGAAGAGTTAAAACATTTTGAACGGTATAGAATTGGTAAACTTGAAATCAAAATTGACGGCAAGCATTGGGAACTGCCTGCATTACTGTAGAGCAAGGGTTCCCAACCTGGGGTAAATTACCTCCAGGGGTTAAATTACACCTACCCAGTGGGTAAATTAGTTGATTCTGGATTTGTACATCTTTTTTCTCATTGACTGACTGACTGTTTGGTTCCGGTATCTGTTCATCATTAGTTGTTCATAAATAAGTGAAATAACATTGTTATGTGCTATTAAAGTTGTCGGTAAGTAAACGGGACGAAAAAGGTTGGTACAACTACAAACCCTGCTGTAGTGCCTCTTAACACTTCCAGGAACTGTGTGAAACCCTGGCAGCTCAAGGAACATGAATGGCGACAGATTATATTTAGTTTAGGGATACAGCGCAGAAACAGGCCCTTCGGCCCACTGAGTCTGCACCAGCCAACGATCATCTGCACATCAGCACTACCTTACATACACTAGGGACAATTTTACATTTATACCAAGCCAATTAATCTACAAACCTGCACGTCTTTGGAGTGTGGGAGGGAGCCAAAGATCTCGGAGAAAACCCACGCAGGTCACGGGGAGAACGTACCAACTCCATACAGACAGCACCCGTAGTCAGGATCAAACTCTGGTCTCTGGCATTGCAAGGCAGTAGTTAAATACTGTCAGTTCCATTGCCTTTTCCAGCCCCTCTTAAAAGTTTTTGTTCCAGGATTGCATAGTGTCATTGTATAATTGTTTTTTGTTTTACCTGCAGCCGACCATTAAATACGAGGCACAGCCAGATTTTGTCACGGTGACGGGCGGAACACTGCACATGTACCAGCTGGAGGGTCTGAACTGGCTTCGATTCTCCTGGGCACAGGGCACCGATACCATATTAGCCGATGAAATGGGACTGGGAAAGACCATCCAGACCATCGTATTCTTGTATTCTTTGTTTAGAGAGGTAAAGGTGGACTTTGGTTTCAACTCATCCTCTGTGTTACCGTGGGAGGCTGGTTAACACAGGACAATAAGGAATGTCTGCTTTGTCCTTACTGCTGCTATTGTGGGGGGGGGGGGGGGGGGGTAGAGTGATCGAGCTCCATATGGTTTCTGTGTAGGAAGGACACAAAACTCAGCGGGACAGGCAGCATCTCTGGAGAGAAGGGAATGGGTGACGTTTCAGGTCGAGACCCTTCTCTCCTGAGATGCTGCCTGTCCTGCTGAGTTACTTCACCATTTTGTGTCTATTCATATCGTTTCTGTTTTTCTGTTTGTTTATAAAAAATCTATATTTCTATTTATAAAAATGATCAATTGGCCTTTGTCAATTTAGATTATCTTGTAATAAGTTAACTCTTGGAGTCCAGAGCCTACTTTGCATCCAATCTTCTGAATCACCATAGATCCTATGTGCCTTATTCTTCTGGATCAGCCTGGCATGAGGACCTTGTCTTTTTTATTTTAGTTTCGAGATACTGTGCAGGTGCAAGTCCTTTGGCCCACCGAGTCTGTGCCGACCAGAGATCCCCATGCATTGACACTATCCTACACATACTAGGGACAATTTACAATTATACTAAGCCAATTAACCTACAAACCTGTACGTCTTTGGAATGTGGGAGGAAACTGAATATCTTGGAGAAAACCCACAGGGAAAACGAACAAACTGCGTACAGACAAGCACCTGTAGTCAGGATCAAACCCGCGCTGGTTACGGTGAGAATGCACAAACTCTACCCAGACAGCACCTGTAGTCAGGATCGAACCCAGATCTAGTAAGGCAGCAACTCTACCGCTATGCCGCCCATTCAGACAGCATTCACTGTCCTACCTTCATCAATCAGCTCCACTTGCACTTAAAATTTGCTCTTTACAATGTGTCAATCCTTATTGGTGCTCTGCAAACCAGGTGGTAGTTGATAGTGTAACATTCACCATCCATCCAAACCATCCAGAGTCTTGTGTTCCAACAAGGATGAGCAGATATAACTAACCCCAAGAGGGAGGTTTGCCGTTATTTATCTCGTGCTTATCAGTGTAAGTAATTTAAAGCACGTCTCAGTTGCCTTGGATGCCAAAGCTTAGGGGTCCTTCAGTTGTTTATTGTAAGCCTCTCCACAAACTGACCTGCAGCTTGTTCTATTCTCACACTACTCATGAACTTGATAAAGCCTCTGGTCACCACTCATCATTTCTTTCTTTACGAATACCAGTTTTGTCTGATACTCTTGAGAAACATCCTGGAATACATTAAGTCACCGTCAAATGGCGTGAAAACTGGCTCTTGGACCCAACTTGCCCTCGCCGACCAACAGGCCCCATCTACACCAGTCCCACCTGCCCGCGTTTGGCCCATGTCCCTCAAAACCTGTCCAATCCATGTACCTGTTTAAATGTGTTTTCAACGTTGCGACGAATGTAGTTGGTGACTAAATACACTCTCCTTTGGGATTTCATTTTATTTCACTCGATCTTTGAACTTTCTTTAATCTGATTCTGCAGGGACACACGAAAGGCCCCTTCTTGGTCAGCGCTCCCCTGTCCACGATCATTAACTGGGAACGAGAGTTTGAGCTGTGGGCGCCGCAATTTTACGTGGTTACGTATGCAGGAGACAAGGATAGCCGTGCCGTCATCCGGGAGAACGAGTTTTGCTTTGACGAGAGCGGTGTTAAAATCAGCAAGCGGGCAGTCAAAATCAGGGTAAGCCTTGTACGTTTTAATGCTGGAGTGCAAAATGCTAAGATTTTGAAGTGAAGGATCCGATGTCAGGCCATTGGGTTACCTTGCAATGTCGAATGTAAGGTTTAGTTTTTTAGTTTAGACATACAGCACGGAAACAAGCCCTTCGGCCCACCAAGTCCACACCGACCAGCGATCCCCACACAATAACACTACCCTATACATACTAGGGACAATTTTACATTTACACCAAGACAATGAACCTATAAATGTGTACGTCTTTGGAGTGTGGGAGGAAACCAAAGGTCTCGGAGAAAATCCACGCAAATCATGGGGAGAACGTATAAACTCCCTACAGACAAGCACCCATAGTGAGGATCGAACGCTGGTCTCTGATGCTGGAAGTCAGCAGCTCTACCGCTGCGCTACCATGCTTGAGAACGCAACGCGTAGGATCACAGCCACTGGATCTGGCACTCACTGGAAAAGTGACCCATATATCTGTACACTGCAGATGGCTTGATTGTAATCACGTATTGTCTTTCTGCTGACCGGTTAGCATGCAACAAAAGATTTTCACTGTACCACGTGACAATAAACAAAACTCAAACAGGAAAGGGAACATTTTGAGTTCTATATATCATTGTAGATCAATGCTCACTTAATGGTTAAATTGATTTAATCGTTTTCTCTTGTAGAATCAGGCACAGGTGAAGTTTCACGTCTTGTTGACCTCCTATGAGCTGGTCACCATTGACCAGGCAATTCTGAGCTCCATTAAGTGGGCCTGTCTCGTGGTAGATGAAGCACACAGATTAAAGAACAACCAGTCCAAGGTGAGTGCGAGAGGCCTTTTTGGCCACTTCTTCATGCACGTTCCCCGGCTCTACTCTGTGCCTTACTCAAAGTTAATGTCTCAGCTTCTCATCCTCCTTTCAAGAAGTTAAACATGTGGGTGACATTGCCACCCTGATACTTCAAACAAATAGTGGGCATCACTAGTGGGCCAACACTGGCAATTATTGGCACGGTGCTTGCCCGGTTCACTATTCCATTTTAGAAGGAAGGTAAGTGAAGCACTTTGGCACTTAGGCCAAAGTATGTGCCCATAACACTGATTATGGCCATATGTTCTGTCAAGCGTGTTATTATAGTTGTATGTCCTGAAATGGAACAATGAAATTCATACTTGTAGCAGCATAACAGGTTTGCAAACACAGTTCTCAATAGATAATATAATAATCAAACAAAAAAAGTTTAATAAATAAAAGCAAAACGATATAGTGCAAAAACAAAACAAAGCCCCAAGTCCCTAGAGGTGGTGCAGCGTTTAGTTGGAGTTTGTCATGTTCAAAAACCTGATGCTTGTTGGTAAGAAGCTGTTCCTGAACCTGGACATTACAGTTTTCTGACTCCTATACCTTCTTCCCGCTGGCAGGAATGAATGAGTGTGGCCAGGGTGGTGCGGGTCCTTGATAATGCTGGCTGCATTTTTTGAGACAGCAATTATAGATACCTTCGATGGTGGGGAGGTCAATACCCATGATAGGCTGAGCGCTGTGCACCACGGTTTGTAATTTCCTTCCTGGGCGTTCGAGTTGCCGAACTAAGTCATGATGCAGTCATGATCCAATTTGCTCTCTACTGTACACATAGAAACATAGAAAATGGGTGCAGAAGTAGGCCATTCGAGCCTGCACTGCCATTCAATATGATCATGGCTGATCATCCAACTCTGTATCCTGTACCTGCCTTCTCTCCATACCCCCTGATCCCTTTAGCCACAAGGGCCACATCTAACTCCCTCTTAAATATAGCCCATGAACTGGCCTCAACTACCTTCTGTGGCAGAGAATTCCACAGATTCACCACTCTCTGTGTGAAAAATGATTTTCTCATTTCGGTCCTAAAAGACTTCCCTCTTATCCTTAAACTGTGACCCCTTGTTCTGGACTTCCCCAACATCGGGAACAATCTTCCTGCATCTAGCCTGTCCAACCCCTTAAGAATTTTGTAAGTCTCCATAAGATTCCCCCCCTCAATCTTCTAAATTCCAGCAACATGTAGAAGTTTCAACAGAATATCCTAAATATCCTGAAACATGTAGAAGTTTCAACAGAATATCCTGAATAAAGAATAAAACCTAGCAATTATAGACCTATTAGTTTGACGTCAGTGGTGGGCAAATTAATGGAAAGGATACTTAGAGATAATATATATAAGCATCTGGATAAACAGGGTCTGATCAGGAACAGTCAACATGGATTTGTGCCTGGAAGGTCATGTTTGACAAACCTTCTTGAATTTTTTGAAGCGGTAACTAGGGAAATTGATGAGGGTAAAGCAGTGGATGTTGTCTATATGGATTTCAGTAAGGCCTTTGACAAGGTTCCTCATGGAAGGTTGGTTAAGAAGGTTCAATCTTTGGGTGTTAATGGCGGAGTAGCAAGATGGATTCAACAGTGGCTGAATGGGAGATGTCAGAGAGTAATTAATGGTGGATGGCTGTTTGTCAGGTTGGAAGCCGGTGACCAGTGGGGTGCCTCAGGGATCTGTGTTGGGTCCACTGTTGTTTGTCATGTACATCAATGATCTGGATGATGGGGTGGAAAATTGGATAAGTAAGTATGCAGATGATACTAAGATAGGTGGTGTTGCGGATAATGAAGTAGATTTTCAAAGTCTACAGAGAGATTTGGGCCATTTGGAAAAGTGGGCTGAAAGATGGCAGATGGAGTTTAATGCTGTTAAGTGTGAAGTGCTACATCTTGGCAGGACAAATCAAAATAGGACGTACATGGTAAATGGTAGGGAATTGAGGAATGCTGTGGAACAGAGGGATCTAGGAATAACTGTGCATAGTTCCCTGAAGGTGGAATCGCATGTAGATAGGGTGGTAAAGAAAGCCTTTGGTGTGCTGGCCTTTATAAATCAGAGCATTGAATATAGGAGTAGGGAAGTAATGTTAAAATTGTACAAGGCATTGGTAAGACCAATTCTGGAGTATGGTGTACAATTTTGGTCGCCTAGTTATAGGAAGGTAGTCAACAAAATAGAGAGAGTACAGAGGAGATTTACTAGAATGTTGCCAGGGTTCCAGCAACTATGTTACAGAGAAAGGTTGAACAAGTTAGGTCTTTATTCTTTGGAGCGCAGAAGGTTAAGGGGGGACTTGATTGAGGTCTTTAAAATGATGAAAGGGATAGACAGAGTTAACGTGGATACGTTTTTCCCATTGAGGGTAGGGAAGATTCAAACAAGAGGGCATGACATGAGAATTAAGGGACAGAAGTTTCGGGGTAACGTGAGGGGGAACTTCTTTACTCAGAGGGTGGTGGCTGTGTGGAATGAGCTTCCAGCAGAAGTGGTGGAGGCAGGATCGATTTTAACATTTAAGAGTAAAGTGGATAGGTATATGGACGTGAGGGGAATGGAGGGGTATGGTCTGAGTGCAGGTAGATGGGACTAGGGGAAAACAAATGGTCGGCACGGACTGGAAGGGCCGAGAGGGCCTGTTTCCGTGCTGTAATTGTTATATGGTTATATGGTCATATGGTTCTACGGAAGTAGAGGCATTAATGGGCTTTTTAATTGCCGCAGTGTGCTGGCTCAGGGACAGATCTTCAGAAATGTGCCCGCCCACCACCAATCTGATTAAGACAGAGGTTTGTAGATCCTTGGCCTTCCTCTGCTGTATGTTGTCTAAAAGAACAATTGTATACACTCAGCTCCCCACCCTCCAACCTGAGAGAGAAGTTTAGTTTAGAGATACAGCCTGGAAACAGGCTCTTCGGCCCACCGAGTCCACACCTACCAGCAATACCTCCACACTAGCACTATCCTACACACACTAGGGACAATTTACGTTCATTCCAAGCCAATTAACCTGCAAACTTGTATGTCTTTGGAGTGTGGGAGGAAACCGGAGATCTCAGAGAAAACCCACGCAGGTCACGGGGAGAACGTACAAACTCCAAACGTACAGACAGCACGGGTCTCCGGCGCTGTGAGGCAGTAGCTCTACCATGGCGCCACCGTGCCGCACCACCAATGAGGGGTTGCTTTATTTAAGGCCTAATCCGAGAAGGCAATATCACCTGCTCTGCTCTGGTTTCTCAGAACTAGCAGTGGCTTTATCGCCCTGGAGTTGCACAATAGCGAGATGGACCAGGACCAGCACCTTTTGACCAAGGCCCGAATATTATCCATATAAATAAACTGAAGAAGAAATCACAGAGCAACATCTGTACTGACGTGGTGACAATTGTTTAGTTTTTCAGAGTGTTGAATGGTTATAAGATTAAATGGAAGCTGTTGCTGACGGGGACACCTCTGCAGAACAATCTAGAAGAACTCTTCCATCTGCTCAACTTCCTGACGTCCGATCGTTTCAAGTAAGTGTCGCTTCACAATAGTTGGGCGAGGATTCCATCTATGACCTTGTGAGCGTCCGTAACTACTCTTCAAGGAAGAGTTCAATGTACACTTTGCCCTTTACGTGGCAACTCTTTGCATACAAATGGTACAAACAATTTCACTGTGACTTGTATTCCCTCACTCTCGATCCCTATCTGTCTCTCTCACTCTCACTCTCACCTGACAGAGTGGTCAATAGACAATAGGTGCAGGAGTAGGCCATCCCGCCCTTCGAGCCAGCACCGCCATTCAATGTGATCATGGCTGATCATCCCCAATCAGTATCCCGTTCCTGCCTTCTCCCCATATCCCCTGACTCCGCTATCTTTAAGAGCCCTATCTAGCTCTTTCTTGAAAGTATCCAGAGAGCCGGCCTCTGAGGCAGAGAATTCCACAGACTCGCACCTCTCTGTGAGAAAAAGCGTTTCCTCTTCTCCGTTCTAAATGGCCGACCCCTAATTCTTAAATTATTCTTGGTCTCCCGCGTGTCGTGCTGCACAAAGCAGCCAGTCAGTTTGGAGGAGCAAATTTCCTCAGAGTCGTGTAGCAAAGATCCAATATTCTGTTCTTTGGGGCATTGACTGGGGATATTTTGACAAGCTGCACGGGGCCCTCTCTGTTGCACCCACCCATGAGAAATGGTGCTTTGCAGTCTCTTTGGATAAAATGTGTCAGCCCAGTTTGTGCATGCACCTTTCTGAATGGGACAAGCCCATTTAGAGGCTGATTCATGGTTATGTGATAAATTGAGCATATTCATGGTCAAAATATTGGGGTTTTTTTTTTTTTTTTTTTAAAGGTCCATTAACTCATAAGGACATTCAGCTGAAAGTGGCAGCCTATTTTGCCATAAACATATGATCTGATAATAGTGAAATAATATTAAAAAAAATAAAAATAAATAAAATTAAAATGAAACCAGGTAGCCTGCTTGTGGTTGAGGGTTTAAACGGTGGTGGAGTACTGGAAGAATTGCACTACTCTCATTCCAGGATTGCCTTGGTGGGTCCCAATCCCTAACTTGTTGCCACACTGATTTCTCTGAATGTGCACGGATGCATCAGCCTCCATTTGTCTTGCCACATTTAAGATGGCAGGCGTGATCCATGACCTTCTGACAGAGGTCAACGCACTACCAATGCAGCCAAATCAATAGCTCGCAAAAACAAATCGTTAACTTCCCTGATAACATTTGTGTGCATCTCGAATTTTCATTGTAGGTAGTCATGTTAAAACTGGAATTTTTTACCAAATCCCCATCTATTTGCTCCCTTCTTCCAGAAGCGTCTTGAAATCTAATGATTGTTGTAATCCCCCTTAAGTGATGGTCTTGTCATTTGTTGTCTGGAGTTTCTGTATAACTCTGTTACCTTCAATGATGTGAGAGGAACCTGGCCACAGTGTAGGTTAAGAAATAGTGTCAGCTTTGCTCACACTTAATATCTTTTGCAGTAATCTAGAGGGCTTCCTTGAAGAATTTGCTGACATCTCAAAGGAGGACCAGATAAAGAAGCTCCACGATCTTCTGGGTCCCCACATGTTGCGGCGCCTTAAGGCAGATGTCTTCAAGAACATGCCCTCCAAGACCGAGCTGATTGTGCGTGTGGAGCTGAGCACAATGCAAAAGTAAGTAACTCTGGGACCCTGCGGGTTGCAACTGAACCTTGGTCAACTCCTCCTGCTTTGGTCCAAGATTCACACAGTAGGGGAGGAAAGACAGAGCAGCAAATCGAGCGGCACGGTGGCGCAGCCCTAGAGTTGCTGCCTTACAACGCTTGCAGCATGGAGACCCAAGTTCGATCTCGAGTTTGTACGTTCTCCCCACGACCTGCGTGGGTTTTCTCCAAGATCTTCGGTTTCCTCCTACATTCTCAAGACATACAGTTTGTAGGTTAATTGCCTTGATATAAGTGTAAATTGTCTCTAGTGTGTAGGATAGTGTTAATGTGCGGGGATCTCTGGTCGCTGCGGACTCGGTGGGCTGAAGGGCATGTTTCCACGCTGTATCTCCAAACTAAAAGTCACTTTCAATAAAGCTCAGCATGTATTCGAGGATCAGCATCTCATTGTCTGGGCACATTACACCCTTCAGACCTCAGCACCATTGAAACAATGTCAGATTTCATTTGTGGAAAGCAAAGCAGCTAATGTCGAGTATCTGGTTTGAAAGAACGACTGTTTCACTTTCTACAGATGTTGCTTGATCCGCTGAGGGTTTCCAGCATTTTCTGTTCTTAATTTCCCAATTTCTAGCAACTACATATTTTTTCCTTTCATTCCAGCTTTACCTCTTGCAGCAAATTTAGTTCAATTTACAGATACAGCGTGGAAACAGGCCCTTTGGCCCACCGAGTCCACACCGACCAGCAATCCCCGCACATTAACACTATCCTATACACACGCTAGGGACAATTTACTCTTATACCAAGTCAATTAACCTACAAATCTGTACGTGTGGGAGGAATTAACTTACAAAGTGTGGGAGGAAACCAAAGATCTCTGAGAAAACCCACGCAGTCACTGGGGAGAACGTACAAACTTCTCTTTGTTTGGTATTTAAACTTTCTTTATCTTCCAGGCAAACTTAAACGACCTTCGTTTACCTTGCAACGGGATCCCAACACTAGTCACACATACCTGCCAACTATTCCGATTTGGGCGGAATTCTTCCGATTTTTCCATCCCAATTCCGAATTCCGATTTTTTCCTCAATATTCCGAAAAAAATTGGAATTCGGAATTGGGATGGAAGCGTGCATGCGACCCATGGCGGCGGCGGCGGCGAGGAGACAGCGAGAGAGCGCACCGCGCCTGCGCCGCTTATGGGGACACGCACGGGTGTACGTCAGCACGCAGCCGCATGACCCCGCCCCGCCACGGTGGCGTTCGGCGTCACTTGCCCCCCCCCCCCCCCCGCACTGAGGTCACTTTGTTAACGAAGAAACTGCAGATGCTGGAGAATGGAGGGTTACACAAAATGCTGGAGAAACTCAGCGGGTGCAGCAGCATCTAAGGAGCGAAGGAGATACACAAAATGCTGGAGAAACTCAGCGGGTGCAGCAGAAAGTCTGAAGAAGGGTCTCGACCCGAAACGTCACCTATCTCCTTCGCTCCTTAGATGCTGCTGCACCCGCTGAGTTTCTCCAGCCTTTTGTGTATCTCCTTCGCTCCTTAGATGCTGCTGCACCCGCTGAGTTTCTCCAGCTTTTTGTGTAACCCCCCTGAGGTCACTTTCCCGCCCTCACTGACGTCACGTACCCCGCCCCTTACTGACGTCACTTGCCCCGCCCCTTACTGACGTCACGTGCCCCGCCCTCACTGACGTCAGACTAATAGGATTCCGATTTTTCAATCTCACAAGTTGGCAGGTATGGTCACATCCACCCTTTCCGCAGAGACCGATCCCTCCGCAACTCATCCCTTCCCACCCAAACCACTCCCTTCCCAGGCAACTGCAGAAGATTCAACGCCTGTCCCTATACCTCCTCCCTCGACTCTGTCCAGGGACCCTGACAGATAGGTTGCCTTTCAGGTTAGGCAGAGGTTCACTTGCACCTCCTCCAACCTCATCTACTGTATCCGTTGTTCAAGATGTGGACGCTTTTACATCAGCGAGACCAAACATAGACTGGCCGATCGTTTTGCTGAACACCTTCGCTCAGCCCGCCTGGACCTACCTGATATCCCGGTTGCTAAACACTTTAATTCCCATTTCCATTCCCACATTGATCTTTCTGTCCTAGGTCTCCTCCATTGTCAGAATGAGGCTGAACACAAATTGGTGGAACAGCAGCTCATATTTCGCTTGGGCAGCTTACAGCCCAGTGATATGAATATTGATTTCTCTCATTTCAAGTAGCCCCGACATTCCCTCTCTCTTTATCCCTCCCCCACCCAAGTCACACTAGCTTCTCGTTTTCACCCAACAAACAGCTAACAATGGCCTGTTTCCTTTATCATCGTTATTTTTTTGCATTTCTTTCATTCATTGTTCTTTATCTCTCTACATCATCATCTATATCTACCTTTCCCATATGCCTATCTAGTCTGAAGAAGAGTCTTGACCCAAAACATCACCCATTCCTTCTTCCCAGAGATGCTGCCTGTCCCGCTGAGTTACTGCAGCTTCTTGTGTCTATCTTAGGTACATGGATAAGACAGGTTTGGAGGGATATGGGCCAAACGTGAGCAGGAGGGACTAGTGTAGCTGAGACATGTTGGCCGGTATGGGTACTACGTTGGGCTGAAGGGCCTGTTTCCACGCTGTATCACACTGACTATGACTAATGCAGGATCCTAATCCTTTTCCCATAAGCCTACTTTTTTTTTTCTACCTTGAGCTTGCAGCCGCTTCCCTTTCATGTCAAAAAGTAGATCTTTGTTCAAGTTTCTCAGCCCCAATCGGCAGAAATAGTTGGATTTTCAAATTGTTTCTCGAGAGTATGGAAGGTTCGGGAGAAGGGAGCAGTGAGTCCTGGAATTTCTACATAGCTCTCCAGTTAAATATTTGTTAGACTGTGACTCAGTCGGTAGGCGCTATCAACCTCCGATCACAGATGTAAATCTCTATCCTATTAATTGTTTTTCAGGAAATATTACAAATTTATACTGACGAGAAACTTTGATGCCCTCAACTCCAAAGGTGGCGGGAATCAGGTGTCACTCCTAAATATCATGATGGATCTGAAGAAGTGTTGTAACCACCCGTACCTGTTTCCTGTGGCTGCCATGGTATGTGGCCGCTGCATTCTTTGTTGCCATTTTGTGCGGTCTCGCATCATGCACTCTTTTGTGCGTTTAGGCATACAGCTAGTAACGCAGCCTTGCATTTCAGATAGTGAGCCATCTCAGGGGAGCAACGAGGAACGAACAGTGGTAGAGGTGTGGCAGGAAGCAAGAAAATTGTTAAGAGATAGTGAGAGAGATGAATATAGGAAGGGAGGCTCTTTAGCCCGTCTTCTAGGGAAAGAACATGAAATTAAACCGCAGGTGTTTGAACTTCCCTACACCTGGGTCCTGGAATTTGAGAGGGGAGGTGAGCGAGAAAGAAACATAGGGTTAGTGATAATCCTGTGAGAACCACAGGTGTAGAAGACCAGGCTTTCTGCATTGGCTTTCTGTAAATTGCCCTCCCCCAATTACGGCACCAGGCTCACTATTCAACCTATTGCATGAAGTTTGTGCACTTGGCTGAGGCATCTGCTTCATTCGTCCGAAAAGAAAAGTTATCTGTAATGTTGCAGGCCAATGTTTCTAGCCCTTAAGGTGATGCCGTGAACCACAACTGACCACTAAAGCAATAAGGAAAAATGCTGCAATGCTTGGGTCAAGGATAGAGAGATAGATATGTTGAAGGTATGTAGTCCTATCATTAAAATAATTTAGATGATTGAGGGGGGATCTTATACAAATGTACAAAATTCTTAAGGGGTTGGACAGGCTAGATGCAGGAAGATTGTTCCCGATGTTGGGGAGGTCCAGAACAAGGGGTCACAGTTTAAGGATAATGGGAAGTATTTTGGGACCGAGATGAGAAAAACATTTTTCACACGGAGAGTGGTGAATCTGTGGAATTCTCTGCCACAGAAGGTAGGGTAGTTGAGGCCAGTTCATTGGCTATATTTAAGAGGGAGTTAGATGTGGCCCTTGTGGCTAAAGGAATCGGGGGGTATGGAGAGAAGGCAGGTACGGGATACTGAGTTGGATGATCAGCCATGATCATATTGAATGGCGGTGCAGGCTCCAAGGGCCGAATGCCCTACTCCTGCACCTATTTTCTATGTTTAAAAGGACTTGGTACTGTGGCTTATTGAACACACATTATTCTGCTAATTATTTCTGTTGTATTCAAGCATTGTTGTGGTTAGCAGTTTGTTCCGAACATCTGCTTTATTTGCCTTTTGTTTTAGGAGGCTGCGAAGTTACCAAATGGTGCATACGAAGGCAACGGGCTGATCAAGTCGTCTGGAAAACTGACGCTGCTCCAGAAAATGCTGAGGAAGTTGAAAGACGAAGGCCACAGAGTGCTGATATTTTCTCAGGTATAATGCTCCTTGATCCCAGTGCCTCAGTGCACTATATTTACTGGGATACCCACAGTCTCTGCGTCACTCACTTTGCAGATCTTTGAAGAAACTGGAAGTTCCAAGCCTGTTGATAATTCAAGAATTGCACAGTCAAGTGGGGCATGCAATTTGAGTCAGACTGTGTATGTATCTGGTCTAGTGTTTATCTGGTTATATATTCTTGGGATGCCACTGGTGTTGACAATGTATAGGGTCGCCATCTCAGAATAACAAATAGACCATCTACAACTAAGGGAAGCACAATGGCGCAGTGGTAGAGTTGCTGCCTTACCGTACCAGAGAGCTGGCGCCGTCTGTATGGAGATTCTTCCTGTGACCACATGGGTTCTCTGGTTTCTCCCACACTCCAAGGTCGTACAGGTTTGTAGGTTAATTGGCTTTGGAGTGTTTTCAATTGTCCCTAGTGTATAGGTTAATGCTAGTGTACGTGATGATCGCTAGTCGGCGTGGACTGGGTGCCTGTTTCTGTGCTGTATCTCCAAAGTCCTTGGAGGTGAAACAGATGCAATGAATCTTTGGAATTCTCTAACCTGGAGGGCTGTGATGCTCAGTCATTCAAGATTTCTTGAATAAGCAAAAAAAATGGTGCCAAAATGAGCTGTTTGTAAGGGTTTTTTAGTACTTACAGTTTTCATACAGCGCGGAAGCAGGGACCCTTCAGCACCAAGGCCATTGAGTCCACCCGTGAAGGCCATAAACCAACGCGACAAATGCATTACCCTACACATGCTAGGGACAAATTTACAATTTCTGCCAAAGCCTGTTGGAGTTGAGTGTGGGCGGAAACCAGAGCACCCGGAGATAGAAAACAGCACGCAGGTAATTCAAAGAGGCGGGGAGAGAGTACGAACTCTGTACAGACCGCCCGTGGTGAGGATGGAAGCCGGGTCTGTGGTGCTGTGAGGCAGGCAGCAGCAACTCCACCGCTGCGCCACCTATATTGAGAATCAGGAACGATGGGACATTTTTATGAATGACTTCGGTATGCTTCTGAAAACTGCACTCCTTTTTGCAGATGACAAAAATGTTGGACTTACTTGAAGACTTCCTCGACTACGAGGGCTACAAGTACGAACGGATTGATGGAAGTGTCACTGGTGCAATGAGACAGGAGGCTATTGATCGATTTAACGGTAAGTGCTACAAGCACCAATCTTTTGGAGTGGTACACGTGTCCTTTGCCTGCTCTTGCTTCTCTAATATTTGCTCACATTCTCCATTGGCAGCACCGGGAGCTGTCCAGTTTTGCTTCTTGCTGTCGACCAGAGCTGGGGGCCTGGGCATTAACCTGGCCACGGCAGACACAGTGATCATCTTCGACTCGGACTGGAACCCTCACAACGATATCCAGGTACAGAATAGGAGATGGCACATGGTAGTATTATCTCAGTATGGTTCAATCAAAAACATCTAACCGGTGACATGTACAAGTTTTGTTGGTAAAAATGTGGGTAATCAGCCAAATTGGATTTTAAAAGTCTACTCTTAACTATCAGCAGTAATTGGGTCTTTACCAGCAGTATCATCAAGTTACCTGGCATTCCATTTGTATTCTGACAGAATCACTAGCTTTCATTACAACCTTGGTCCCCATGAGGACTCTCAGTTGAATTCCAGAGCTAAGGTGAGACTGACCGTCCTGGGTAGAGTTTAATGTTGACCATATGTGGGATCAAGGAGCCTGGTAATATTTTTTATATATATATTTTTTTTAAATTAAAACCAGTGTACAGTAGTATAAACCGCAGCATATGACAAAATATATTTATTGTACATCTTCCATTTTAAATTTAACAAGGAAGAAATAGAAAAAGAGAGAGCAAGAAAGTGAAAGGAATAGTGACTGTGTAAAGCCCTAAACGACCAAATAGTGTAGTCAAAGAGTGAATAAGTAAAAACCTAAAAAAACTAAGAAGGCAAAAATGAAAAATAATAATTAAAAAAAGGGGGAAGCATAACGTGTTGATATACCTGTTTCATATTTCTCACCACACCTATCACCCTGTCCGTGAATAGGTTTAATTCCAAAATTGTGTTGCACCATACTATACTTGTAATGAATCAATAAAAGGAGACCATATCTTTAAAAATTGCTTTGATTTTCCTGCTAAGACGAGTCCCATATCTTCAAGATGTACGAGCCTGGTGATATTTGATAGTGTTCTCAGTGGGAAGCTCTCTATCGGCTGGTTGTTGGAGGTCAGTCATCTTGGCCCAAGCCTTTCCCAGACACCAACATTTTTGATGTATAGGGAGGAACTGCAAATGCTGGTTTCAGCCAAAGACAGACGCAAAAGGCTGGAGTAACTCAGCGAGTCAGGCAGCATCTCTGGAGAAAAAGAATAGGTCTTGACCCGAAACGTCTCAAGCATTTTAAGCTCTGCTGTAAACCCAAAGACAGAGACCTTTTCAAATTATACACTTTTTTTTCTCGGATAGTGAATCTATGGAATTCTCCACCCTGGAGGTTTGTAGAGGATGGCTCATTGGTGTTATTTAAAGAGGGAGCAGTTAAACACTGGCCTTCATCAGTCAGAGTATTTAGAAGTTGGGAGATCATGTTGCAGTTATATAAGATAAGATTGGTGATGCTGCATTTAGTGTATTGTGTTCAGTCTGGGCACCATGCTATAGGAACAATGTTGTCAAGCTGGAAAGGGTACAGAGACGATTTACAAGGATGTTGCCAGGACTCGGTCTGAAGAAGGGTCTCGACCCGAAACGTCACCCATTCCTTCTCTCCAGAGTTGCTGCCTGATCCGCTCAGCATTTTATATCTACCTCTGGTTCCAGGACTCGATGGTCTGAGCTATAGGGAGAGGTTGAATAGGCTGGGAGTCTATTCCTTGGAGCGCAGGAGGATGCCTGGTGATCTTATAGAAGTGTATAAAATCATGAGAGGAATAGATCGGGTAGGTGCACAGAGTCTCTTGCCCTGAGTAGGTGAATTGAGGACAGAGGTTTAAAGTGAAGGGGAAGAGATTTAATTGGAATCTGAAGGGTAACCATTTCACACTAAGGGTGGTGGGTGTATGGAACAAACTGCCAGAGGAAGTAATTAGGCAGGGACTATCCCAACATTGAAGAAATTGTTAAGACCGGTTCATGGATAGAACAGGTTTGAAGGGATATGGGCCAAACGCAGGCAGGTTCACAAGTTAAAGGAGTAGAATTAGGCCATTTGACCCATCAAATCTATTCTGCCACCCAATCATGGCTGATCTCTGTCTCCTAATCCCATTTTCCTGCCTTCTCCCCATAACTTTTCACACCCGTTCTAATCAAGAATTTATCTATCTCTGCCGTAAAAATATCCACTGACTTGGCCTCCACAGCCCTCTGTGTCAATGAGTTCCACAGATTAACTACCCTCTGACTAAAGAAGTTCCTCCTCACCTCCTTTCTAAAAGAGCGCCCTTTAATCCTGAGGCTATGACTTCTGGTCTTAGACTCTCCCACCATCCTCTCCACATCCACTCTATTGATGCCTTTCATTATTCTGTAAGTTTCAATTGGGTCTCCCCTCAACTTTCTAAACTCCAGCGAGTACAGGCCCAGGGTTGTCAAACGCTCATCATATGCTAACCCACTCATTCCTGGAATCATTCTTGTAAGTCTCTTCTGGACCCTCTCCAGAGCCAGCACATCCTTCCTCAGATATGGGGCCCAATTTTGCTCACAGTCTTCCAAATGCAGTTTGACCAGTGCGTTATAGACTCTCTGCATTAGATGTCTGTTTTTGTATTCCAGTCCTCTTGATAAATGCTAGCATTGAATTTGCCTTCCTTACTACCGATTCTACTTGCAAATTAACTCTTTGCACCTCTGATTTCTGGATTCTCTCTCCACTTAGAAAATGGGACTAGTGTATATAGGACAGGTTGGCCGGAGTGGGCAAGTTGGGCCGAAGGGCCTGTTTCCACATTGTATGACTCTAAAAATCTTTGAAAAATGAGGGAATTGATATCACAGGGAACTGGCACAGAAGAGACCTGGGTACCATTGACCGGCTGTTCAAGCTTGAGCAGTTGAGTGGAGCATCCCCGCGCCAAATTTCTTACTCTTTTTTTTTCTCTGTTAGAAACCTCCGTGAAAATAACAAACCCGCTGATTTTTCATTAAGTCAGAGTCGTGCACCAGAGAAATAAGCCTTTGAGCCAACATGTCCATGCTGCCTATCAAATACCCATCCCTACGAATCCTAGTTTTCCCACATTTGAACCATAGCCTTCTAGGCATTGGCGATTCAAATATTCATCCAGATCCTTAAACACTGTTAGAATACCTGCCCCTACTACCTGCTCAAGCAGTGCATTTTAGATTGTGTTCATAATCCAGGTAGAAAAGAATTTCCTTGGGGCTCTCTAAAGTACTTACTCCTCATCTCTAGTTTTTGATGTCACCATTGAGGGGAAACCGTCATTTATAATCTACCATATCTACGTGCCTGGTAATTGTGCACACCTCTATTCCCAAAACGTCTTCAGTCTATGGGAAATAATCTGAGCCTATCCATTCTGTCATGACTGAAACGTTCCATTCCAAGTCACCCTGGTGAATCTCCAGTGCTCCCATATCCTTTGGAAATAGACACAAAATGCTGGGAGTATCGCAGCAGGACAGGCAGCATCTCTGGAGAGAAGGAATGGGTGACGTTTCTGGTCAAGACCCTTTTGAAGAAGGGTCTTGACCCGCAACGTCACCAGTTCCTTCTCTCCGGAGATGCTACCTGTCCCGTTGAGTTACTCCAGCATTTTGTGTCTGTCGTCAAAGTCAAAAGAGTTTATTGTCATGTGTCCCTGACAGGACAATGAAATTATTTAATTGCATAGCAGAACAGAACATAGTAGGCATTGACTACAATTATATACGTAAATACACACATGCGTAAATACACAATATCATCATTGTGAACCAGCACCTGAAATTCCTTCCTGCCATTTCCTTCCTATGTTGTTGTGAGCAGAACCTTGCACACTGCTTCTGAATGGTCTAAATCCTTTATAATGTTGTACCACTGTGCTTGTATTCTGTGCCTTGGCTAATGACGGCACCTTCACCTAATCATCCTGAGCTGCCACGTTTGAAGACTGGTGCCTTTATTCCTCAACACTCGAGGGCTGTTCCATTCATTATCAATATCAAACCCTAATTAGATCTCCCGAAATGCATTGCCTTCCATTTTATTTGGGATTAAATTCCATCTGGCATTTGCAAGCTCAACATTCCAGCTAATGAGTATTGTCTGTAGCCTCAGACTCTCTGTGTTTCTAGCAACGACCTCAACAATGTTGAGAGTGCACTAATTTGTGTTTCCAGTCATGTAACTTGATAATTTTTTTGTTTATCCCCATCTGACTGCCATCCCTCAAAAGTTATGAAAAGTCACAAAATTGAGATTGCGAGTTTTTGTTTAGGGCGAAGAACATGGAGCAGAAGCATGCAAGTAAGCTTCAGCTCAACACAATTTAATTAAGTAGGAATTCAAGGTTGAGAGCTTTATGGCCTCCTAATAAGTTGTTTTAAAGGCTGCTGTTAGTCCAGCTGCTGGAAGGCTGCTGGAAGAGTCCAGCGCTGTCTCTGCCCCCTTAATTTGGCATTCTTTGTTCTCCAGGCCTTCAGCAGAGCTCACCGCATCGGGCAGGCAAACAAAGTGATGATCTATCGCTTTGTCACTCGAGCGTCCGTGGAGGAGAGAATAACACAAGTGGCCAAGAGGAAAATGATGCTCACTCACCTTGTGGTCCGGCCTGGCCTGGGCTCCAAGACTGGGAGCATGAGCAAGCAGGAGCTGGACAACATACTCAAGTTTGGCACAGAGGAGCTCTTTAAAGGAGACATTGAAGGTAAAGCATCAAAAGAAAAATCAACTTTTACTCAGTAGAGCTGGCCAGTAAAGGCAGGAGCTATTCTATCCATGAAGACATTGTTTTCATGGATAGAACAATGGAAGGAGATGAGGAGGAATTTCTTTAGTTAGAGGGTGGTGAATCTGTGGAATTCTTTGCCACAGAATACTGTGGAGGCCGTAAATGGACATTATTAACAGCAGTGGTGGATAGATTCTTGAGTAGTACGGGTGTCGGGGGGGGGGGGGGGGTGTTATGGGGCGAAGGCAGGAGAATGGGGTTAGGAGGGACGGATAGATCAGCCATGATTGAATGGCAGAGTGGACTTGATGGGCTGAATGGACTAATTCTGCTCCTATTATTTATGACTTTTGACTTTGCGAGGAGGGCAGTTAATGCACGGGGTCAGACTATGGTCAGGTTGCCCTACAGTGCAGGACGGAGAGTTGATCACATTGGAAATATGGATTCAGCTGTGTACCTCTTGATAGAACGGAGAAGTGAATAAACCTACTTCCACATTGCCCAACGTACCTTGTTGCGGCACTTGTTTCTGAACGTGTGAAGCATCGTCGTTTTCATTCTGTCTTCCCACCATGTTAGTAGGTGACAACCGCGACGAGGACAGCAGTGTCATCCACTATGACGGCGCTGCCATCGACCGGCTGCTGGATAGGAACCAAGACGCCACAGAAGATACCGACATCCAAAACATGAATGAGTACCTGACCTCCTTCAAGGTGGCTCAGTATGTTGTTCGCGAGGAGGACAAGGTAAGAGTGGCTGATAGAGTAAGCATCAGATCTTGAAAAGGCGAAAGAGAGAGAGAGAGAGAGAGAGAGAGAGAGGGGGGGGGGGGGGGTGTTGGTACGTTCTCCCCGTGACCACGTGGGTTTTCTCGGAGATCTTCGGTTTCCTCCCACTCTCCAAAGACGTACAGGTTTGTAGGTTGATTGGCTTGTGTAAAATGCAAATTGGATAATGTTAAGCCCCTGTCTCACTTTCCCAAGTTACTCACAAATTCACCCGAGTTTTCCCCTTGATTCAAACTCGGAGATGCCAGCTGTAGGTACTTGGGGCTGTTTTTTTTACTCGTGGATATTTTTCAACATGTTTAAAAAAAAGTCCCGACTTACCAGATGCCACGAGTACCTACGGCTGGCATTACGAACCGCTACGAAATATCTACGGACTCACTACGGACATTCTCCGAGTTTGAATCAAGGGGGAAAACGCGAGAGAATTTGTGCGGACTCAGTGGGCCGAAGGGCCTGTTTTCTCGTTGAATCTAAACTAAATACATAATCTGAAATTATACATTTCTGACTGCATCAGCAGTACTGCTTCATAGTGGGATAAACTCCTTTGAATACCCATCAACGTGTTGAATGCCACAGCTTTCTGCATCAACCATACAATTACATTGCCGCCCTGCAGGCTAAGTCAGTGGATATTTTTAAGTCAAAGAAAGCTGAAAGAGAGGAGGGGCATGACAAAACATGGCAGATCATAGAGTGATACAGTGTGGAAACCGGCCCCTCGTCCCAACTTGCCCACATTGACCAACATGCCCCAGCTGCACTAGTCCCATCTGCCCGCGTTTGGTCCAGTTCCCTCCAAACCTGTCCTATCCATGTACCTGTCTAATTGTTTCTTAAATGTTGGGATAGTCCCAGCCTCAGCTACCTGCTCTGGCAGCTCGTTCCATACACCCACCACCCTTTGTGTGGAAAAAGTTACCCCTCAGATCTGTTCGCCTTCACCTTAAACCTATGTTCCATGGCCCTCGATTCACCTACTCTGGATGCTCGAGTTTCCTCCCACACTCCAAAGACTGGATAGACTCGGCTTGTACTCGCTAGAATTTGGAAGATTGAGGGGGGGATCTTATAGAAACTTACAAAATTCTTAAGGGTTGGACAGGCTAGATGCAGGAAGATTGTTCCTGATGTTGGGGAAGTCCAGAATAAGGGGTCACACTTTAAGGATAAGGGGGAAGTCTTTTAGGACCGAGGTGAGAAAAAGATCTGTGGAATTCTCTGCCGCAGAAGGTAGTTGAGGCCAGTTCATTGGCTATATTTAAGAGGGAGTTGTAAGTGGCCCTTGTGGCTAAAGGGATTAAGTGGCCCTTGTGGCTAAAGGGATTAGGGGGTATGGAGAGAAGGCAGGTACAGGATACTGAGTTGGATGATCAGCCACGATCATATTGAATGGCGGCGCAGGGCCGAATGGCCTACTCCTGCACCTATTTTATATGTTTCTATGTGCAAGTTTGTAGGTAAGAATCGTAAATTGTCCCAGGTGTGTAGCATAGTCTTAGTGTACAGGGATTACTGGTCAGCGCAAACCCGCACTCCACATACCCGTCACTGAAATGTTCCTCCATTCTAGAGTGAGTCATTGGAAAATAAACAGAAGCAACAATCCAGGTCTACCTCTGAATAGTGGAATAGGTGATAGTTATCCATTATCTCTCGGCTCCCGCTTTCTGATTCAATCAATTCCTTCGTCTTGTTAATGTTGAGTGATGGGTAGTTGTGGCACCACTCAACCAGGTGTTCTATCTAGACAAAAGTGCTGGAGAAACTCAGCGGGTGCAGCAGCATCATCTATGGAGCGAAGGAATCCTTCGCTCCATAGTTGCTGCTGCACCCGCTGAGTTTCTCCGGCACTTTTGTCTACCTTCGATTTTCCAGCATCTGCAGTTCCTTCTTAAACACAGGTGCTCTATCCTTCTGTGTACTGGCTCCTCGCCACCAGTGAGGCCTTCTACAGCAGTGGCAATCTTCCTATTGCCATTTCAGGAAATGTTGCATCTTTTTCTCAAATACAAGGCACTTTTCCTCATCATGGCCCCCCTCTCTCCTACCTTTACTGCATTCCTTCCACCCTGACTGTTCTTTTCACTGCTGCCTCCCGGTATTGCAAACATTTCAGCACCATCGCTCTCCAGCTTTACCACACCCACCTCCCACTCCTTTCAGTAGGAAATTATCATACCTTCGTGTTGCCTAAATGCCTGGCACTTCAACATGTTGTGTTCCAGGAAAGTATCCCAATCGGTCTGAAGAAGGAACCCGACCCAAAACGTTCCCCACTGGGTTACTCCAGCACTCTGTCCTCTTTAGTAAACCAGCATCTGCAGTTCCTTTCTACAATATATACAGCCTTAGCTTTTTCTAATTAACTCATTAATAAGGCAATAAAACCTAATCCCTAAAGAGAACCTACCCAAAGGAGCTGGGTTTGGAGTGTATGTGGAGCAGCTTGGGTTGAAGATTGGCCGACGCATTTCTGATGGAAGCTCTGTTCTCACGACTGAATTAATGGCAATTCAATGCGCTCTATGGTGGATTGAGGAAGCCAGTTTTAGAGAAGTCATTATCTGTTCTGATTCTGCAGCTGCTCTTGAAACTTTAAGAGTAGGGAAATCTAACGCTCGTCCTGATATTCTAAATGAAATCTTGAGTGTGTTTTCTAGAATTGGGTTTGCGTGTAACATCACTTTTTGCTGGGTTCCTGGGCATGCTGAGGTGAGGGGGAATGAGCAGGTGGACCTCATAGCAAAGGAGAATTTAAGAAGAGAAATAGATATCCATGTATCATTGGGGAGAGTGGAACTGAGAGAAATAATTAAAGAGGGCTTAAGAAAAGAATGGCAGAGATTATGGGAAAAGGAAGTCAGGGGTAGACACTACTTTTCTGTACAAGCTGAAGTTAGAAAAATATGTTTCTGTACATCTCTGTCCCGTAGGGACTCAGTTAGACTGTGTAGATTGAGGTTGGGACATTGTGGGTTAAATTACTGTTTGGGCATTGTAGGGAAACATGTTTCTGGCTTGTGTGAATGTGGGAGTAAGGAGACAGTTAAGCATGTTTTCCTAGAATGTAAAAAGTATAGGGTAGAAAGAAAGGCATTGTTTGCTAGACTGACAGGACTTGGAGTTGAGGCTTTTTCTGTTTTATCTTTGTTTGGGCACAGTAAGAAACATCAGCTGATATCCAGGGCTGTTCTTCAATTCCTGCATGTTACAGGACTGTATGTAAGAATTTAGTTGAAACTTTGACCTGTGGAGGGCAGTAATACGCTTCAGCAGCGTCTACACTGCTAGAATCCTATAAGAAGAAGAAGAACCTACCCAAAGTATTTGGAGAACAGGTTCCACCTGACAAATAAGCTTGACTGCACATGTTGGCTCTGGCACTTACTTTGGTTCCTAAGCATCCCTAGATATTTTATTGTTTGATGAAACGCACATGTTTGTGCCATTTTATTGTTTTAATGACCTTTAATCTGCCACTTTTATTGCTTCCTAGGTCCCTTTGTTCTCCATTTAGATTTTCTATTCCTTCTACCGAAATGCACCGTCACATATTTATTTATTTTGGGATTAATTTATAGTTTACATGCTTATTCTGAAAGTTTATTAATATTGTCTTGCGTTTTGTTGCACCATTCTCTGAGTTAACTGTAATAACTACTTCCCGACCACCAAAATCGGGTGTTTCAGCAATATTTGTTGCTGATGGAGATGGCCTGTTTTGTGTGCCCGCAGGAAGAGGAGGTTGAGAGGGAAATTATCAAGCAAGAGGAGAACGTGGACCCTGACTACTGGGAGAAGCTGCTGCGGCATCACTACGAGCAGCAGCAAGAGGACTTGGCGCGGAACCTGGGCAAGGGCAAGCGGGTGCGCAAGCAGGTCAACTACAATGATGCTGCCCAGGAGGACCAAGGTAATTGGCAGTGCTGTTCCATGTGACCGTCCAGTGGCTGCGGCGCTCAACCCGAGTTGGGAGGTTCCGAGTGTGGATCATCTTAACGTTGGTGGGATTCCTGAACTGGGTGTAGGTGGCTGCTGACTGATTCTGTCAGTCAAGAGGCTAGAGCGGAAGTCGCATGTCCTTTGCTGCCATTCCTATAGTGGTAGTTTCATACCCCAGGAGGAACGCAGGGGCGTTCTTGATTCTGTACCTGATTCACCGTACCACTATCAACAATTGCCATGCTCGAATTTTTGACGTGTGTACCAATTGGGTGGTGCAGTGCTCTGGGGAGCTAAACCCTTTGCCCATTCCAGCTTTTCGTGTACTCCTAGTTATCTTCTCCCATCGCCGTCAGATGAATTACTGTCCATTCCTGCAACTGTTTTCCCTCAGAAATTGAATTGACCAGAGGAACCTATAACCAGGCTACCCAATCGACATGTACCCATAACTCCTTGATCTCAGCATTGGTGCACAAGAGCTTCATGAGCATGATAAACAAACGTGAACTGCAGGAACTAAAATCTGATTTATTGAGATAAAGAAAGTAAAACAATTGAGAAGACAAGTAATAAACAAGGTTTTCTTTTTTTTAATCTTTTGTCTGCTGCAGACTGGCAGGATGATGTTTCAGACAACCAATCAGAATATTCAGTAGGCTCGGAGGAAGAGGACGAAGACTTTGATGAAAGGCCTGAAGGTCTCTCTTTACGTTTTGTTCCTCGATTCGGATCAGCAGTGTGTGCTTGGTTTTGTTTTTGTTTGAAGAGATTCAGCCTGTAGTCGAGATGGTCAGATGGAGTTTACGTGGAAAGCAAAGAGTGTAATAGAGTGACTGGGTTTGTGCATGGCGAGTGTGGGTCTGTGTAGAGGAGAGTGTGGATCCTTGGTCCACACCAGTCCTACATACTGCAGTGGGACTGTTTGTGGTCAGTGCGTGTGCTTCACGTTACAGATCGTGTGACTGCCAATGCTGCAGTTAGACCATGTAGGGAGTACAGCCCTGCACGTACGTGCTGCAAAGCCAACGCACATAACAATTGGTGCCCCATTGCTTTGCGTGAGACTGTGCACTACCTCATAATTGAGATGCTTAAAAAGTTGGCAATATAAAGGTCTTTCTGCACATATTTCTTTTTTATACTTTTAAAGGTCGCCGACAATCCAGGCGTCAGCTCCGAGGCGAGAAGGACAAGCCGCTTCCACCATTGTTGGCTCGAGTGGGTGGGAACATTGAGGTAACAACAATCAGCAGAGGCCAGAACCGGGCTCTGATTCCCCTTTCTACTGCACCTGACACTAGTGCAGGTGCAGCGGTCCACCTGTGCTGCATGCACTGTCCTCTGTGGCAACGTCGAGTCCCCATCTAGCTCTGAAACCTTTACCTGAGCAGCTAAATAGTACATTGTAAATGAAGGTACATACTCAGTGAATCAGGTTGTGACAGGATATCTATTATGAGCAGTGCTACGGGTGTTGCAGAGATGCCAAGTGTCCCGGATTCGCCGTATTTTGTCCCGGCGAAATAACCTTTTTACGGTGTTCCGGCAGCCAAACATGCTGTTACGGAACACCGCCGCGCCGGTGTTCCTCCCGTGGTGAACGCCGGCGCCATGTGCCCCCGGTTTGCCAGCCCGGCAGCTCGCAGCCACGCCCGGCCCTGAGCCCGGGCGGCGCCGGCCCGCGCGATTAGCGGCACTTTCTTGCCGCCAGCCGGCCGCTCGCGGCAGCCCCATTACCGGGCCTCCCCCCCACCCCCACCCCCACCCAGTGCGCAGGCGCAGACCCGCCGGCAACCTTACCAAGTGCGCATGTGCCGCACCCGCCCGCCGGCAGCCCGCTGATCTGCACCAGTGCGCAGGCGCATAGCCGCCGGCAACAACTCCAAGTGAGTATGTTACGGAGAGAAATGCATTTAACCCCATTTGTTACGGACAAATGGGTTGTATGTTACTGTGAACTAAATTTAGGGTTGGCATCTATGGTGTTGTAAGGCTCTCGCTCCATTTGCTTCACTGAACCACCAACAGTGGGAAAGGGAAGCAATATGGAACCTATGGTTGGAGTAGTCATACAGCATAGAAACAGGCCCTTCGGCCCAAGTTGCCCATGCCAACTAAGATGCCCCATCTAGACTAGTCCCACCTCCCCATGTTTGGCCCATATCCCTCTAAACCTTTCCTGTCCATGTACCTGTCCAAATGACCTTTAAATGTTCTTAGTACCTACCTCAACTACCTCCTCTGCAGGTACCTATACCTACCTCAACTACCTATACACGCCACCCTCTGTGTGGAAAAAGTTGTTCTCAGGTTCCTTTTAAGTCCTGGCATCATTATCATTAAATCTTCTCTGCACTCTTTCCAGTTTAACACATCCTACCTAGAGCAGGGTGACCAAAACTGAACACAATATTCCAAATGCGGCCTCACTGCAACATAACATCCCAACTTCTATACTCAATACCCGGACTGATGACGGCCAATGCGCTGGAAGTCTTTTTGA
This sequence comes from Okamejei kenojei, assembly GCA_035221665.1. NCBI lineage: Eukaryota > Metazoa > Chordata > Chondrichthyes > Rajiformes > Rajidae > Okamejei > Okamejei kenojei. Next base: position 9,839,937 of record CM069172.1, read on the forward strand.
CCACTATCTACCTGTGGAACTAGGTACCTGCAACTCCTAGACTCCTGCTCGACAGATCCCTCGCACTCCCCAGGGCCCTGCCATTCACTGAAAAGGTTCTGTCCTACTTTGACTTCCCAAAAGGCAACACGTCACACTTCTCTGCATTAAACTCCATGAACCGTTCCTCTGGCCTCTAGGCGAACTGATCAGCAGAACTGCGCTAGTGGGACTATGAATAGAATTTGTCCATGATGAGTGCTAGACAGTGTGAGGGAAGAAAAATGGCGAGTGGGCGGATGGGAGTGAATAAGAGAGGAAGAGGGAGATGATGTGGAAGTCCTTCTTGAACCAATTGCCAAGTGATGACAGCCTTACTCATGCGAATTAGTCACTGCCTGACCGTTGACTGTCTTGATTTCCTAGAGGGTGTCTTGAGGCCTGGCTCTTTCTCTCATACAAGACAAACATTAAAACTGTGTGTGACTTCCCCAAGCAGATTCAAGTGTGTCTGTCTTGCAATACACCACAGCACATTGGTTACAGTGCCAGAGTGCAATGTGAAATGGGACTGTCGGTGACTATTTAATGACCACTTTCGGCTTTCCTGATGGCAGAAGTCCTGTTCTTGGTTCTTGAAACGTAACTTGGGCAAGAGGGGCAAAGGATGGAGCAGGTGCAGGGTGAGGAACTGGTGACGCAGCCTAGTCCTGCACAAGAGTAATTTGATCTCTGGGTTTTGTTGAACCCTTCCTTCGTTCCTGAATCTGCTTCCTTAGAAGGTTTAGGAAGTATAGCATGTTCCCCACAACTCTCACCTACTTCTACAGATGCACCATAGATCTCATTGTGTCAGGATGCACCATAGCTTGGCTAGGGAACAGCTCCCCACCACAAAAAAAAATTGTAGCAAATTGTGGACACTGCCCAGACCAACACACAAACCAACCTTCCTTCTATTGACTCCATTATACCTCGCACTTGCCTCGGCAAGGCCAGCAGCTTAATCAAGGACTAGTCACACCCTGGCCACTCCCTCTTCTCCCCTCTCCCATCAGGCAAAAAGTACAGAAATGTGTAAACGCACACCTCCAGATTCAGGGACAGTTTCTTCCCAACTGTTATAGGGCAACTGAACCATCCTACCACAACCAGAGCGCAGTCCTGAACTACTATCTATCTCTTCGGTCTACCCTTGATCGGACTTTGCTGGGTTTACTTTGCACTAAACGTTCTTCCCTTATCATATATCTATACACTGTAAATGGATCGATTATAATCATGTATTGTCTTTCCGCTGACTGGTTAGCAAGCAACAAGAGCTTTTCACTGTACCTTGGTACACGTGACAATAAACTAAACTGAAACTCCCCTGTGGGGCAGCAAAATTGTTTTTTGAGCCCTGAGCTGGGGTGAGCTCAGAGTGAAGGGATTAGATTGCGGAAGGAACAGTCAAGGGGTTTATGATGGACTATTCATTGGACTGTAGGAAGCAGCATGAGCCATTAAACAAATAGATTGAAAGTGTACTTCCGTGGCTGAAGTGTCTGTTCTTTGTGAATGTGCCCCTTGCATGACAGGTTTTGGGATTCAACACCCGCCAGCGGAAGGCTTTCCTGAACGCAGTGATGAGGTGGGGGATGCCTCCTCAAGATGCTTTCAACTCTCAGTGGCTGGTCAGGGATCTGCGTGGCAAGAGTGAGAAGGAGTTCAAGTATGTTGCTCTTTAACTCCACATCGGAAACTTTACTGATCTGAACTTCATTCAATCAGTGTACTAAGATCATTTTGCTTGGTTTATAGGGCTTATGTGTCGCTGTTCATGAGGCACTTGTGTGAGCCTGGGGCTGATGGTGCTGAAACGTTTGCAGATGGAGTGCCTCGCGAGGGACTGTCCAGGCAGCAAGTGCTGACCAGAATAGGAGTCATGTCGCTGGTGAAGAAGAAGGTAAGAGCCGAGTCATTGACAGAGTGCACGTGCGGGCGGCAATCATATGATGAGAACTATAGTTCAGTTTGGAGATACAGTGCGGAAGCTGAGACCGCACCGACCAGCAATCCCTGCATGTTCAAGAGAGTTTTTATTGTCATGTGTCCCTGATAGGACAATGACATTTTTGCTTTAGCACACCAGAACATAGTAGGCACGAATACTGAACAGATCAGTGTGTCCATATACCATTGCATAAATATATACACACATGAATAATTAAACTGATAAAGTGATAAAGTTAACACTCTACAAACATTAGGGACAATTTTCTTTTACAATTATACCAAGCCAAGTAACCTACAAACCTGTACGCCTTTGGAGTGTGGGAGGAAACCGAAGATCTCGGAGAAAACCCACGGGGTCACGGGTAGAACGTAGACACTCCCTAAAGACAGTACAAAAATGTAACGCGGGTCTCAGGCGCTGTAAGGCAGCAACTCTACTGCTGTGCCACGGTTCCGCCCTTCTTGTATCCTGATGGCCTCCAGACTGTCCCAAATGCGCAGTGACGGTGACGGACGGGGTTGGCGGAGAGTGGAGCCATTCATGTTTCGTTTGCTTTGCTACCAGGTGCTGGAATTTGAGCACATCAATGGGAAGTGGAGCATGCCAGAGCTCATGCCTGACATCAGTGCCGACTCCAAGAAGTCATCCCGCGCCTCGTCTCCCCTAGTGAAGACGGCAACGACCACCCCAGAGCCCAGCTGTAGCAACACCCCCTGCACTTCAAAGCCAGGTACATGTACTGACTGAATACATATGAAAATAGTATCCAAGCCAAATGCAGAGTCACTCGAGACTAGATCAAGGTCAGCAACACATCAGATGCAGAAAGGTACCGTGTGTATGCAACAGTAACAAACTGATCAGATAGAGATAGCTTCTGCGTACAGTAATACTGCTCCACAGTCCCAAGCATGAAAAAACAGTGCAGTAAATCTCTGAGAGTGCCTTCCTTACTGTGGACTCTTCCTGCAAATGAACCTTCTGGGAAACCTGCCTTGCACTCTCCCAATTTGGCAAACAGTCATTATATCCATGCAGCAATATGGCGGGTTATTGGAGCATTGTGCAATACCGATCATTAAACTAGATAGGACAACCAACTGTGGAAAGCTTGGGGGGCAAGGCCCTGCGTCATAACTCCAGTTCGAATGAAGTACCAAAGACTGAAGGATGGCTAATGTTGTGCATTTATTTGAGAAGGTCTACAAGGACAAGCCTTGATGTAACACTATAGGGTAGTAAGCCTGACAACAGTGGTGGGATAGCTACTGGAGGAGGTTCTAATGGACCATTTGGAGAGACAAGGACTGATTAGGGTTAGTCTGGGCATGGGAAATTGTGTCTCACTAATTTAAGTTTGTTGAAGGGGTGACGAAGGAGACTGATGAGAGCAGGGCTGTGTACGTTGTCTTGACGGACTTTAGAAAGGCTTTTGACAAGGTTCCACCTGGTAAGCTTTTGACAAGGTTCCACCTGGAAAGGATTAGATCACGTGGGGTCCAGAGTGCGATAGCCAAGTGGATTTTAAATTGGCTTGGTGAAATGAGGCAGGGAATATGAGAGTTATTATTCAGATTGGAGGCCTGTGACCAGGGATGTACCTCGGGGATCAGTGCTCGACACACTCTTGTTTGTCATTTATATTCATGATTTGGATGACAGTAGTGATAACATGGTTAGTACGTTTACAGATGACACCCACATGGATGCTGTACTGCACAGTGAAGGTTAGCTCAGATTGTCACAGGGTTTAGAATGAATTGGGGAACTGGGCTATGGAGCGGCAGATGGAATTTAACCCTGCCAAGTGAACGGTGTTGTGTTTTGGGAAGTTAAACCAGAACAAGACTCCATAAACCAACAGAAAGCTGTATCTGATCTGTGTGCAAAAGCTCATACGACCAGAATTGTGCCATTCGGCCCATCAAGTCTACTCTCCATTCATTCATGGCTGATCTATCTCCCTCTCAACCCCATTCTTCTGTCTTCTCCCCATAACCTTTGACACCCATATGAATCAAGAATATCTCTCCCTTAAAAATATCCTTGAGTTGGCCTTCACAGCCTTCTGTCGCAAAGAATTCCACAGATTCAACAACCTCTGACCAAAGAAATTGCTCCTCATCTGCTTCCTAAAGGAACATCCTTTAATTCTAAGGCTATGACCTCTGGTCCTAGCCTCTCCCACTGGTGGAAGCATCCTCTCTACATCAACAAAAGGCTGGCTGCTGGAGTATCTCAAACTGGAGAGGGATTCACCCCTAAACATACTCTCACTTCCCTCCACAGACGCTGCCTGACCTGCTAAGTTCCTTCACAAGTTTATTTTTATGCTCCAGATTCCACCATCTGTAGTCTCTTGTGTCTCTATCTAATCAATGTTTATTTTTAAATGACCAGCCACTCCTGCTCCAAGTGACAAGTTAGAAGGCAGCGGAACTCCTGTTGAGAAGGAACCGACAGATGGCAAAGAGGAAGAGGCAAACGGCGGTGAAAAGATGGAATTCGAGGTATGTTCTGAATGACGTTGGCACATACGCTGGGATGAAAAATGTCCACCATTGAGATCAATGTATTTTTAGTTATTGCGGAATCGGGTGATATTGGTTTATTCCTAGAAAATGGTGCTCAGGTCAATGATCAGCCATAAACCTGCTTGATTGGTGGAGCAGGCATGAGGAACTAAGTTGCCTACGCCAACTTCTGCTTCCGATTAGGTCGAGGAAACTGTCTTTTGAGATGCTTTTAATTTGCTCCTCAAGGTAATGGGGTTCACAGCATTGACATGATCAGATTTCGCAGTGGCAAAAAACGGTGGATCGTCTGCCGTTACCTGTAATCTCCGCCGCCCCCCCCCCCAATTCCCACGCTGACCTTTCTGTCCTGGGCCTCCTCCATTGCCAGAGTGAGGCCCAGCCCAAACAGGCACAGCACCTCATATTTCACTTGGGTAGCTTACAGCCCAGCGGTATGAATATCGACCTCTAACTTCAGGTAACTCTTGCCTTTCCTCTCTTTCCATCCCTCCCCATCATAGTTCTCTGAAGAAGGGTCTTGACGCGAATCGTCATGCATTCCTTCTACCCAGCCTGTCCCGCTGAGTTACTCCAGCATTTTATGTAAATCGTTGGTGTAATCCAGCATCCTCGGTTCCTTCCTACACTAGTTCTTCCTGATTACATTTAACCTTTGTATGCTCCGTTGTCACCTTTCCCTATCTAACAATGATCTGTTCTACATTTGCCTTGATCTGCGTCCCCTTTAATGTCTCCTTTTCACTTCTTACTCTTCCATATCTCTGAGTCTCCCTCTCCCCTGACTTTCAGTCTGAAAAAGGGTTTCGACCCGAAACGTCACCCATTCCTTCTCTCCTGAGATGCTGCCTGACCCGCTGAGTTGCTCCAGCAGTTTTGTGTCTATCTTCATTGACAGGTGATCACTGGTTTCTTGCAAAGGAAAGAAAAGCTGCTTAATTGTACCACATGAAGAAACGTCACCGATAGCTTGAGAATTCAGATGTGAGCCGCTCCAAGGCTGAGCAAATTGAAGCTGTGTTTGACAGCTTTTTATGTTCCTTTCCCATCCTGTTACCCACAAGTTTGCAAGTTTCCATTTAAAATATCACAACGCACTGACTCACTGATGCACCGTGCTTGCAGCGAGTGATTAATAACTGCTCACCAGGACTACACACGCAACTTTCCAAATCACTGCTCTTTTCCAGCCAGGTGCCTGACTTTATAGTCTAATGACTGACAAGGGGATTTCTCCTGCTTGTCTTTAGTCAGAGGATCTTGATTTCAGCTTACTAACTCACTCTGCGGCTCACGTACAGGAATATATTTTAATTGATTTCTTATGAAATTGATTTCTCTAACTTCAAGTACCCCTTGCATCCCCACTCTCTCCGTCCCTCCCCCACCCTGGATGTTGCACTAGTTTCACTGTCATCCTGGTGCGTTTCATTGTCTAGACCTCGTTTTCACCTAGCCCACAGCTAACAATAGCCTGTTTCCTTTATCATAGTTACTTTTTTGAATATCTTTCATTCATTTATTCTACATCTCCGTCTATATCTCATGCTCTACTTTCCCCTGACTCTCAGTCCGAAGAAAGGTTTCGACCTGAAATGTCACCTATTTGTTTTCTCCAGAGATGTTGTCTGACCAGCTGAGTTACTCCAGCGTTTATGTCTATCTTTGATTTAATCCAGCATCCGCAGTTCCATATATTTTAATTCAGGTTGATGCCGAGTTTAATCTTAATTCGGTGTTCACTGCAGTTGAAATCATCTACTGCCTCCCAAAATGGAGAATCTAAAAGCTGTTTGCACTCCAGTTTCATGCAATGATAATACACAGAGGAAGGTTATTTGTCCCCGTTATCTGTGCCAGCTCTGAAAGAGCTCCACAATCTGTCCTCCTCTTTGTCCCCCCCCCCCCCCCCCCCCCCCTCCCTGTCCCCCCTCCCTGTACTCCCTGTCCCCATCTTTACAAAACCCTAAATCTTGTTTCCATTTTGAGTTTTGATTGATTTATTTCTAGGATATGGGGGTTGCGGTCAATACAGTGTTTATTGTCCACCCCTTGTGGAGTTGTACGCAGTCCACACTAGGCAGAGGTTCTTCCCGTGCTATATCTTTGAAACTAAAACTAATCAACTCTTCACTTCAGTTTATTATCACTTGTACCGAGGTACAGTGAAAATGTTTTATAGGCAATAGGTGCAGGAGTACGGCCATTCGGCCCTTCGAGCCAGCACCGCCATTCAATGTGATCATGGCTGATCATCCCCAATCAGTACCCCGTTCCTGCCTTCTCCCCATATCCCCTGACTCCGCTATTTTTAAGAGCCTTATCTGGCTCTCTCTTGAAAACATCCAGAGAACCTGCCTCCACCGCCCTCTGAGGAAGAGAATTCCACAGACTCGCCACTCTCTGTGAGAAAAAGTGTTTCCTTGTCTCCGTTCTAAATGGCTTACTCCTTATTCTTAAACTGTGGCCCCTGGTTCTGGACTTCCCCAACATCGGGAACATGTTTCCTGCCTCTAGCGTGTCTAAGCACTTAACAATCTTATATGTTTCAATGAGATTCCTTCTCATCCTTCTAAACTCCAGAGCGTACTTGTCCAGCTGCTCCATTTGAGTACAGGAGCAGGGAGGTTCTACTTCAGTTGTACAGGGTCTTGGTGAGACCACACCTGGAGTATTGCGTACAGTTTTGGTCTCCAAATCTGAGGAAGGACATTATTGCCATAGAGGGAGTGCAGAGAAGGTTCACCAGACTGAATGTCATGGAATTTAGGAGATTGAGAGGGATCTTATAGAAACTTACAAAATTCTTAAGGGGTTGGACAGGCTAGATGCAGGAAGATTGTTCCCGTCCAGGACAAGGGGTCACAGCTTAAGGATAAGGGGGAAATCCTTTAAGACCGAGATGAGAAAGACTTTTTTCACACAGAGAGTGGTGAGTCTCTGGAACTCTCTGCCACAGAGGGTAGTTGAGGCCAGTTCATTAGCTATATTTAAGAGTGAGTTGGATGTGGCCCTTGTGGCTAAGGGGATCAGAGGGTATGGAGAGAAGGCAGGTATGGGATACTGAGTTGGATGATCAGCCATGATCATATTGAATGGCGGTGCAGGCTCGAAGGGCTGAATGGCCTACTCCTGCACCTAATTTCTATGTTTCTATGTTTCTATTCTCTCAGCATATGACAGTCCCGCCATCCCGGGAATGAACTTTGTAAACCTACGCTGCACTCCCTCAATAGCAAGAATGTCCTTCCTGAAATTAAGGGACCAAAACTGCACACATTTGTTGCGTGCTAACAAGTGGAAAGACAATACACAATTACAGTCGAGCTATTCTTTTCATATTGAATACTGTCAATACTGATGAAGCATCCTACTGTATAGGGCTTTCCACATTTATTACCGAGTTATTACTTCTCAGATTTTTTTGGGTGTTGAATTGACGTGTGTGATCTATTCCTTTAAGACGCCCAGTGCAGAAGAACCAGCGATGGCTGCTGAAAGGCCGGAGGCCCAGCCACCCGATATTGAAGAGGTTAAAGAGCAGCCGGAAGAGGAAAAGGAGGGTGCAGGAGGAGAAGTGCAGGAGTCAGCGCTCAAGGATGACAAGCCAGGTACGAGCCATGTTTAGAAGTGTGTGCAACAGGCAGCACGAAGGGCAGAGAAATGGTGGGTTATTTGCTTCACTCAAAATAAAACAAACCCAACGTTTACACTATTAGCAGGCTGATTTATTAATAGTGGCTATTGCACTATTCACAGGTAGACCAGGATTGCTGGTTCTGTTTAGTTTCCAATGGGGGGAACATTTCCAGTGATGGCTGTATGGAGTGCGGGTATTGTGCGCCTTGATCTAGTCAAATGCCAGAAGGTGCTCTAGACTTTAGAAACAGACCCACCGAGTCTGTGCCGATCAGCGATTCTCCTACTCTAGCACTATCCTACACACTAGGGACAATTTACAATTTTTACTGAAGCCAATTAACCAACAAACCTGTGCGCCTTTGGAGTGTGGGAGGAATTGGAGCGCCCAGATTAGGGGAATCGAGGACGAGTGGACATAGGTTTAAGGTGAAGAGGAAAAAATTGAATAGGAATCTGACAATAGGTGCAGGAGTAGGCCATTCGGCCCTTCGAGCCAGCACCGCCATTCAATGTGATCATGGCTGATCATCCCCAATCAGTGTCCCGTTCCTGCCTTCTCCCCATATCCCCTGACTACGCTATTTTTAAGAGCCCTATCTAGCTCTCCCTTGAAAGTATCCGGAGAACCGGCCTCCACCGCCCTCTGAGGCAGAGAATTCCACAGACTCGCCACTCTGTGTGCGAAAAAGTGTTTCCTCGTCTCCGTTCTAAATGGCTTATTCTTTATTCTTAAACTGTGGCCCCTGGTTCTGGACTCCCCCAACATCTGGAACATGTTTCCTGCCTCTAGCATGTCCAAACCCTTGACAAACGTATATGTTTCTATGAGATCGCCTCTCATCCTTCTGAACTCCAGAGAATACAAGCCCAGCCGTGTGTTTTGTGTGTTTTGTACACTCTATCACTGTGACTGAAGGAATGCTTCAAATGGAGCGAGAACAAAAACAACTGGTGTTAATGTCTGCTACGCTTTGATATTGTGCTTCAAATTGACACTTCTCACTTTAACAGCAGAGCCTGAAAGGAGCGGCAGGGAAACTTTGGTCGAGAAACCTGAAGCAAGCTCGGAATTTGAGGAAAAAACTGAACTAGAAACAGCTGATGTTAAAGGTAATTTTGGCATCATCCTTCATGGTCACCATACTAAGCAACACCGAGACTGTTAAGGGTATCGGTATCCTCTCATCATTCACACAACCCCACCGTTCTAAAAGTCACTTCAATAAGTCTCCCTTTGTCCTTCCTTTATGGGTCCGCATTTGGCTCCGAAGAAAAAGACTCCCCAAATAGTTCCTCATGTATCATGGTTTAGGTGAGGAGACAAGGAGGTCTTCTGGCAGTTGTAGGACCCAGCGGTGGTGCATCGCATAATGAAGCTGCAAGCCTTTACCTGGCTATTGTAGATCAATAAATCTCCGAGGTTATCGGAACACCAGAAAGTCATTACATCCTTGTTGACCAAAAGTAGCCTATTTAGCTTCATCCCACCTCTTGTGGGTTAGCGGTATTGTTTTAGAGAAATGGCTGTCTATTTATTTATTTATTTATTTTTAATTTAGATTAAATTTTATTAGAGGCATGTACATATCATAATCCAAACCACTACAAACTTTGTTAAACGATTACATATTAAGTATCCAGGATTCCAGGGGCCCCGCTACCAATGTAGCTGGGATCCTCATTTATCGGTTACATATTAACATTGTCTCTAATTATTATTGTATTTTAGATAGAAAAAATAAAGAGAGAAAAAAAAAAGAAAATTAGAAAAATAGAATAAACTATCAATAATAGAACTTAGGAGATAGGTCCGTAGGTCAGAGAACATAACTATTCATCTAGTCCTGGATTCAAGTTTCAGTCAGGCTTCCGCGCCGGCCCAATCTACCACTTCAAATAATCTATAAATGGAGACCATATTCTAGTAAATAATTCTGGTTTGTCAATTAATTTTTTCCAAATATAAGGTCTCCGGCAAATATAAGGTTTCCTTGCTCTAAATGGCAATTTAGAGCATGGAAACGGGCCCTTCTGCCCATCAAGCCCATGCTGACCACCGATTGCCCATTCACACTAGTTCTGTGATCTCACTTTTGCATCTACTCCCTGCACACTAGAGGCAATTTAAATAGGGCCAATTAATCTACAAATCTGCACATCTTTGGGAGGCAGGAGGAAACTGGACCACCCAGAGGGAACCCATTTGGCTGCAGGGAGAACGTGCAAACTTCACACAGACAGCATCTGAGTTTAGGATTGACTGTGAGACAGCAGCTCGACTTCTGCACCAGTAGGCCACCCTGTATTGCTCAAATAACCACCCAGGGTTTTACAAATGGGATGAAAGAGTCTGCAAAAAGTAAAATAGTTTCAACTAAACCGTGTCAATTTTAAATTCTTTCCCGAAATAAGGATGTCTCTAGTTGCCACCTCTTAAATGGCAACCTTGAGGGAGCTCCAATGATGATGAAACGTTGCCAGTGTATGTCCCAGCTTGTATGTTGACTAACCTGGGGCAGGTATTTGAATGATTGTTTGAAAGAGACAGCATGGAAACAAGCCCTTCGCCCCCCCATCAAATCCACGCCGACCATCGATCATCCATTCACATTTAGTTCTGTTTCCACTTTCTCGTCCACTCCCTGCACAAGGGCAGTTTACAGAGGCTAATTGACCTCCAAACCCGCACGTCTTCGGAAACTTCTGCCGATGGTCAGCGGAATAGGGCAGGCTATCACCGCAGCATTGGCACCATGCTGTCCTGATTGTAGAGGCATTACAACCATGGTATACCGGTGGTGAGTGAGTAAATGCCTCGGATGGCGTCACGCCGCCTGCTTTCCCCCGATTGATCTCAATCATCCTCAGCCGCAAAAATGATTTAGAGTCTGAAGGTGTGCACGTCTCCATAACAAGAAGAATCGAATATAGGAGCATAGAGGTCCTTCTGCAGTTGTACAGAGCCCTATTGAGACCACACCTGGAGTATTGTGTGCAGTTTTGGTCCCCTAATTTGAGGAAGGACATTCTTGCTATTGAGGGAGTGCAGCGTAGGTTTACAAGGTTAATTCCCGGGATGGCAGGACTGTCATATGCTGAGAGAATGGAGCGGCTGGGCTTGTACACTCTGGAATTTAGAAGGATGAGAGGGGATCTCATTGAAACATAAGATTGTTAAGGGCTTGGACACGCTTGAGGCTGGAAACATGTTCCTGCTGTTGGGGGCAGTCCAGAACCAGGGGCCACACACAGTTTAAGAATAAGGAGTAAGCCATTTAGAACGGAGACGAGGAAACACTTTTTCTCACAGAGAGTTGTGAGTCTGTGGAATTCTCTGCCTCAGAGTGCGGTGGAGGCAGGTTCTCTGGATACTTTCAAGAGAGAGTTAGATAGGGCTCTTAAAAATAGCGGAGTCAGAGGATATGGGGAGAAGGCAGGAACGGGGTACTGATTGGGGATGATCAGCCATGATCACATTGAATGCCTGTGCTGGCTCGAAGGGCCGAATGGCCTACTCCTGCACCTGTTGTCTGTTGAAATTGCACTTTCATTTTAGTTTAGAGCTACAGCACGGGAACGGCCCACCGAGTCCACGCCGACCAGCACACTAACACCTGTTCATTTGTTTGTGATTTTTTTGGAAATACAGAGGAGACAAAAACCGAGAAAGATCTGAAATCCAGTAGCATAAAGGATGAAAACAAAAGCAGCGGGAAAAGGGAGGAGGACAAGATGGAGAAGTGCAAGTTCATGTTTAACATCGCGGATGGTGGCTTCACAGGTAACACTGTCACATTGTTTTTTTTAAGATGCCCACTCAGCTCTCTGACTTCATTGAGAGAAATCAACTATTGCAATCAACTATTGCAGATTTAAGATATTTGGCCGACAAATGGAGAATAAGATGAGAAGAATATTATCGCGGTCTGCTGTGTGCTTTCCGAGGCGATGTTGGCAGCAGATGCTGGAGTAACTTTCTAAAAGAGGGAATGAATACATGAAAAGGAGTTGAGTTTAGTGTATTGCCATGTGTAATGAGGTACAGTGAAAAGCTTTTGTTGCATGCCACCAATGAAGTAGCTACTAGCTCAGGACTGCTCTCTAGTTTTTAGGATGGTTCAATTGCCTAATAACAGCTCAAAAGAAACTCCCTGAATCTGGAGGTGTGCGTTTTCACATTTCTGTACCGCTTGCCTGATGAGAGAGGGGAGAAGAGGGAGTCACCAGGGTGATACTAGTCCGTGATTATGCTGCTGGCCTTGCTGAGGCAGCGTGATGTGTAAATGCAGACAATTGAAGGGAGGGAGGTTAAATATTTCTAAACTGATTTGTGAAAAAAACTCAAATTAGACAAAATGCTTGAGTAACTCAGCAAGACAGCAGCATCTCTGGAGGGAAGGAGTGGGTGACGTTTCCAGTTCCTCTTAGTTCTCGGCGGGCATACCACGCTGGGTCCCTCTTTGCTCTCGGTGGCCCCCGCCACGCAGGGTCCCTCTTCTTGGGTGCCCCCCTCCCTCACAGGGTCCCTCCTTGTTCTCAGTGGCACATCCTCCGACGACTGCCAGGACTCACGGTCTTCCAGTGATCTACCGTTGTACCCCATGTGTCCAGCTACCCTGCTGACACGCTGTTGACCGGGGCGTGAAGGAAGGTTTAAAAAGTGTTACTAATGGTTTTGCACTGGCGTTGATCACTGCCTCCCTTTACAGAGCTGCATACCCTCTGGCAGAATGAGGAGCGGGCTGCAACGTCTTCTGGAAAAGTGTCTGAAATCTGGCACCGTCGACATGACTTCTGGCTGCTCTCTGGCATTGTTGTGTATCCTTTCATTGTCATGCCCGGCGCCCGGTCCAACACAGCGGTCCAAACTTTGACTTTATCCATCATGAATGCACTCTAGAGTAAAACTTGGAATGGAATATTTTATGTTAGTTTAGAGATACAGCATGGAAACAGGCTCTTCAGCCCACCGGGTCCGCGCCAACCAGCGATCCCTGCATATTAACACTATCATACACCCATTAGGGACAATTTTTTAAAACATTTACCAAGCCAATTAACCTACAAACCTGTACATCTTTGGCGTGGGAGTAAACCGAAGATCTTGGAGAGAAAACCCACGGGGAGAACGTACAAACTCCATCCAGACAGCGCCCGTAATCAGAATACTTTATTGTCACGTGTGGCGAAGCACAGTGAAATTCTTTGCTTGCATAACAAAGGTATGCAAATAGTCCCCACATAAATGACACTTAAAAAGTTACAAAGTACCTACGCCGGCCCGCGATGCTCCGTCGACTGTGAGGCCGCCGGATGTCAAAACTTCCTAAACGTGGTCCCATAAACCATTTCCAGGACTGGTGCAGCACAATTAAAAGGTTTGAGTCACCGCTACATAAAGGTAGCTGTCCAGAATTCCGTGCTGGAAAATGCTGCCGGTTAGAATTGGTTGCCTCAGTGAACACTTTCTTTCTTGATGTACAAGCTATTGAAGTTGACCATGCACCCATGTATTCTTTAGATATAGAAGGAGGCCATTCAGCCCATTAAGTCTATGGTCATTTTATTGCTCCACTAATTGTTTCCTGTAGACTATTCTCCCAGCTTCCCAATCAATCTGTCCACTCGCCTTCTCTCGGGGCACTTTTGCCAGTCAACTGCCACCTGTACATCTGTGGCATATGGAGGTGGGGGGGACTGGAGAAGCCTAAGAAACCCACACGGACACAGGGAGATCTTGCAAACTCCAAGCAAACAGCACCAGAGATGGGGATTGAACCCGAGACAGAGAGGCAGATCTTCTATTAATTGTGCCATTTGTCCAAAGAACAATTACAGCACGGAAACAGGCCCTCTCGGCCCTTCCAGTCCGTGCCGACCATTTGTTTTCCCCTAGTCCCATCTACCTGCACTCAGACCATACCCCTCCATTCCCTTCACGTCCATATACCTATCCACTTTACTCTTAAATGTTAAAATCGATCCTGCCTCCACCACTTCTGCTGGAAGCTGATTCCACACAGCCACCACCCTCTGAGTAAAGAAGTTCCCCCTCACGTTACCCCGAAACCTCTGTCCCTTAATTCTTATGTCATGCCCTCTTGTTTGAAACTTCCCTACCCTCAATGGGAAAAACGTATCCACGTCAACTCTGTCTATCCCTTTCATCATTTTAAAGACCTCAATCAAGTCCCCCCTTAACCTTCTGCGCTCCAAAGAATAAAGACCTAACTTGTTCAACCTTTCTCTGTAACATAGTTGCTGGAACCCTGGCAACATTCTAGTAAATCTCCTCTGTACTCTCTCTATTTTGTTGACATCCTTCCTATAACTAGGCGACCAAAATTGTACACCATACTCCAGAATTGGTCTTACCAATGCCTTGTACAATTTTAACATTACTTCCCTACTCCTATATTCAATGCTCTGATTTATAAAGGCCAGCACACCAAGGGCTTTCTTTACCACCCTATCTACATGCGATTCCACCTTCAGGGAACTATGCACAGTTATTCCTAGATCCCTCTGTTCCACAGCATTCCTCAATTCCCTACCATTTGTCCAAAGAGCTCAAATCGGGAACCCTTATTTTATGTGGGCTGTGCTCTCCTCCCCCTTGCTTGCCTTTTGTGTAGTGACTGTTTCCCTAGACCAGATGGAAAGGAAGTTCTCCTTAACTAACCCATGGCAGGTACGGTTATGCCCGGTGGCAGGATATTCAGAACGATGCCCGCTTTGCCATCATCAATGAGCCCTTCAAGCTGGAGGTAAACAAAGGGAACTTCTTGGAGATGAAGAACAAGTTCCTGGCCCGACGGTTTAAGGTGAGCAACGTTGTATGGTGGGGTGAGGGTGAAGGTGAGCAGTGGAAAAGAGAACAGTTGTTTGCACAGTGAGATGGTCCAAGGGGCATCTATTTGAGAGAAGATAATATCAGCCACCATTACGTCATTCCTCATGGTAGTAACAAATCTCTAAGGCACGGCATAGAGGATGTTTCAAACAAACTTTGTCCTCCCCGCACACATGGCTGAAAGCTTGCTTGGAGCTTTTGAGGAGCATTTTAGAGGAAATAATGATGGAAGTGATTTGAGGGTATTCTAGACGCCGGCGGTCCTGACAACAATAGTGGTGCAGTTAGATTGGGGGGAGCCCCAAACTGGAAGAGTGCAGACATATGGAAGAGGTGCACTCCGTTCTTCTCTCTCGTTGCTGCCATCTACATACTTGCCAACGAGTCCGATCTTATCGTATTTGTTCAGATTTTTAAGTTAAAGTGAAAAATTGGAACAGTACGATTTTGAAATTAGGGGAAAAAGGGCCAATCAGCCGCTGTCTCCAAGGGGGCTGCGTCCAATCACCGACCAGCTTCCCTTAAAATTTCCATCCAATCAGCCACTGCCTCCAAGGGCATTGTGTCCAATTACATAATGCACTGGTCACTCGGCGGCCAATCAGACGCTGTCTCCGAGGGGCTTTGCGGCCAATCACCAACCAGCTTCCCTTACTGAAGCAGAAGATGGCTGCAGCCAAAATCACTTTTCCCTGCTGTTTGCACACAGTGCTGGGCAAAGAGACATTTCTGGTAGCATTCTTTGTAAAGATTTTTTTAGCTGTATGAAGTCATTTATTTCATGAAATATTTATCTCTAAAAAATTTAAAAAGTAATTTAAAAATATCAGCAAAATTATACCGTGTAAAAATACTGATTTCTTCAGCAAAATACTGATTTTCAGGTATTAGAATACTGAAATGCTCTGACAAAACCTGGCAGCTGAATATATCGCAATATTGGCTACTAAAAAAAACCGATAACTACTTTAAAAAAAACTTAAAATCCAGGAGCTAAGGCGGGCCCCTGCACCCCACCCGTAACGTGCTCACACTCCGTCAACCCGCTCACTCAGAGTAAGATATTTCAGTTTCAAATGTTGGCAGGTGTGCATCTATGTGTAAACCCATTGGTCTACACATGGGGAGGAATTTCTTTCGTCAGAGGGTGGTGAATCTGTGGAATTCATTGCCACAGACGACTGTGGAGGCCAAGTCAGTGGATATTTTTAAGGCGGCGATTGACATATTCTTGATTAGTAAGGACGTTGGGTTACGGGGAGAAGGCAGGAGAATGGGATTGAGTGGGAAAGATAGATCAGCCACGATTGAATGGCGGAGTACACGATGGGCCGAATGGCCTAATTCTGCTCCTAGAACTTATGAACATGGGGATGGATGTCCCTGAAACTTTCTTTGGAAATACTCTTTACCGGTGTTGTTTCTGATTGTACACAAATTAACTAATGTGTTTTTAAATGTGCGCATCATATTTTACAGTGTGGGAGGGCGTTTGGCCCATCGCATCTATGCTGGCTCACAGAGCAACATCATGTCCTCACAATTTGCCATCTCACCCACCTAGGGATTATTTTGTGTAGGAAGGAACTTTACCGTACAGATACAGAGATACAGTGCGGAAACATGGATAGTTGACCCATCTTCAAACTGATTGTAGTCGGGAGATAGGGGTGGGGGGGGAAATGGAACTTTAAAAAAAAAAGGACAAACTGGTTTAGAGAGAAATGGCAAATGCGGGCAGGTAGGGCTAGTGTAAATGGGGCATCTTTGGCGGAATGGGTAAGTTGGGCCGAAGGGCCTGTTACTATGCTGTATGACTCTTGTTTGAACATTACATTCACAAGACAGCGGTCCCACCCTTGCCTCTACGCTGGGAATGTCAGCCTGGGTAATGTGCTGTATGGTTTGAATGGAGAGATTTAAATCTATCGCCTTCTGACTCGCAGGTGAGAATGTTAACTATTGCTCAGTGCTGACAACAGGTGTATTTAACCTGCTGGCCTGCCTTGTATTCCAGTGTACTGCTGGTGTTTGATGCAGTCACCCTCTGAAGTGCTGTTCCCCCCTTTCTTTCTCTCCTGCTGTAGCTGCTGGAGCAGGCACTGGTGATCGAGGAACAGCTGCGGAGGGCAGCCTACCTGAACATGTCTCAGGACACCAGCCATCCAGCCATGGCCCTCAATACCCGCTTTGCAGAAGTGGAGTGCCTGGCAGAGAGTCATCAACACCTCTCCAAGGAATCTCTGGCCGGAAACAAGCCTGCCAACGCCGTCCTACACAAAGGTGAGTGCAGAGTCGCCCTCCTGCTTTCAACTTGGTTTAGTTTAGAGATACAGAGCGGAAACGAGCCTTTCGTCCCACCGAGTGCACGCCGACCAGTGATCCCTGCACACTAACACTATACTAAACACACATACATTTATACCAAGGCAATTAACCTACAAACCTGTATGTCTTTGAAATGTGGGAGGGAGCTGGTGCTTGCTGGAGTTCGCGGGAGAATGTACAAACTCCGTGCGGCCAAGCACCCGTAGCCAGGATGGAACCCGGGTCCCTGGCGCTGTGAGGCAGCAACTCTACCGCCCAAAGGAAGCTTTCAGCTTGAACTTGCATCACATCTCCCGCCAGTTTGGGACTACCCAAATTGATTAACAACTAATGAAATCGTTTTGAAAATGAAATTGAAACGTAATTATAACATTATAAAATTGAAACTGCACATAACACAGGATTTGCATTAGGCACGTGCCGCACACTGGGATTCCACAAACAGCAACGTTGTCGGCCAGGGGACAACGCCACGGTCCTTCTGATAATAGGCATGGGAACATTTGCACTAACCTGACATGGCAGCGGGGGTTCAGTTTAATGTTTCATCCAAAACACAAATCAAACCTTCCAACAGTTAGCAGTACTCCCTTGATGTTCCGACACAGAGTGTCGGTCTGCATTGTCATGTGTCCCAGATAGAACAATGACATTCTTGCTTGCAGCAGCACCACACAATATGTAAATATAGTACACTGTAACCTATAATAAAGTTCAGTGTATATACATACTCGTGTGTGTGTGTGTGTGTGTGTATATTATATATATATATATATGTGTGTGTGTGTGTGTATATATATATATATATACACGCACATGTAAAAAAAACAAATGATAGTGCGACAAGACCAACTCTGTAGTTCAGAGCTTATTAGAGGTTGTAGCATTTAATAGCCTGATGGCTGTAGGGAAGAAGCTGTTCCTGAACCTGGAGGTTAGTTTTTAGGATCTCTACCTTCTTCCCAGTGGCAGCGGTGAAATGAGTGTGGCTAGGGTGGTGTGGCTGCCTTTTTGAGGCAGCGACTCCTGTAGATCCCTTCGATGGTGGGGAGGTCAGAAGCCATGATGGACCGGGCAGTGTTCTAGTCTCTGGACCTTAAACCTGCAAGCTGCAGCAAGTAGGAATGTCATTGTCCCCGGTGCATGTGACAGACAAGCACTTCTTGGCTCATGATTGAATGGTGGAGTAGACTTGAAGGGCCGAATGGCCTAATTCTGCTCCTATCACTCATGACTCTTTACAAGTGGGCACCCAAAACAAGAGCGCTACTCGCTGAGCACATCTGCCATTTAATGATCTGTTTGCTTATTTGTCTTGCATTTGGTGAAAGAGAGACGTTTTCTCATCTTCACATGATAGCCACTGCTGAATGGCGAGAGAATCTGATGAGTAATTGTTGCTATTACAGAGATACAGTTGAATGAGGGAAATGGTCGGCAACGACATTCTAGGGTACAGAGTGGTCAGGCTTGACAAGGTGCAACATAGCATTATATTGCAGTTTTGACCAAGGGGTCCATATCTGCAGTAAATAGGAAGGATATAGAGTAGGAAGGAACTGCAGATGCTGGTTTAAACCGAAGATAGACACAAAAGGCTGGAATAACTCGGCTCATCAGATAGAATCTCTGGAGAAAAGGAATGGGTGACGTTTCGGGTCTGGACCCGAATTTCAGTCTCGACCCAAAACTTCACCTATTCCTTTTCTCCAGCGATGCTGTGTGGCCCAGTGCTATTCCAGCTTTATGTGTCTATCTTAGGAAGAATATAGAGTTGTGTAGCAATTCAGCACAACTAGTTCATGCTGATCAAGATGCCCCATTCACACTAGTTCCATTTGGCCCATATCCCTCTAAACCTTTCCTATCCAAGTACCTACTGAAAATGTTGTTATTCTAAATAACTAGGCATTATCTGTTGTTATATCCTTGACGGCTCTTCAAATGTGGCCATGTAGGTAGAATTTATGAATGAAAAGGGGACCATTACTTTGGGGATATGTAATAGATCTAACAGTTAGCAGGTGATTGAGGAGTAAATATGCGGGCAAATCAGGCATACAAATCTAATAGGCTAATATAGGGCATTTCAAATTCCCCAATATTAATCTTATTTGCTTCAGTTAATAAGGATAGAGAAGTAAGATTTAACACGCACTTGAGGGCTTTTTGAGCCTCTCCACGATGACTTCAGTGTTGTCTTTGACAAGCTTCCACAAGGAAGACGGGTCCAAATGTTTAGAACCCAGAGGATCTGAGGCAAGTTGGCAAATTGGATCCTTATTGCCCTGGTAATAGGACGCAGAGGGTAATGCTGGAGGGCTCTTTTTGTGACCACAGGTGTGAGTGCTGGGACGTTTGCCCTTCATTGTATATATTAGGTTATCTCAGCAGGGGCACGATTTCTAAATTTGTAGATGACTCACAAATTGGTGGTGGTGTTGAAGATACCTATGGGCTCCAAGATCATGCTGGTCACTTGGTAAGATGGGCCAAACAATGGCCGATGCAATGCAAGAGAGAGTTAGATTTAGCTGTCAGGGCTAACGGAATCAAGGGATGTGGGGAGAAAACAGGGATGGGGTACTGATTTTGGATGATCAGCCTTGAGATCGATGCTGGCCTGCACCTGCACCTATTTTCTATGCGTCCACGTAAATGTGCGATGATGCACTTTGGGAGGATGAAGCTGGGAGATGCATAAGCAATGGTGGTGCCTCAGTGAGAATTGAGGAACGAAGGGATGTTGGGGTACAAGTCGCAGGCTCCTAGAAGGTGGCAGCACTGATAGATAAGTTGGTGAAGAAGGCACAAGGGATGCCTGCCTGCCTTGCCCTTGCTTGACGCCTGGCAGACTGTGTGCGAAGGCTGTATCCATTGCACTTCCTGTGTTTTCCTTGATACCCCCGTCGGCAGCTGGCTGTAGAGAGGTGGGAGACGGTGACTGTTGTCTCTGGAGTTGTTGCTCTTCGCCATGTCCATCCCTCGCATCTATCTACCAGTTGTGACCAGTCAAAAGTCTAGTGCCTGATTTCAACCAGCTCTCACTCTTATTGTCTCCCAGTTCTAAACCAATTGGAGGAGCTACTAAGTGACATGAAGGCAGACGTGACCCGCCTCCCCTCCACGCTGTCACGAGTCCCACCAATAGCCGCTCGTCTCCAGATGTCGGAGCGCAGCATCCTCAGCCGATTGGCCAACAAAGGAACAGAATCCACAAATACGCTGGTAAAATAAATCTCGCGTTGTCTTCCCTTTCTCACCGTGGCCCCTCCTGTGAAGGTTGCATAGATGTTTGCATAAGTTGAAAGGCAAATCACGACTGTGATCCATTCTCTCTTCATCAACAGTGAGTTGTTTAGTTTAGAGATACATCGCAGAAACGGGCACTTTGTCCCACCGAGTCGTCGCCGACCAGAGATCCTACACACCCACAAGGGACAATTTACAGTTCTACCAAGCCTGGAGTGTGGGAGGAAACCGGAAATCCCGGAGAAAACACGCAGGTCACGGCGAGAACATCCAAACTCTACAGAAAGCGCACGTAGTCGGGATCGAACCTCGGTCTCTTGCACTGTACGCCAATTTGAAAGAGACATTGTGTCAGACAATAGCTGAGGGCTGAGAGAAATAAGACCATGATCTTTCCTTAACCTTTCATTGATCTCAGAGTCATACGGCACGGAAACATGGCCCTTCGGCCCAACTTGCCCATGCCGACCAAGATGCCCCATCTACACTTGTTCCACTTGCCCGTGTTTGGCTCATGTCTCTCGCTCTCAAAAACCATTTACAATCCATCTCGTGTTCTTTTACTTCCCTCTGCATCGTCCCTTCTGTGCTTTGTCCATTGCAATGAGCCTCAGTGCCAGTTTCCCACATGGACCCCATTACTGGTTTAGATTAGCGATACGGCGTGGAAACAGGTCCTTCAGTCCAGTGATCAGCAATCCCTGCATGTTAACGCTATCCTACACACACTAGGTACAATTTTACATTTGTACCAAGAAAATTAACATTCAATCCTGTACGTCTTTGGAGTGTGGGAGGAAACCGAAGATCTCAGAGAAAACCCACGGGGAGAACGTACAAACTCCGTACAGACAGCACCCGGGTCTCTGGCGCTATAAGGCAGTAGCTCTACTGCTGCGCCACCGTTGTCCCCAGTTTTTGAACGCCCAATTTGTGCATAGCCTGTACCTGGGAACAAGCTTTTGGGAAACCAGCAGGATGGATTTGCACTGCAAGGCTGCAGGAGTCTGTTCTTGACACTAACTAGTATTTTGCCACATCAAACCTAGGAAAAATACATGTTGATATCCATTTTGAAATTCCTATCTAGAGATACGGCATCCAGGATAGAAACGGTTTCCTTTTCAAAAACTCCCCACACTGTTTCTAACCATGTCTGCATTCAAAACTCGTAAAGATAGGCTTGGGCTACATTTTATAACAGCAGCTTTATTATTAAACATGGTGAATAAGATTTAAAATGCCTCACCAGACAACTCGTCTCTGCTTGCACCTTCTACACCTCGTGGACAACTCCGTTTACGGGCACTTTTTCCACTTGCAAACAGCTGGGAATTGGACCCGGTCATAACACAGGGATGACCTGTCCTCCTGAACCACTCTGAAGAAGGGTCTCGACCCGAAATGTCACCCATTCCTTCTCTCCATAGATGCTGCCTGTCCCGTTGAGTTACTCCAGCATTTTGTGTCTATCTTTGGTTTTAACCAGCACCTGCAGTTCCTTTCTACACACTCTCCAGCATGTTTCGATGTTTCAGTATTTTGCAGTTCCAGGCAAATGCTCCAAATCAATTATTTTATAATGCTAAAGCGGTTTGCATAGAAGGGTGCTGGACTCTGATCTCCTGGGTTTTAATATCAATCTTACAGATGGTAGGTTTCCTATGCCCTTAAACTATGCAGTACTTGTGTGAGGAAGGGTCCCAACACAAAACATCACCTATCCATGTTCCCCAGAGATGCTGCCTGACCCTCTGAGTTACTCCAGCACTTTGTGTCTTTTTAATGACCAAGCATCTGCAGTTCCTTGTTTCTACAGTTCTTGCCCTGGCAGTGTTTAATGGGACAGTGTGGAGAGGGCTTTACTCTTTCTAACCTGCACATCATTTCCAGTGCTGGTGTATCATCATTTACAAAATATAAACTTCAACCTTAATTTCTGACTCTTGGAACTTTGTGAACTTTAAATAATCACAGGTTCCACTTGCCTCATTATTCCTGAAAGGGATGTGTGCACAAATACAAACAGTGGGATATGATGTGTTATTGTCGTACACCCCAGTGGGAAGTTACTAAATACTATAGAGTAGCAGTGTTGATGCACTAGCTCTCAGCTTGTTGACTGTGCTTATTTAAGTCTTTTATTTACTACCTATCTAATTAGTTTAGTGTAGTTTAGAGAAGTAGTGTGGAAACAGGCCCTTCAGTCCGCGCCAACCTGCGATCCCCGCACACTACGCTCTCTTACACACGCTAGGGACAATTTACATTTATACCGAGCCAATTACACCTTTGGATTGTCGGAGTTTCCGGAGAAAACCCACACAGGTGATGGGAATGAAGGGACAGAACCCGGGTCTCTGACGCTGTAAGGCAGTAACTCTGCCGCTGCGCCACCGTGCGCCGTTATTTAAATGACTAAAAAGAAATGTAAAGCTGCATTTGTAAACTGAAGTGGAGCTTGTTTCTGTTTCCTAGACCTTTCCGCCAGGTCCATACGCAACATCGCAAACTTTCGCTGGCTCTTTTGGGCCACCTGCACCTGTGAGCACATTAGGGGGCCCAATGAACTACAGTCAGGTGCCAGGGGGCTCCTTTGTAACAGGTGAGTGACACTGACATTTGCAACTTTGATCTATCTATCTATCTATCTATCTAACTGTTCTCTGGCTGGGCTGAAGTGAGCATATATGAAGGGGGCATTAATTAGTTCTATCTCTGCCCTCTTCTCCGGTCGTGTGAAGCTTTGGAAGATTAACAGTGCCAGCGTTGCTTTGCCTTTTATCAGATTGGGGAAGTTGAGTTGGTTTTGGTTCTGAAGGAGAAATGGGTCTTAAAGGTCCCGCGCAGTGCAGGGGATGAGTGGAGGAGCCGCCATAGGTATGAAACGTCTCCTGATGCCCACAGTTTGTGGCTCGGGGCCCCATCTCTGCTCTCAGCTATCTAGACACGTATAACCATATAACCATATAACAATTACAGCACGGAAACAGGCCCTCTCGGCCCTTCCAGTCCGTGCCGACCATTTGTTTTCCCCTAGTCCCATCTACCTGCACTCAGACCATACCCCTCCATTCCCTTCACGTCCATATACCTATCCACTTTACTCTTAAATGTTAAAATCGATCCTGCCTCCACCACTTCTGCTGGAAGCTGATTCCACACAGCCACCACCCTCTGAGTAAAGAAGTTCCCCCTCACGTTACCCCGAAACCTCTGTCCCTTAATTCTCATGTCATTCTCTGAAATAGTTCTCTGAAATAGTTTCCTAGGACGGGTGCTACTGCTGAGCTTGCTTCGCCCGTCATGGGCAGCAAGAAGCTGGAGAGTGCCACGCTTTGTGGACGAGCTGAAAGCTGGATGTCATCACGGCTGGCCTGGCGTCTCTCCCGTGCAGGGTACAAAGGGCACGGTGAAGCCATGCATTGTTGGCCTGGTGCTGACGTGACTAACCTCTCCGTGCCAGGCACCGATTAACAGCAGCCACTCTCTCTCAGGATAGAGTGTTGGACGTTTGTGGAATTGGGTGGCGGGGTGTGGGTTGCTGTGTAACTATGTGCCGCGCAGCAGAACCCTCCTCTCTGGGGGTGGTCCTGTCATCAACGCCACTCACCTCATGTTCATTGTCCATCAGAACAGACGAGGATGAGGCATATGTCCTATTGGAGACGATAGCGGTGTTACAGGGCGGCACAACAGTAGAGTTGCTGCCTCACAGCGCCAGAGATCCGGATTTGATCCTGATCACGGGCGCTGTCTGTTTGCACGTTCTCTCCGTGACCACGTGGGTTTTCTCCGGGTACTCCGGTTCCTAAAGACGTGCGGGTTTGAAGGTTATTTGGCTTCTGTAAATTGTCCCTAGTGTGTAGGATGGTGCTAATGTACGGACGATCGCTGGTCGGCGCAGATTCAGTGGGCCGAAGGGCCTGTTTCTGCACTGTATCTCGAAACCTAACCATGCTACACTAAACCCAAGACCAAAATCGTATCAGCCAGTGAATGAGCAACATGTTGCCTGCTCTACGCATGGATACTACAGCGATTGGCATGTGGTGCTCACATAATGGTTTGATGAGTGGTTTACAAACCACTGTGTCGCTGAAATGGAATCATTGGCTGTCTCAGTCCCTGGATGTGGTTTATTGCATCGAGTATATAATGTATGTGCCAGGCAACATTGAATCTCCCAATGCTGGTATCGGGGGGCACTGTGGAGCAGCGGCAGAGTTGCTGCCTACAACGCCGCTGACCGCAGGTGCTGTCTGTACGGAGTTTGTACGTTCTCCCCGTAACATGCGTGGGTTTTCTCCGGGGAGCTCCAGTGACCTCCCACACTCCAAAGATGTACAGGTTTGTAGTGTGATTGACTGGTATAAATGTAAATTGTCCCTAGTGTGTGTAGGATAGTGTTGGTGTGCGGGATTGCTGGTCGGCGTGGACTCTGAAGAGCCTGCGTCCGCACTGGATCTCTAAAGTAAACTAAAATCTGTGTATTTACGTAGTTGGCAGGATCTAGTGATCCCCCGATTAAATTGCTCATCTGCACTGAGCAAATATTTCACCCGGAGAGCTCATGATGAATCTCGGCTAGGGTGCACACTAGTTCTTGATAACTCACCACTTCTGCCTGAAAGGTATGTGTACACAGATTTCCCTTCAGCGCTGGGGCCTGCGAATGTCCAGTGCCCTTGTTTACTCGAGTGCCCACACGGTGGCGCAGTGGTAGAGCTACTGCCTTTCACCGCCAGAGACCCGGGTTCGATCCCGACTATAGGTGCTGTCTGTACCGAGTGTGTACGTTCTCCGCATGACATGCGAAGGTTTTTTCCGAAATCTTCGGTTTCCTCGCACGCTGTAAAGACGTGCAGGTTTTGTAGGTTAATTGGCTTGGTGTAAAAATTGTCCCTGGTGTGTGCGTGTGTTAATGTGTGCTGATCGCTGGTCAGTGCGGACTCGGTGGGCAGTAGGGCCTGTTTCCACGCTGTATCTCTAAACTAAACTAAAACTAAGCAAAGCAGTTGAGGTTGGGAGAAATAGAATAGAATGCAGAAATGCAGTTGAAGGTTGAAATCGGGACCTGACACCATCACCCACTCTTATTACTGGCAGCTGGCATGTACAATATATACTCTGCAGAGATTAATTTGTGTATGATATTTATAAAGTGACAGCCCAGTCTCCAAACACTTGCCTTTAATACACTGGACACTATTGCTCTCCATATTCGGTCTACCTAAACCTAATTAATTTCTATCATTTGGACTGTGCAGGGAAGAAGGGTGGTTTTAAACATCAGCGTGTTGAGAGTAACACAGTCTGGTCACACTGTTCAAGAAGGAACTGCAGACACTGGAAAATCGAAGGTAGACAAAAGTGCCGGAGAAACTCAGCAGGTGCGGCAGCATCTATGGAGCGAAGGAAATAGCCATCGTTTCGGGCCGAACCCCAAAGGAAATAGGCAACATTTCGAAATAGACACGAAACGTTGCCTATTTCCTTCGCTCCATAGACGCTGCCGCACCCGCTGAGTTTCTCCAGCAATTTTGTCTACAGTCTGATCGCACTGTTGGTTTGCAAGTCCTTTAGCAAGAAATAGCCATTCAATATTCCATTAGAAAGGAGAGATGCGGATTAGGTGCAGTCAGATCAGAGTTGATGTTAGCATCGTGCCCGGCACACACATCGTGGGCCAAAGAGCCTGTTCTTGCACTGTGCTGTTTTATGTTCTATTCTCCTATATTCCCTCCACCACATTTGATCTTAAATTGAACACGGGTCACAAGTTAAGTCCACTGGCCCTGTCCCCGAACTCTAACATTCCAACAATCCTTGTTCCAGGCGTGCACTGGCACTATCTCCGCTAACCAAACGTCACCCACTCCTTCCGTCCAGAGATGCTGCCTGTCCCGCTGAATTAATCCAGCATTTTGTGCCCACATCTTTTTGAAAACGCAAATCTGTGCCCTTTCCAGAACCCGATTCTGTGACCTTCCTACTAATTTATTTCAAGAGCAGATTTTAGTCTTAGGGAAAGGCTTAGTTTATGTCCCCCCTCCTTCCATGTGGGTACTTCCACCCTCCTGGGTTGCAGTGCGGTGGAAGACTGGCCCTCAGTCCCATGCCGGGGTTTCTGCTCATATAATAACCTCCTTCTCCCCTCCCATTCCACCCCTCCCCTCTCTTCCCTGTGCCCCACCTGGATTTGCACCCATTTCTCCCCACCCCCTCTCCTTCCACCCACATTTCGGCTCGATTGTAATCATGTATTGTCTTTTTGCTGACTGGTTAGCGCACACAACAAAAGCTTTTCACTGTACCTCGGTGCACGTGACAATAAGCTGAACTGAACATTCCTTCCTCTGGCTTCACAATTCACAACTCCTCCCCACCCTTCTGAGGAAAAAAAAACAACTATCTGTGCCCCTTATAGTTTATCAACCCTTCTCAGCCTCTTATATTCCAGTGAGAACAAACCCAGCCTATCTGTTCGCTCCCTATAATTACTGCTCTCCATTGAATCTCTTCTGCACTGCCTCTAGAGCCACCACATCCTTCCTGTACTGTTGCAGCCAGAACTGTACACTGTAACCAGCTGCATAACATCCCCTCTTATACTCAACAACTTGGTTTGTGAAGCAAAGCAAGGCAACTTACTTCTGTCACTAACAGCGAGCTATGTGCATAAGTTCATAAGTGTTAGGAGCAGAATTAGGCCAATCGGCCCATCAGGTCTACTCCACCATTCAATCATGGCTGATCCCTCTTAATCCCATTCTCCTGCCTTCTCCCCATAACCCCTGACACCCGTACTAATCAATAATCTATCCATATCTGCCTTAAATATATCCATTGACTTGGCTGCCACAGCCTTCTGTGGCAATGAATTCCTCAGATTCAGCAAACTGTGGCTAAAGAAATTCCCTCTCACTCTCCCCAAAGGAACGTCCTATTATTCTGAGGATGTGGCCTCTGGTCCTAGACTCTCCCACTAGTGGAAACATTCTCTCCACATCCACTCTATCTATGCCTTCCATTATTTGCTAAGTTTCAATCTGGTCCCCCCCCCTGATCCTTCCAAACTCCAGCGGGTACAGGCCCAGTGCCGTCAAACACACATCGTATGTTAACCCAGTCATTCCTGGGATCATTCTCGTAAACCTCCTCTGGATCCTCTCCAGTGCCGGCACATCTTTCCTCAGATAGGGGGCCCAAAATTGCTCGCAATACATCAGACACGGTCTGACCAGCGCGTTCTGGAGCCCAGTCATGCATGTACTTCCACACAGAGGTGTCTGTGCCTCACTGCCTCTCAAAGTGCCATGTCCCGACCCAAACCTTTCCCCAGAGATGCTGCCTGGTCCGCTGCGTCACTACACCACGGCGTGCTGCATGCCAACATCTTCAACTCCTCGTGGCGGCCATCCACTCTGTCCTGCTGGAATTTGCATCACCTCACTCTCTTAAATCAAAACTAGATGTATTTCCTAGCAGTTGATTAAAGAATGAGCTTTCCCAGCTCAGAAAATGCTCCAGTCCGCTCCGTACAAGTGCTGACCATGCAAGGTCACCAATCTATCCATTAACCTCAACACAGTCGCACTTAAAAATGTTTCTCATCAAAATTCAGGGGTAGCAGCAGTAGAGTTGTGGCCTTACAGCGCCGTAGACCCGGGTTCAATCTTGACTATGGGCGCTGTCTGTACGGAGTTTGTACGTTCTCCCTCTGACCCGTGTGGGTTTTCTCCAGGTGCTCCGATTTCCACCCACGTTCCAAAGACGTACAGGTTTGTAGGTTAATTGGCTTTGGTAAAAATTGTAAATTGTCCCCTAGTGTGTAGGATAGTGATAGCAATGGACAGGGGATCTCTGGTCAGTGTGGACGCGGTGAGCCAAAGGGCCTGTTTCTGCACTGTATCTAAACTAAACTAAAATTAAACTTTATTCAGCATAAAACTAGAATAGTGCAAAATTCCTCAAAATTCCACACACGGCTATACATAGATGCGTTGCCGTTACATTTGGTGGAGTTCCCAAAACCATAATTATTCTCGGCACCCTTGCCACCTATGTGGCCCCCCCCCCCGGGGTGATATCCCTTCCCTTGTTTGAGGCACTGTGTGACCGGGCAAGTGTTCCTTTAATGTGTCCTCACCCCCTTCCACTGCCATCGCTCCTGCTCTTGAGAAGGGGCGTGTCACCAATGGCGAGGCCACGAGTTATCATCAAGTTGAATGTTGGAACCCATGTCGGGATGGATTTGGGTTTAGGAGGGGGTTTGAACAAAATGAAGGAAAATGAGTTGATGTGGAGTAAACTCTTGGAATGTCCTGTGTGTTAAGTGGATGTGTTGGAGACGGCTGTTCCCATCAGCTTGGTTATTGCACTAACAAAAGGGTTGTCTTTTTCCTTTCTCCTCCGTTCCTTTCCATCTTTCTGTTGCCTCTTTTCCTTTCCCCCCAAACTTCCTTCCCTACCTGTCTCCTGAATCATCACCCGCTTTCACCCACGAACCATTCCCCTGCCACTCACCCCCCTCCCAAGCATTCCCCTCTCCCCAACCGTTCTCTCCAACCATTCCCCCCCGACCATTCCCCCCTCTCTCTCCCCCGACCATTCCCCCTCCCTCTCCCCGACCATTCCCCCCTCCCTCTCCCTGACCATTCTCCCCCTCTCCCTGACCATTTCTCCCCCTCTGACCATTCCCCCTCCCCCTCCCCGACCATTCCCCCTCCCCGACCATTTCCCCTCCCCCTCCCCGACCATTCCCACCTCCCTCTCCCCGACCATTCCCCCTCCCCCTCCCCGACCATTCCCACCTCCCTCTCCCCGACCATTCCCACCTCCCCCCCGACCATTCCCCCTCCCCCTCCCCGACCATTCCCACCTCCCTCTCCCCGACCATTCCCACCTCCCTCTCCCCGACCATTCCCACCTCCTCCTCCCCGACCATTCCCACCTCCCTCTCCCCAACCATTCCCACCTCCCCCTCCCCGAATATTCCCACCTCCCTCTCCCTGACCATTCCCACCTCCCTCTCCCCCGTCCATTCTCCCCCTCTCCCTGACAATTCTCCCCCTGACCATTCCCCCCTCCCTCTCCCCGACCATTCCCCCCCGCCCTCTCCCCGACCATTCCCCCTCCCCCCAACCATTCCCCGCTCCCTCTCCCCGACCATTCTCCCTTCTCTCTCCCCGACCATTCCCCCTCCCCCCCAACCATTCCCCGCTCCCCTCTCCCCGACCATTCTCCCTTCTCTCTCCCCGACCATTCCCCCCTCCCTCTCCCCGACCATTCCCCCTCCCCCTGACCATTCCCCCCCTCCCTCTCCCCAACCATTCTCCCTTCTCTCTTCCTGACCATTCCCCCCTCCCTCTCCCCGACCATTCTCCCCCCTCTCCCTGACCATTCTCCCCGACCATTCCCCCCCTCTCTCCCTGACCAATCCCCCCCTCCCCGACCACACACTCCCCTCCCCGACCATTCCCCTCCCCTCTCTCCTCAACCTCCTCCCCTCTCTTCCCGACCACCCCCACCCTGATACTATTCCTCCCCCTTCCTTTTATTTGTGATCTGTAACTTTTATTTGCATCTGTCTCCTGTACTTTACTACCCCCCCCCCCCCCCCCCCCCCACCCTTGCATCTGTCCATGGCCTTGTACAGTTACCCCTGCCAGTGAGCACTCAGCGGGCCGCTTCTGGAACCCACCCAAGCCTGGGGCAGCCTTTTCCACAGCCTCTCACCCAGAGGCCCATCTCTTTCAGTAACAACAAGCTTCCCGGTAACCCGCTGGCAATCACAGGTGCAGCCTTCACTCTCATACTTGGCTCCATCGCTGGTTGTTTTACACACTGTGTCTCATCGTATTTACCATTTAAATGTGACGGGGAGCCTCTCACCACCAAGACCTCTGCTCGTCTCCGTCCCAACCACACAACTGTTTGATACCGTTGGTAGTGCAGGAACAAACTCCATCTTGCCCACATTTCCCCCACCCCCCCTTCCAGACTTGCCCCTGCCCTAGTCACAACTAGGACGGCAGCAAAGATACTGTTTCTGAATCCCCAGGTTGAGCAAACGAAAAGATGGGCAGCTGCTGAAAAATGTCCTTTGCTACGATGTCACCACAGGCATTCTGACAAAGCTGACAGTTTTAGCTTTGCCCATTTCATTGAGAGGTTGTCAGGGGCTTCTCAAAAAGTGATTGCAGCCAGGAAACAGGCCCTTCAGTCCAGCGAGTCCATGCTGACTATCAGTCGCCCGTGCACACTCGATCCACAGTGGCGCCGATGTAGAGTTGCTGCCTTAGAGCACCAAAGACCCGGGTTCAATCCTGCCCACGCATGCTGTCTGCGTGGAGTTTGCATGTTCTCCCTGTGACCACGTGGTTCCCTCCCACATGCCAAAGACGTGCAGGTTTGTAGGTTAATTGTCCCTAGTGTGGAGGATAGAACTAGTGTATCGATGATCATTGGTCGGCGTGGACTGAAGGGCCTGTTTTCTCGATGTGTCAGTAAACTAAACATCTCACTTTCTCATCCACTCCCTACCAATCCGCACATCGTTGGGATGTGGGAGGGTTCCTAAGGAAACCCAGGGAGAAGGTACAAACGTCACACGCAAACAGCACCCGAGGTCAGGATTGCACCTGGGTCTGTGGCACTGTGAGGCAGTCGCTGTAACTGCTGCGCTACTCTATCAGGCCTGCGGTCTTCTGTGTGCCGGCTCCAATTTGTCCTATTATTCAATTCCAGTTTCCTCCCCCTCCTTCCACAATCGCTGAAGAAGGATTCCGACCCAAATTGTCACCTATCCATTTTCTCCGGAGATGCCGCCTGACCTGCTGAGTTACTCCAGCATTTTGTGTCTATCTTTGGTATAAACTTTATCCATATTGTCCTCCTCAGAATATTCAGCAACTTAGTCATTGTATACAACTGATGAGCCACGTAGCACAAAGGAATCAAACTAGCAAGCCGCGAGGCCCAGTCTTCATGTCCAAGTTTCCAACCTGAAACGCCACCTGTTCTTTTTCTCCAGAGATGAGTTATTCTTCCACTTTATGTCCATCTTCATGTTGACCGCAGCTTTGTTTATTAAAGCAATATGTTATGTCATAAGTGATAGGAGCAGAATTAGGCCATTTGGCCCATCAAGTCTACTCTGCCATTCAATCATGGCTGTTCTATCTCCCTCCTAACCCCATTCTCCTGCCTTCTACCCGTAACCCCTGATACTACACTAATCAACAATCTATCTCTGCCTTCAAATTATCCACTGACGTCTGTGGCAATGAATTCCACAGATTCACCACCCTCTGACAAACAAAATTCCTCCTCATCTCCTTCCTAAAGGAAAGTTCTTTAATTCTGAGGCTATGACCTCTAGTTCTAGACTCTCCCGCTAGTGGAAACATCCTCTCCACATCCACTCTATCCAGGCCTTTCACTATTCAGTAAGTTTCAATGAGGTCCTTCCCCCCCCCCCCCCCCCCCCCCCATCCTGCTAAACTCCAGGAGTACAGGCCCTGTGCCATCAAATGTTAACCCACTCAGTCCTGGGATCATTCCTGTAAACCTCTGGACCCTCTCCAGAGCCAGCAGGTCCTTCCTCAGATCTGGTGGCCAAACTCCCACTGTCCCACACCACTGCCCTCCACAGTTGGTCAGTGAGATTGAGAAGCAAGTGTTCGATGACAGCCCATTCCTTTCAAGAGTCTTGGTGGTGAAAGGTCTTCACTTGCCCACAATCACTTGTTTCATCTTTGATCCTGGAGTGCAGGGTTGAGCACGAGCCTGACTCGTCTCATGGGTGGCCCAGGTTTGGAGTGTCTGGCTGGGTTTTCCCTGCAGATGTTTATTCATAAACCATGCGCGGGTTCCAGATGTGGCTCATATGTGTGCTGGGCAACGCCAAGGGCAAGGCTTGACACTGCACTTCTACTCAGCTTTGGGTAACTGGATCAAAGACGCAGTAAAAAATGATGCATGTGTGTGTGCCGAGAGATGCTTTTATTGAAAAGACTGAAAACCTTAGAAAACTCTATGAAGGGTGGACACAAGGAAATGCAGATGCTAGCTTGCAACAAAAAAAAAAAAACCCACTAAAGTGCTGGAGTAATTCAGCGGGCCTGGCAGCATCTCTGGGGAACATGGAGAGGTGACGTTTCGGGTCGAGACCCTTCTTCACACTTCAGGGATGATGCCTGACCCGCTGAGTTACTCCAGCGTCCTGTGTCTTTTCTTGGGAAACCAGCATCTGCAGTCCTTGTTTCTCTGTATCTGGAGAACATTTCTCTGGAGACGGAGGCGATTTCTTCAAGCCTGAATCTGAAGAAGGGCCTTGGCCTAAATAATAAAGAGTTTTGATGAGATGAACCCAGAGAATGGGGAAAGTCTGCTGGAGTGGTGTTTGTTAGCATTTATAATAAGCTAAATACATGGGGAGGATGGGAATAGGGTTTACTCACGGGCCATGACAGTGAGAAGATGCTGTGTGAAGCAGAAAGATCGCTATAGGACTATTTACCAAGTGCTTTAGTGCCATGTGTAATTCAACAACAGGGTCAGTGATCCAGTTATAGCTGAGTGTGTGTGTCGTCTGTGTGTCCGTCTGTCTGTGTGTGTGTGTCTCTGTCTGTATGTGTGTGTGTGTCTGTCTGTGTGTCCATCTATCTGTGTGTGTGTGTGTGTGTCTGTCTCTGTGTGCGTGTGTGTCTTTCTGTCTGTGTGTGTGTGTGTGTGTGTGTGTGCGTGTTCCTGCACAGCTCAGCTGATCATTAAATAGGCAAGAGTTTATTTTAATAGGTCTCTCGGAAAACCTGGCCTGGAATCTCCAGATCCTTTGCCTTCCGGGCTGTGTGGAGCAGGACAGCCCCAGGTCTTACCCGCTACTGTTTAGTGTACTGTACTCCAGTTAGGGGATGGGGCGGTACTCTTGGGGGGGGGGGGGGTGTAGTAAACTGATGGCAATGTTGTGGTTTGACAGTAGACACACAAAGCTGGAGTAACTCAGCATCTCTGGAGGGAGGTAATAGGTGATGTTTTGGGTCAAGACCCTTCTTCAGAGCGAGAGGCGGGGGATCTGAGAGTCAGTTGAGGGATCAGGGTGTCGTTGAGACTGTTCACAGGCTTCAAAACCAAGTGGAGATTCAGGACATTCGTCTTAGTTAAGTTTAGTTTATTGTCACATGTACCGGGAATAATGTTTAGAGCAAGAAAGCCAGTAAAGTTTGATCAAAGATAGTCCACCAGTGAGGTAGATAGTAGTTCAGGACCGCTCTCTGGTTGTGGTGGGATGGTTCAGTTGCCTGATAACAGCCGGGAAGAAACTGCCCCTGAATCTGGAGGTGTGCGTGCGTTTGTTTTCACACTTCTGTACCTCTTACCCGATGGGAGAGGGGGGAAGAGGGAGTGGCCGGGGGTGAGACTGGTTCGTGATGATGCTGCTGGCCTTGCCGAGGCAGCGTGAGGTGTAGATGGAGTCAGTGGAAGGGAGGTTGGGTTTGTGTGATGGTCTGGGTTATGTCCATAATTTGCTGCAGTCTCTTGTGGTCTTGGATGGAGCCGTTCCCAAACCTAGCCGTGATGCATCCGGATAAAATGCTGTCTGCGGCACATCTGTAGAAGTTGGGGAGATGCCGAACGTCCTTGGGCTTCTAAGGAAGTCGAGGCGTTGGTGTGCTTCCTTGGTCGTTGCTTCATTAAGGGCAGTCCAGGAGATGACGTTAGTAATATTTACTCCTGGGAATTTGAAGTTTTCAACTACCCGGCGCGTCAATGCAAACTGGGGTATGTGTGGCGGCAGCTTTGCTTCCTGAAGTCAATCACTGGCTCCTTAGTCTTGCAGCGTCCTTGCTCCTTTACCTTGCCGGGTCAGGCAGCATCTCTAGAGAAAAGGAATAGTTGACGTTTGGAGTTGAGACCCTTGTTCAGACTGAGCGTCAGGGGACGTGAGAGTCAGTTTGAGGGATCAGGTTGTCATTGAGTCTGTGTTCACAGGCACTGAGTCCAATCGCAGATTCACCAGAAGCCATTTCAGCTTGACTCTGTGCAATGTTGTCTTTCTAACTGCCCGTCAGCTGCTTGGATGCCAGTAGCTGCTCTGGCCATGGAGACATGCTTGCACGCCCTGGCCCAGTGGCGGGTTCCCCCATTCATCGTCTGCCACTATTCATCTGTGTCGTAATGATGGAATGGAGCTTTCCGCCTGAAGTCGTTCAGCTGGCTAAAGTCTTCCGCATTCTTATACTCTCAGCCCGCAATACAGGTTGCCTTTGGAAGTGCGATCGCTGGTCTCAGTGTGGTTAGATGCAGAGCAGTCACCTGGCCTAAGTTCTTGGTGCCTCGATTCCAGAGCAACAAGAAACTCTGAGATGAGGGAATGATGCTGCCCCACCACACAGTTATGTTGCCAATCCTTGCTCATTTGCGTGTCACAGCTCAGTTTGGAGAGGTTTTATATCTCGTTTTCACACCGTACCCTTCCATATCTCTACGTCTCCCTCTCCCCATAACTCTCGGTCTGAAGAAGGGGCTCGAACCGAAATGTCGCCCATTCCTACTCTCCGGCGATGCTGCCCGTCCCACTGAGTTTCTCCAACGTGTTGTGTCTGCCTTGGGTAAATCCAATGGCCAGCTTTATTCTGTCGCAGCCACGCGGGACTCGTCGAGAACAGAAGTCATAGCCCTACGCACATTAAAGAACATTTCCTCTTCAGGCCAAGTGACGAGTGACGACGAGAATTGTGTTTTGGGTGGCAATGGGTGGGTTATGGATATCATAGAGTGCCTATGCACAACACCGACTGGTCTCACAAAACCCCCCCCCGAAAGATGGCGATTTAAGTTATGTGAAGGCAGAGATCAATAGATGTGTTGATATCTAGCTGAGGTGATACTCAGCGATGCAGCGCTTAGTACACAGGATAGGCATATTGAGACAGCCTCAGGCCAGAGACGGTAGAGTGTCTAAGAGAAGATGCGTGACGAAGAGCGCCAGCGCAAGAAGGCCATGAGTGTGACCTGCAGAGAGAGTCAGCTTGAGGAGTGGCCAAATTGGCCGGGGGGTCAGAGATTCATGTACTGTCTTATAAGCGCTCTGTTCTACACCCTAGCTAACTCCGTAAGACACACGACTACAGAACAGTGACATATACTACGATATTCTGACTTTGGTGATTATGAACTCTCAAAACCAATACGCTGTCGTTCAACCACTCATGACACGGCACTGAGAACATCAAAGTGGCAAGAATCAACCCACACATCTCCTCGAGTACGCAACCTAAACCAGCGCACAGGTGCCGCGCCCCCTTCGCTCTCAACCAGGCGCTCCGCGAAACTTGCCCGCCCACCGGTCTACACCTGGGCCATACCCGGCTCCCCCCCCCCGAGGCCTATCTGCTGCGCATGTTCCCCTCAGCCGTGTTTTCTCCTCTCTCTCCTTCCTCCCCCCGGGCTATCACGTCCCTGCCTCTCTCTAGCCGTCCCCTCTGTCTCTTTCTAACACTATTGACTCTCTCTACGCTCGGCACTCGGACCAATACTACTCATTACACCGACCCGAGGACACACTCATGCGATTCCCTAGTTTAGCATATCCTCAAGATTGACACCAAAATTGCCTGGAACGTAACTCACGCAGTCAGCAGTACGTCTCTACGTCTGGCCGATCCACATCACCCCCCGGGAAGCTCTCCGGAGAAATATCGGATTCAGCTGACACATCCTTTGGCCGTCGGAATCCCCTTCTTTTCTCGTTCGATTCAAACCCTTCCGCTTCCCACTCCTGCTCCCTTACAGCGCTCGAAAACCTTACCTTCTATCTGAACCCATCAGCACCGTCCCATCTGCCAGTTGTATCAAACCACTTTCTTACAAACGCCGTTTGGGTCGTGGAAGGATCCGGGGGTAGGTAACTGGCACCAGTGCTCCTCCCCCCGAATAATATGCACCAACACTTCGGTCAGCCGCGCACACAGTAAACCCTGGCCTGACGAGATGTAGCGCAGCAGTTTCCTTCTTTTACAATCCCCT
Source organism: Okamejei kenojei (assembly GCA_035221665.1). Classification (NCBI taxonomy): domain Eukaryota; kingdom Metazoa; phylum Chordata; class Chondrichthyes; order Rajiformes; family Rajidae; genus Okamejei; species Okamejei kenojei. The sequence goes on from CM069172.1 coordinate 9,876,559, forward strand.
CCCATCGCTGACCTTACCCTCCTCTCTCCCCCTCGAAGCTACTCTTACAAGCGCGCCGCGCGACTAGTCCTCACAGTGACACAGCACCTCTATGGTCAAGCCTGACATCGGTTGCTGTCTGCTCGGTGACGTTTGTACCTTCTCCCGGGGTTTCTTAGACTTATCCATCCCACATCCCAATACGATTCGTACGGATGCGTCGGGACTCGTGGATCCATCGCAACAGTTGCAGATGCATCTTGTCTAGTCTTACCCTGACACAATCGAGAGAAAAACAGCCCTTCAGTCCACCAATCACCGTCCAATCGAGCATCGCACTACACTAGTTCTACACTCCTCCACACAAGCGGACCATATAACCTACAAAACCTCACGTCTTTGCATGGGGCGACGGGATCAAAAGTGGGGCACAGCGGATTAACTTGCAAACCCACGCAACAGCATCGGCTGGCAGGATGTACCTCGGATCTTGGTGCTCAAGGCAGCCAACCTCTAGCACAAGACCTAATGTGCATCAGAGTGTGCAAGGGAAGCACTGCGACTAGTCAGCATGGACGCGCTGGATAATGAAAGCGGCTCTTATTCTCTGGCTGCAAGCACTGTGTTGCAGAAGCCCCTCGACAACTCTCAATGCAAATGAGGGCAAAGATACTTTACGGGGCAGATCTGGGCAGAACTGAACGCTGTGGTGACATCCTGAGCAAAGGACATTTCTCAGCACGCTGCCGTACAACTCCTTTCGTTTGCTCAACCTGGGGATTACAGAACCAACACTGTATATGTCGCTGCCGTCCTCAGTTGCTGACTAGTTGCGCAGCGCAAGTCTGGCAGGGGGGTGGGGCAATGCTGGGCAAGATGGAGTTTGTCGTCATGACATATTCATTAGTATCATACAGGGTCGTGGTTGGGACGAGACGAGCAGCTAGTGCTCTTCTGGGTCGGTTAGACCACACTCCCTCTACACCGGACCACACGTCCGTACCATCGAGGCCGACGCCAGCATGGCCAGTGCGACGTCCCCGTCCACATGTAAATGGTAAACTACGATAGACACAGTCTGTAAAACAACCAGCGATGCGTAGCCCAAGTATGAGCACGTGACAGATCGACCCCGTCTGCACCTGTTGATCCGCCAGTCCGGGTTACCGACGACAGCTTCAGTGGTGGTGACCGAAAGTAGTGGCCTCTGGGTGCGACGCCTAGTCTGGGGGAAAAATGGAGGACCAAAGGCTTGGGTGGGGTTCCAGAAAGGCCCGCGGTAGTGCGCACGGGCAGGGTAACTGGTACAAGCCATGGACAGATGCCAACAACGGGACGGCTGGGGGGGGGGGGGGTGGTTAGCTTTTGTAAAGCGGAGAACAGATGCCTATAAAAGTTTTACACGAGCACAAAGAACAAAGGAAGGGGGAGGAATCAGTTTCAGGGTGCGCCCCGGCTGGTCCGGGCCGCGGTACCCCCCCATCACGAACACCCCCCCGCCAGACACACAGCGAGCTCCGGAAGTCTGACCGCCCAGAACGATGCATGGGGACTGTGCTTCTGGGGGTGCAATGGGCGCCTCCGCGCCCCCCTCTCTCTCGCGTCCTCCTCATCGCCCGACGGGGAAGCTGTGTCGGTCGCCGGCATCGACTAGGGGGGGATTTTATCTCCTCAACGGAGATCAGCGCCGGGGGGGAATGGCCGGGCCCCCGCTGGTACGGGTGATGATTGGCTCAGGGCGATCGACAGCCGTGCGGAGAATGCTCTGTCGGCGCCCGAGAGTGGTCTTACGGTCGGTCAATGACCGTCCCCCACCCGCGCCCACGAATTACGAAAACAGTACGAGCAATGGCAGTCTCCGCAAGTCCGGGCGTAGACCACATGACCTCTCTCCAGGCCACCTCTGCTGCTCTGGCTCAGCCGCATCCTCAGCGTCTCCCGCGCCCAGTCACTTATGCTCGTCCAGTTCCTCCCCAATCTCATAGCGGGCTACTGATACGTTGAGCCACGCCACTCGCGTCTCAGTTCAGATCCTAGCGCCCCGTTCCCTGCTGCCCGCCTCTGTGATACTGGTCGCTGGAGAGAGAAGGGACAAACCGTCTGCTCATCCTGAGAAAGATGGCAGCGGTCCGGAATGGTTTGGGCGGCCGCCGGCTTCCTGCGGCGGTCCCGAGGGGACCCTCGGTTCGGGGAGAGAAGCAAGGGAAGACATCGCTATGGTCGGGGGGGAGAGAGGCGAGCGGGAATGCGGTAATGGGCTACGGTGAGAATACCCGGGCCTGGCCAGTAGCAAGCTATCGCTAGGTTAGTCGCCTTAGTCAGCGGGGGGCTCGAGAGAGACAGCTTGCATACTTAAGGGGCGATGTCCCCCCCGCCTTGTGTACGGGGGCCGCTCCGAGCAGGGGGGTCAACATGGGGTGAGATCGAGCACCTCTTTGACGGCGCACCCAGCAAGGGGGCGGAATCCGGTGACACTCAGGGCGCTGGTGGGGAGGCGGGAGATTGGGGGGGGCCTGGCGGGCGCTCTGCCGAGGAGTAGGTAGAAAGGGGGGGGGCGTCTCTCCAACAGGAGGCGTCCTGGAGCGCCGGGGGGAGCCCAGGTGGCTGTTGAGGGCAGCGGGAGGCCCCTTCTGGGGGTGAGCGACCGCCCCAGGGGGGATGTGGAGACGGCGAAGGCACGCATCCCGCGGGGGCGAAATGGGGCATCACGGCGGGCGATGAGGGGTATGAATCGGGTCAATCGCGGGGGCAATGCGCTCTACGCCTTACCCCCCCTTTTGGATGCTAAAGGATGTTTTATTTTATTTTTTTTGCTACTCCTCGCTGAATTACCATATACAGAATACCAAGCATCTCTTTTGCCAACCGCTACCGGGTCGCCCCAGTCCCTGCGGGTCAGAATTCGTCCCATGCGGCCGAGGGCCCACGCCATCCGCCAGACCGGGTCTGGTGGCGAATGGCTTCGAGAGCCTCCGGCGCATCGTACATCGATTCGTCAACTAGGAGATGATCCATGGGTACATATTCGGCCACATAAAGAGCGCGTGAGGGCCGGTTAAACGGCGGTGTAGCGTCACAACACTGCTTGGCACCAACAGACGCTTGAGCGGGACTTATGCGGAATCGGTCGCGGAATGCGTAGGGGAGGAGGATGGAATGGTCTTCGGAAGAGGTAGACGGGAGGTGGGAATCGTCGGCATGCGGATCCCCCGAGAGTAGGGCATGGTAACGCAAACGTTAAAACTGGTGCGGGTAGTTGCGAGGAGGGGGAATAGGGCTGCGGGGCAGGAGCGTCGGAATGGTCGGGGCATGACGGAGGTCGCGCAATGGTCCCGGCCGTGGAGCGGGCGAAGGGATACCTCTGTTCGTGTGAAGTACAGGGAGTGGGATGGGTCGGGGAGCGGGTAGGGTACAATGAGCCGGGGTCGTAACGGGCTAGAATGCGTCGTGAGCGATCCCGAGGGGAGTGAACGGCTCATCCCCACCTGGCTTCTCGACCCACTCAGGGGGGAGAAACTGGCTCCAGTTGTCCATGGTGACACGAGTAGCTGCGCACTCCCCCCCTCGTAGTGATCGTCCAATGAAGCTCCCTTGCATCTTGCAGTGCGGCAGGTCACCAAGTCTCCCCTTCAATCTCCTCCCACATCTCACTCTCACCTCCAATCATCTCCCTTCTTATCCATCTCCTCATATTCCCCTCTCTCTCTCTCACATCATCCATCATCTCGCGCTCCTCTCCCACTTCCTCATGACGGACAGTGCTGAGACCGCCCTGCAGAGGCGGGGTAATGTCCTGACGATCGTGATCACACCCCACATTGATCCAGTCCCGCACCGGGGGACATGGCTCGGGACCGGGGAGGCCGCATGCCAGAGAAGCGGGGAATGTCGCCCCCACACACCCAAGCTCCTCCCCTCTGTGGGCGAACTGGCTATTGGTGACACAAACGGCATTGGGGGCATGGGAATTAAGCTTGGGAGGGGGGTGATGTGAGACAGGGACATGACCCCGCGCTCACCTACTCCGTGTCTTCGAGGACTGGCTGCGACGAGACGGCTACCAACTGTGGTGAAACTTCCAGGAGCGACAGGGTAAGGGAACGGCAAGTTTTGCGGGGGTAAGAAAGTGGGGGGGGGGGTCCAGATCACACCTTCAAGTGAACTTAAAAAGAGGCACGGACTGAAAGTCTTGGAAAGGAACTGCGAGGCAGAAGGAAAAAAGACAACTCCTTTGGTTAGTGCAATAATCCAATGCTGATTTAGGTGACGAGAGTCCGTTCTTCCAACTACAATCCACTTAACACACAGGACATTCCAGAAGAGTTACTCCACATCATATCTCATCTCTTCTTACATTCTTGTTCAAAACCCCTCTAACTATTCACCCCAATACTCTATCCACTCACATCGTTCCAACATCAACTTGCAATGATACTACATACCTCGTTCCTAGCTCGGCCATTGCGTGAACATTCCGCCCTCTCAAATCACGCTCCCGCCGTATCACCCGTCCGCATCGCACCGATGCATCAAGCGGGTGTCTAGGACCCCACTCTCTTCTCTCAAAATGGCCAACACTTCGCTCCGTGCTCACCATTCTTCTCTCCCCCCCCCTTCAGTGTCCCCCACCTCCCCCCCCCCTCTCTCCCCCTCTCTCCCCCCCCTCTCTCCCCCATCTCTCCCCTCACTCCCCCTCTCATCCCCCCTCTCCATCTCCCCCCCCTCTCCCCCTCTCTCCCCTCCCTCCCCTCCCCCCTCCCTGTCTCTGCCTTCACCTCTTATTACAGCAATCCATGGTCCTTCGCTATAGAGAAAAAGGAGAGCATGAATGAAGGAGTGAACGTGGACAAGGACAAGAAGAAAGGGGAAATAATATGTATAGATGATTGACCTTCCCCGCTGCCCTCTGCATCAGTTTGTGTTTATATTTTAATTTTGAGCGACAAAACACAAGGCTAAAAGACATCCTTTGTGTGTTTTTGCCCCGGGTGTGTGTGTGAGAAGGAGGGCAAAGGTGGGTACGTGGCACTCGGGGGGACCCCCCCCCCCCCCCCCTCTCCCCTGCTTCCAGCTGCCCCAATGCCCAGAGGCAGCAGAGTTGGACCGTAAGCTAGTGGCGGGCACAGTGATTCTCCCTGCCACGCATCATCTCTAGCTCAGCGGTTGCAGGAAGGCTGGATTCGTCTCCATTCCCGAAACTTTTTCCATCTCTCCCAGCCGAGAGGCGAAGGAACACTGGTGTAATCTAAACAAAGCCAGTCTGGTGCTGAACTGGGCAGACAGGAGCAAGCCCCTGCACCCTGCACCGTCAGCCCAGCTCACACAGCAGCAGCTTGATGGGGGGGGGGGGGGGGGGGGGGCTCTGTTAGTTCTCAACCCCCTCCTCTGCTGGCAACTGTATATGGTCTGTTTATCCATGGGCTCCACCCATGGGCAGGGAGAGCGCAAGGACTAGCGGGTGTGTAGGTGACCACGGCAATGAGAGGCCGGGCACTGCCACATCACTGGGGGCATGTGCGATGGGACCCTCTGTAAATTGCCTCCTTTAGCTTCTCTCTCTCACTCTCTCTCTCTCCTGCGCTCTCTCTCTCGCGTGCTCTCTCTCCCTCTCGCTCTCTACTGTGGACTGGAGATGGGGCTTGTGAAGTTGGGGTAGGGGTCAGATAGACGGCACTCTAAATCCTGGCAGCAGGGTCAAGTACTGCAGCTTTAAATTACATTTGCCTTCTCAAACCTTGCACGACGACAACTATTTATATCCTAGCCCCGTTTCACTCGAGTGTACAGAAGCTGTGGCTCAGAATAACTCCAGCATAACACTTATGGCCCCCTGCGTCCAATCTATCCTTGTGCCTGCCTGGCCTTGATTTGCTCATTTCACCATTGGTGGCCATGTTAGAGCAACTTAGCTGCTCCAGCAGACCTCTGGCCTGCCAGCGTGGCACCTTGTGTAAAGTTAAGTTGCACGTCCAGTGGCCTCCTGAGTTGTGGAATGGTGGGAGTAGGGTGGCCTATTCTGACAGTGGGGAAGGCTGGGCCCGTGACAGTTCTGTGCCACCTGCGTTCTCCGTGACTCCTGTAACCCCAGGATGTCGTCGCTTTCTTGCATCCATCTCCCATCCCGGGAACGGCATTAATCCGTTCACCGCCAGCGCGGGGCAAAAAACCGCTTCCAAAAGGGGGAAAAAAATGTGTTCTTTAAATTATGTCTGCGTAATATTCTGTTTCAGCCGACATCTATTACTTAATATCCTTTGTTTTAAAAGAATATTTTGAAGATTTTTTTTTTCATTAAAGTTTTTTTTGTTACCCGTTTGAACTTGCATCCGCTGTGCATTGTTCCTGAACTGAATCGCTGGTCGGATCCGAGCTCTCCCAACCTCCGCGAGCGTGCAATCCCACCCTCACTGAGCCGCCGGCGAGGGGAAAGCGCTGGCGTTCGCGCTCCACCGAGTGTTAGGGCACCGGACGTGTGTGACGTGTAGTGTTAGGGCACGTCACATCAATTTCCCTCTTGGGATAAATAAAGTTCTATCATATCGTACGTTCTACTCCTTCTCATGCTGACCAAATAGACTTGATGTATATGCAAATGTCCAAAAACTAAAATGCAGGGAACTAAAGCGGGGGGGGGGGGGGGTGCGCCGGGGCGGGGGGGGGGGAGGGGGGGCGTTTTTAAGAATGCCTATTCCTTCGCTCCATAGATGCTGCCTCACCCGCTGAGTTTCTCCAGCATTTGTGTCTACCTTTGATTTTCCAGCATCTGCAGTTCCTTCTTAAAAACAAAGTATTATCAACGGGAAGAAGGTAGAGGAGCTTGAAACTAGGTTCAGGAGCAGCTTCCCTACAGCCATCAGGCTATTCAACGTGACAACCTCCAAATAAGCTCTGAACTACATACCGTGCCCTCCATAATGTTTGGGACAAACGCCCATCATTGATTTATTTGCCTCTGTACTCCACAATTTGAGATTTGTAATAGAAAAAAACCACATGTGGTTAAAGTGCACATTGTCAGATTGTAATAAAGGCCATTTTTATACATTTTGGTTTCACCATGCAGTAATTACAGCAGAGTTTATACTAAACGCGACTACTCTCATTTACGTGACTTTGCTGTGTCCCAAACATTATGGTGCCCTGAAATGGGGGGACTATGTATAAACACAACTAATTTTTTTTTTCCCCCCCACCCCCCCATGGTGAAACCAAAATGTATAAAAATACCCTTTAATAAAATCTGACAATGTGCACTTTAACCACACGTGATTTTTTTCTATTGCAAATCTCAAATTGTGGAGTGCAGAGGCAAATAAATAAATGATGAGTCTTTGTCGCAAAGATTATGGAGGGCACTGTATGTCCTCTGGTTCTCGATTTCCCCTACTCCGTGCAGGAAAACTTTCCCAATCTAAAGATGCTGCCTCACAGCGCTAGAGACCCGGGTTTGATACTGATCACGGCTGCTGTCCATACAGAGTTTGCATGTACTCCCTGTGACCGCGTGGGTTTCTTCCCGGGTGCTCCGGTTTCCTCCCACATCCCAAAGACGTGCGGGTTTGCAGGTTAATCGGCCCTCTGTAAATCGCCCCCCCAGTATGTAGGGAGTGGATGAGAAAGTGGGATAACATAGAACAGATGATCAGCGTGGGCCAAAGGGCCTCTTACTGTGCTGTACCAATAAATTAAAACTAAACTGCAGGCAAGAAATATCAATGCGCACTGACGCCACAAGAGATAGGAGTGTTTAATTGTCACGTGTACCGACAATGGTCAATAAAATTCTGCAGCTCCACAGATAATATTTAATAATCACATATACAATAAACAAATGACAGTAATACTAGGAAACCAGAAAAATGCAAACAGGAAACGGGTGGCATTGGTGGCGCATCCTTCCCCAGATGCGGGGCCCAGAATTGCTCACAATATTCCAGATGCTGCCTGACCAGCGCCCTATAGTGCTTCTATTACACCCCTGTCGTTGTGTACGAGCCCTCTTTAAATAAATTAGTTTGTGTTCTTTACTACCGATTCAACTTGCAGATTAACTTTTTGGGGAATCGTGTTTTAATATCAGAAACACCATATTGTCAGTCTGCAGAATCTTTAAAATCAATGAATTTAATCAATTAATAAGAAGGAATGAGCCCAAATAGTTGTTATGCAGTGCACCACCACCACAGTCTAAAGTCATAAGGTCACAGTGGGGAAACAGGCCCTTCGGCCCAAATTGCCCCGTCTACATGAGTCCCAACTGCCCACATTTGGCCCATATCCCTCCTGTCCATGTACCTATCTAAATGTCATTTAAACGTTGTTATCGTACCTGCCTCAACTTCTATATCGGTGAGACCAAGCGGAGGCTTGGCGATCGTTTCGCCGAACACTTCCGCTCGGTCCGCAATAACCAACCCGACCTCCCGGTGGCTCAGCACTTCAACTCCCCCTCCCATTCCGTATCCGACCTCTCGGTCCTGGGCCTCCTCCACGGCCAGAGTGAGCAACACCACAAGTTGGAGGAACAGCACCTCATATTCCGCTTGGGGAGTCTGCATCCTCTGGGCTTGAACATTGAATTTTCTCAATTCTGTTAACCCTTGCTGTCTCCTCCCCTTCCCACCTCTCCCTCAGCCCTCGGGCCTTGGCATTCCCTCTATCTCTATCTCCCTCCCCCACCCTAGTCGCACCAGCTTCTCATTTTCACACCACAAATGGCTTGTTCCCTTTATCATCGATACTTTTTTGCATATCCTTCATTCATTGTTCTTTATCTCTCCACATCACCGTCTATATCTCTCGTTTCCCTGATCCCTGACCAGTGTGAAGAAGGGTCTCGACCCGAAACGTCGCCTATCTCCTTCGCTCCTTAGATGCTGCTGCACCCGCTGAGTTTCTCCAGCCTTTTGTGTACCCTACCTCCTCTGGCAGCTCGTTCCATACACTCTGGATAAAAGACTCTGCATTCACCATATCTATTCCCCCTCATGGTGTTATACACCTCTATAAGATCACCACTCAGCCTCCTGAGCTCCAAGGAATAGAGTCCCAGCCTGACCATCTCACGACAGAGAAATTCTGTGATCAACGAACATTTTAAAACGTATATCAACTGCATGGGCCATGAGTGTTGGAGAGCTGGGGCTGAGGGAGGGATGGAAGCAGGTGCGGACGGGGAGCCGGGGCTGGCGAGTGTTTGCTGGGCTGGCGAGTCGCTCGCTGCAGCTCCGGCCATGGAGCAGCCTCAGTGCAAGAGTCCCGGGCCGTCCGAGGAGTCGGAAGCCTTGCTCCGTGGCGTGAGAGTCTGTGCCGAATTCGCCCAGGTGACCGGCATGGACCAGGCTGCGGCTCGCTGCATCCTGGAGGACAACCAGTGGCTGCTGGAAGTAAGTACCAAGCACTGGGTAGAAACGGTGGCAGATAGTGGACTTCAAATGGGGGTGGTTGGAGAAAGCGTCCTGTTTGCCTGCTAGATTTTCACTGACTGTAACTGCAGGAAAAATGTTCCCGATGTTGGGGGAGTTCAGAACCAGTTTAAGAATAAAGGATAGGCCAGTTAGGACTGAGGTGAGGACAAACTTTTCCACCCAGAGAGTTGTGAATCTGTGGAATTCTCTGCCACAGAAAGCAGTGGAGGCCGATTCACTGGATGTTTTCAAGAGAGAGTTACATTTAGCTCTTGGGGCTAGCGAAATCAAGGGATATGGGGGGAAAAAAACAGGAAAGAGGTACTGATTTTAGATGAACAGCCATGATCATATTGAATGGCAGTGCTGGCTCGAAGGGCCGAATGGCCTATTCCTGCACCTATGTTCTGTTTCTATGCTTGAGTATATGGCAATAAAACTCGACCACTTGATTTTGAAGCATTCATGCATGGTGGAGGTATAATGTAGTCATAGATGATTCAGTGTGAAAACAGGCCCTTCACTACTTGCCCACACCCGCCAACATGTCCCAGCCACACTACCTGCTTTTGGTCCATATCCCTCCAAACCTGGCCTATCCATGTATCAGTCTAACTGTTTCTTAAATGTTGGGGTAGTCCCAGCCTCCTCTGGCAGCGTGCTCCACACACCCTCCACCCTTAAAAAGTTACCTCTTAAAAATACTTCAAACAAAAAAGATTGAAATCGTACTTCTACGATGCACTAAAACATGATTTTAATACATCAAATTTGACCAACACCACGGCCAAACTGAGGCCTCGAGTACGCGGGGACTACTCTCGAGCATGAAGGAGAGTTACAAAGACCTCCTAGGAGCTCGTGTCGACCGTGCTGAGAGTTTGAGTCGAGGGCAAACTCGTCAGAACTCGAGGATTAGGTCGCCCAAGTGGGACAGCCCCTTTATTCCAGGTTTTTGTGTCTATCTTCGCTTTAAACCAGCATCTGCAGTTCCTTCTTACACACTATCCATGTACCTGTCTAGATTGGGTGAACGCACGGAGATTTTCCAGACCCAACACGTCCCACCCCGGTCATTCCTCCTTCTCCCCGCTCCCGTCCGGCAGAAGGTACAGAAGCTTGAAAGCGCGCACCACCACACTCAGGAACAGCTTCTTCCCCCTCTGTTATCAGGCGTCTGTGGCATTCTCTGCCTCAGAGGGCGGTGGAGGCCGGTTCTCTGGATGCTTTCAAAGAGAGAGCTAGATAGGGCTCTTAAAGATAGTGGAGTCAGGGGATATGGGGAGAAGGCAGGAACGGGGTACTGATTGGGGATGATCAGCCATGATCACATTGAATGGCGGTGCTGGCTCGAAGGGCCGAATGGCCTACTCCTGCACCTATTGTCTATTGTATTTTCTGAATGGTGCTTGCATAAGCTAGGGTATTGTCCAATTCACCTCTACCCCATTGCGGACATTGGACTTTGTCTCTGGAACTGGTGCGCTACAATGCGGAGAACTATTAAGGATAAGGGAGAAATCTTTTAGGACCGAGATGAGAAGATCATTTTTCACAGAGAGAGTGGTGAGTCCCTGGAACTCTCTGCCACAGAAGGTAGTTGAGGCCAGTTCATTGGCTATATTTAAGAGGGAGTTAGATGTGGCCCTTGTGGCTAAAGGGATCAGGGGGTATGGAGAGAAGGCAGGTACGGGATACTGAGTTGGATGATCAGCCATGATCATATTGAATGGCGGTGCAGGCTCGAAGGGCCGAATGGCCTCCTCCTGCACCTATTGTTTTTGATTCTATGATATCCTGCACTGTATCTTCCCCTGTGGTACATGAATTTAATTTGATTGTGTTTACGTATATGGTGCCTGAAGAAGGGTCCCGGCTCGAAGCGTCGCCTATTATTTTTCTCCAGAGAAGCTGCCTGACCCGCTGAGTTACTCCAGCATTTTGTGTCCATCTTCAGTGTAGCATTGTCTGATCCGTTTGGAGAGCATGTGGGACAAAGTTCTCTGCTTGCCTTAGTATACGTCCAGTCAAGTCAAGTCACTTTTATTTCTGTAGCACATTTAAAAAACAACTCTCGTTGGCCAAAGTGCTTTACATTGGTATAAGAATAGTATAACAAACAACAGTGGTTCATGGATTAAATACAAACAGCACCGCATACATATAGCCCTCGCTCAGCGGACGGCAAGAAAGGCTTGGGAGCAGAGATGAGTTTTTAGTCTCGACTTAAAGGAGTGGATGGAGGGGGCAGTTGTGATGGGAAGAGGGATGCTGTTCCACAGTCTAGGAGCTGCAGCCGCAATCATAGTGATACAGTGTGGAAACAGGCCCTTCAGCCCATCTTGCCCACACGGCCAACATGCCCCAGCTACACTAGTCCCACCTGCCTGCGTTTGATCCCATATCCCTCCAAACCTGTCCTATCCATGTACCTGTCCAACTGTTTCTTAAACCTGATATCGGCCTCGTGGGATAGACCCTGCCATAAAGTAAGTATGTAAGTAAGTAGGTTTATTGGCCAAATATTCACATACAAGGAATTTGCCTTGGTGCTCCGCCCATGGCGTGGGAATAACAAATCTAGGAGAGGGTTTGGGGAGGGAGAGTAGTAGCGTTTGGGGAAGTGTCAGTGGTGGCGACAGAGGAAGCACCTTCGCATCGCGCCTAGATCCTGGAGTCTCTCCGTCCCAAAGGCCTGTTTCCCAAAATGGCATCCATCTGACCGATATTCTCTGGAGTCAACTGCTGGAGGACCTGGGTGGTGGAAGAACAAAGGCACGTTAGCGCAGAGTGAAGGGGAAAGGGGAGGTGCAACGAGACCTGGGTGTCCTTGTACATCAGTCACTGAGAGTAAGCAAGCAGGTACAGCAGGCAGTGAAGAAAGCCAATGGCATGTTGGCCTTGGAGCGAGAGGATTTGAGTTTGGGAGCAAAGAGGTCCTTCTGCAGTTGTACAGGGCCCTGGTGAGACCACACCTGGAGTATTGTGTGCAGTTTTGGCCCCCTAGTTTGAGGAAGGACATTCTTGCTATTGAGGGAGTGCAGCGTAGGTTCACCAGGTTAATACCCGGTATGGCGGGACTGTCATATGATGAAAGAATGGGTCGACTGAGCTTGTGTTCACTGGAATTAAGAAGGATGAGAGGGGATCTTATAGAAACGTATAAAATTCTTAAAGGATTGGACAGGCTAGATGCAGGAAACAAATTCCCGATGTTGGGGGAGTTCAGAACCAGGAGTCACAGTTTAAGAATAAAGGATAGGCAAGTTAGGACTGAGATGAGGACAAACTTTTTCACACAGTGAGTTGTGAATCTGTGGAATTCTCTGCCACAGAAGGCAGTGGAGGCCAATTCACTGGATGTTTTCAAGAGAGAGTTCGATTTAGCTCTTGGGGCTAAAGGAATCAAGGGATATGGGGAGAAGGCAGGAACGGGGAACTGATTGTGGACGATCAGCCATGATCACATTGAATGGCGGTGCTGGCTCGAAGGGCCGAATGGCCTACTCCTGGTGGCGCAGCAGAGACCCGGGTTCGATCATGACCACAGGTGCTGTCCGTACGGAGTTTGTACGCTCTCCCCGTGACCTGCGTGGGTTTCCTCCGGGTGCTCCGGTTTCCTCCCACACTCCAAAGACGTGCGGGTTTGTTGAGTAAAAATGATTTGGTAAAAATGTCAAATTGTCTCCTTGTGTGTGTAGGATAGTGTTAATGTGCGGGGATCGCCGGTCGGCGTGGGCCGAGGGGTCCGCTGCCGCTTTGTATCTGATCTGAGGAAGGACGTGCCGGCTCTGGAGAGGGTCCAGAGGAGATTTACAAGATCGATCCCAGGAACGAGTGGGTCAACATACGACGAGCGTTTGCCGGCGCTGGGCCTGTACTCACTCGAGTTTAGAAGGATGAGGGGGGACCTCAATGAAACTTACCTAATCGTGAAAGGCCTGGATAGAGCGGATGTGGAGAGGATGTTTCCGCTAGTGGGAGAGTCTAGGACCAGAGAGCACAGCCTCAGAATTAAAGGACGCTCTTTTAGGAAGAAGATGAGGAGGAATTTATTTAGCCAGAGGGCGGTGAATCTGTGGAATTCTTCGCCACAAACGGCTGTGGAGGCCACAAGTCAGTGGATATTTTGAAGGCAGAGATAGATAGATTCTTAATTCGTATGGGAGGCAGACAAAAATGCTGGAGAAACTCAGCGGGTGAGGCAGCATCTATGGAGCGAAGGAATAGGTGACGTTTCGGGTCGAGACCCTTCCTGAAGAAGGGTATTCCTGAAGAGTATTCCTGAAGGGTATTCCTGAAGAGTATTCCTGAAGACGGGTCTCGACCCGAAACGTCACCTATTCCTTCCTGAGGAAGGGACTCGACCCGAAACGTCACCTATTCCTTCGCTCCATAGATGCTGCCTGACCCGCTGAGTTTCTCCAGCGTTTTTGTCTACTTTTGACTTTTCCAGCATCTGCAGTTCCTTCTTGAAGATTCTTGATTAGTGCGGGTGTCAGGGGTTATGGGGAGAAGGCAGGAAAATGGGGTTGAGAGGGAAAGATAGATCAGCCAGGATTGAATGGTGGAGTAGACTCGATGGGCCGAACGGCCTAATTCTGCTCCTATCACTCCTGACCTAATGACATGACAATGGAAGGCTTTGTTCCCATGACAACTTCATGACAAATTCATAGTGAAAGGAGTTGAGTATAGGAGCAGGGAGGTTCTACTGCAGTTGTACAGGGTCTTGGTGAGGCCTCACCTGGAGTATTGCGTACAGTTTTGGTCTCCTAATCTGAGGAAAGACATTCTTGCCATAGAGGGAGTACGGAGAAGGTTCACCAGACTGATTCCTGGGATGTCAGGACTTCCATATGAAGAAAGACTGGATAGACTCGGCTTGTACTCGCTGGAATTTAGAAGATTGAGGGGGGATCTATAGACCCCCCACTTACAAAATTCTTAAGGGGATTTTGGACAGGCTAGATGCAGGAAGATTGTTCCCGATAATGTCCAGAAACAAGAGGGTCCACACAGTTTAAGGATAAGGGGGAAGTCGTTTTAGGAACAGAGATGAGAAATAATTTTTATCACTGAGTGTGGTGAGTCTGTGGGAATTCTTAAGGGGTTGGACAGGCTAGATGGAGGAAGATTGTTCCTGTGTTGGGGAAGTCCGTAAAAGGGGTCACAGTTTAAGGATAAGGGGAAATCTCATTTAGGACCGAGATGGGAAAACATATTTCCACAGAGAGCGGTGAATTGTGGAGCGAATTCTCTGCCACAGGAGGTAGTTGAGGCCAGTTCATGGGTAATATTTTGAGGGAGTTTAGATGTGGCCCTTGTGGCCTAAAGGGATCAGGGGGTTATGGAGAGAAGGCAGGTACGGAATACGAGTTGGATGATCAGCCATGATCATATTGAATGGCGGTGCAGGCTCGAAGGGCCGAATGGCCTCCTCCTGCACCTATTGCCTATGTTTCGTGTCTGGGCCGGGGCTGTTTTGTATGAGGGCCGCTATGTTAGACACTGTATGGATGCGCCCCAGTGGGATCGGTGCGGGGGAGGTCTTGTATAACGTGGAGTTCAGTGTGTGAGTTGATTAGTATCGCGCAGCTTTCTCCTGGAGTGGAGGGGTGGGGGGAGGTTACTGGTGGGGGTGGTCTCGGTAGTTTGGTTACAGGCCCGGCGGCCCCTCAATAGGCGGCGCCGACCGGCCGATCCCCGCACACACGCGTTCCTTGAGTACTCATGCCAGGGGATTCATTTACAGATGAAGACTGACCACTAAATCCCGCACGTACGTATGACAGGTATGGGTCGACGAATGGGCTCGCTTTGTGTTCTCTGGAATTTAGAAGGATGAGACCCCCCCCCCCCCCCCCCCCCCCCCCCGGGAAATACCCCCACACTAAGCCACACCCACCCCTCATAAAAATTTTAAAGCGACCCCCCCCCCCCCCGGGCTACTGTAGTTTTACAGAGCCCGTTGAGACCAACTGGAGTATTGTGCGCTGATGTTTTGGTCTCCTAATTTGTTTAAGGAAGACATTCTTGCTATTGAGGGAAGCCAGCGTAGGTTCGCAGGTTAATTACCAGGATGGCGGGACTGTCATCTGCTGAGAGAATGGAGCGGCTGGCTTGGATTCCTGGAATTAAGGAAGGATGAGAGGGGATCTTATTGAAACATATAATATTCTTAATGGATTGGCAGGCTGGATGTAGAACAATGTTCCCCATGTTGGGGGGAGTCCAGAACCAGGGGTCACAAAGTTTAGAATAAAGGGGATCGGCGTTTAGGACTGAGCGAGGAAAAGCTTTTACACCCAGAGAGTTGTGAATCTGTGGAAATCTCTGCACTGAAGGCAGTGGAGGGCCGATTTCACTGGATGTTTTCAAGAGAGAGATAGATTTTGTCTAGGGCTAACGGAATCAAGGGATTTACGGGGAGAACGGCAGGACTGGGACTGATTGTGGATGATCAGGGCATGATCACCATTGATGGCAGTGCTGGCTCGAAGGGCCAAAATGCGACTCCTGCGCCTATTGTCTATGTTTCCATCTGTTTGGAAAGTGTGGGAGGGGAAACCGGAGCAACAGGGGAGATTACACAGCGGTCACGGGGAGAACGTGCAAACTCCGCTCAGGCAGCGCCGAGATCAGGATTCCCCCAACTCTGTACGCCTACTCTCCCCCCACCCCCCTTCTAATCTCGCACTCCAAACCCCTGGGCCTCCCCCTTGCACTCACTCTCCACCCTTCCCCCACTCCCCCCCCCCCCACCGAACTCACCAATGGCCAGCTGGGCGAGGGTTGCAGGGTGCAAGCCAGTTGCTCGGCGATTGGCTGCAGCTGCCTTGAGCTGGCTGCAGT
>CM069172.1:9897166-9937166 GCA_035221665.1 Okamejei kenojei
GTTTCTACAGCAATTATTAGCAAAAGGATAACGAGGGATAAAATTGACTCATATTGAGAACCAGAATGGACAGCTATCTGCAGAGCCAAAGAATGGGGAGATATTGGAACAATTTATTTTCTTCGGTAGTCACCAGGAGAAGGATGTTAATGGAAAGAGTAGATAGCTATGGAACTATGAGATTCAAAGAGGAGGAAGTACTGAACACTTTTAGATAATTATAAAAGTGGATAGAGAGATAGTATTACAGATATACCCCTAGGACATTAGGGAAGTTAGTGAAATAAAATAGCAGGAGCTATACCAGAATATTTCAAAGTCATTAGAAACGGAATAGTGCCGTAGGATTGGCGTACTTGGCATGTTGTTTCCACTTGTTTAAAAATGGTTCAAAAAGAAAAAACCTAGCAATTATAGACCTGAGTAGTTTTGACGTCAGTGTGGGCCAATTAAAGGAAAGGATACTTAGAGATAATATATCGATAGCATACTGATAAACTGCATCTGATCAGGAACAGTCAACATGGAGTTGGGCCTGGAAGATCATGATTGACAAACTTCTTGAATTTTTTTGAAGCGTAACTAGGGAAATTGATGAGGGTAAAGGCCGTGGATGTTGTCTATATGGAATTCAGTAAGGCCTTTACAAGATCCCCATGAACGTTGTTAAGAAGGTTCAATCTTTGGGTGTTAATGGCGAGTAGCATGATGGATTCAACAGTGGCTGAAGGGAGATGTCAGAGAGTAATGGTGGATGGCTGTTTGTCAGGTTGGAAGCCGTGACCAGTGGGTGCCTCAGGGATCTGTGTTGGTCCCACTGTTTTGTTTGTCATGTACATCAATATGGATGATGGGTGGAAAATTGGATACGTAAAGTATGCAGATTATACTAAGATTAGGTGGTGTGTGGATAATGAGTAGATTTTCAAAGTCAAACAGAGAGATTTGGCCATTTGAAGAGTGGGTGAAAGATGGCAATGAGATTTAATGCTGTTAAGTGTGAAGTGCTACATCTTTGCAGGACAAATCAAAATAGGACGTACAAGGTAAATGTATGGAATTGGAGGAATGCTGCGGAACAGAGGGATCAGAAATAACTCTTGATAGTTCCCTTAAGGTGGAATCGCATGTAGATAGGGTGGTAAAGAAAGCCTTTGGTGTGCAGGGCCTTTATAAATCAGAGCATTGAATATAGGAGTCGGGAAGTATGTTCAAATTGTACAAGCATTGGTAAGACCCACTGGAGTATGTGTACAAATTGGTCGCCTAGTAATAGGAAGATGTACAACAAAATCGAGAGCGTACAGAGAGATTTACAAAATGTTTCCGGAGGGTTCCAGCATCTATGTTACAGAGAAAGTTGAACAAGTTAGGTCTTTATACTTTGGAGCGCAGAAGGTTAAGGGGGGGACTTGATTGAGGTCTTTTAACTGATGAAAGGATAGACAGAGTTGACGTGGGATAACGTTTTTCCCATTGAGGGTAGGGAAATTCAAACAAGAGGCCATGACATGAAATTAAGGGACAGAGGATTCGGGGTAACGTGAAGGGGGAACATCCTTACTCAGAGGTGTGGCATGTTGGAATGAGCTTCCAGCGAAGTGGTGGTGGCAGATCCGATTTTAACATTTAAGAGTAAAGTGGAATAGGTATATGGGACTGAAGGGAATGGAGGGGTATGGGTCTGAGTGCAGGTAGATGGGACTAGGGGAAAACAAATGGTCGGCACGGACTGGAAGGGCCGAGAGGGCCTGTTTCCGTGCTGTAATTGTTATATGTGTTATAATGTTTATATGACACAGAACTGTCTTGTATCCTGAACGTGTTTCAGATCTCACTGTAAATAGTGTTTTCCTGCCAATTCACCGCCGTCAACATCACAGAGTTTTCGCGTGGGCAGCTTACAACACACGTTAGACACGTTAGATCCGTGAGGCGGTCACGGTGGCGCAGCGGTAGAGTCGCTGCCTTACAGCAAATGCAGCTCCGGAGACCCAGGTTCGATCCTGACTACGGGTGCTGTCTGTACGGAGTTTGCACGTTCTCCCCGTGACCTGCTTGGGTTTTCTCCGAGATTTTCTGTTTCCTCCCACACTCCAAAGTCATGCAGGTTTGTAGGTTAATTACCTTGGTAAATGTGAAAATTGCCCCTAGTGTGTGTAGGATAGTGTTAGTGTGCGGGGATCGCTGGTCGGCGCGGACCCGGTGGGCCGAACGGCCTGTTTCAACACTGTATCTCTAACTAAACTAAAATGCTGGAGTAACTCAGCGGGACAGGCAGAGAGGAGGAATTGGTGACGTTTCAGGTCGAGACCCTTCTTCAGACTGATGACAGGGGAGAGGGAGATACATAGATAAGGAAGTGTAAGGTGTGAAAAATGGACAAAGGGAATGGTGATCAAGGCAAATGTGGAATTGATCATCGTTAGCTGGGAGAGGGTGACAACAAAGCCAGCAGATAAAACATAGTCGGAGACAGTCAGACTGGCGGGAGAACTGGGAAGGGGGAGGGACGGAGAGAGAGGGAAAGCAAGGGTTACCTGAAGTTAGAGAAGGGTCTCGACCCGAAACGTCGCCTATCTCCTTCGCTCCTCAGATGCTGCTGCACCCGCTGAGTTTCTCCAGCCTTTTGTGTAACCCTTAGAGAAGTCAATGTTCACACCGCTGGGGTGTAAGCTGCCCAAGCGAAATATGAGGCGCTGTTCCTCCAATTTGCGCTGGGCCTCACTCTGACAGTGGAGGAGGCCCAGGACAGAAAGGTCAGTGGGAATGTGAGGGGGAGTTGAAGGTTTGAGCAACCGGGAGATCGGGTAGGTTTAGGCGGGCTGAGCGGAGGTGTACAACCCAGTGCTTTGTCTGAAGAAGGGTCTCGACCCGAAACGTCACCCATTCCTTCTCTCCGGAGATGCTGCCCGTCCCGCTGAGTTACTCCAGCATTTTTGTGTCTATCTTCGCACATGAAACGTCCTCAGCTTTATTACCAAAAGTTGGCCAAACATTTGGCCTGACAGGACACTGGAGTAACTCAGCGGGTCAGGCAGCATCTCTGGAGAACACGGATAAACAAAGCTTCGGGTCGGAACTGATTATGGCGAGGAAAGGAAATTTAGAAAAGAGAGATGGGGGTAGGACAAAGCCTGGCAAGTGAGAGGCGGAGATAGTTTAGTTTAGTTTAGAGATACAGCATGGAAATGTTTGGATGTTTGTGTACATTGTGTTAAGTGTGTGTCTTGGTTTTTTTTTGTGATGTAAAAGACTGTAGGAATGAAATTTTGTTCAAACCTTGTCAGTTTGAATGACAATAAAAGGCATTCTATTCTATTCTATTCTAAACAGGCCCTTCGGCCTGCCGGGTCCGTGCTGACCAGCGATCCCAGCACATTAACACTACCCTACACCCACTAAAGGACAAAGGACAAAGAACGCCAACACTAGAGGCAATCTTTACATTTACCAAGCCAAGGAGCAGGAGTAGGCCCAAAGATTCTGTGCATTCACCTGATCTACTCACTGGACAGTAGACGATAGGTGCAGGAGTAGGCCCAAAGATTCTGTGCATTCACCTGATCTATTCACTGGACAATGAGAATGAGAATGAGATTTGACATGAGAATTAAGGGACAGAGGTTTTGGGGTAACGTGAGGGGGAACTTCTTTGCTCAGAGGGTGGTGGCTGTGTGGAATCAGCTTCCAGCAGAAGTGGTGGAGGCAGGATCGATTTTAACATTTAAGAGTAAAGTGGATAGGTATATGGACGTGAAGGGAATGGAGGGGTATGGTCTGAGTGCAGGTAGATGGGACTAGGGGAAAACAAATGGTCGGCACGGACTGGAAGGGCCGAGAGGGCCTGTTTCCGTGCTGTAATTGTTACATGGTTATATGGTTATATGGTTAATAGACAATAGGTGCAGGAGGAGGCCATTCAGCCCTTCAAGCCAGCACCGCCATTCACTGTGATCATGGCTGATCATCCCCAATCAGTGCCCCGTTCCTGCCTTCTCCCCATATCCCCTGACTCCGCTATTTTTAAGAGCCCTATCCAGCTCTCTCTAGAAAGCATCCAGAGAACTGGCCTCCACCGCCCTCTGAGGCAGAGAATTAATTCCACCGACTCACCACTCTCTGTGAGAAAAAGTGTTTCCTCGTCTCCGTTCTAAATGGCTGAACTCCTTATTCTTAAACTGTGTGCGGCTGGTTCTGGACTCCCCCAACATCGGGAACACGTTTCCTGCCTCTGTGCGTGCGAGATGCTGAGAGAAGAGGCGTAAGATGTGAAGCCAGGGGGATGGGACACACTGTCGGTGGAAGGGAACGGGTGGGGAAGGTGGAGAGGGAAGGGGGGGGGGGGGGTGACAGAGTGGGAGAAGCGGGGGGAGGGGGACAGCATCCCCACACCCACACACAGGTACCTCAGCACTTGTGCATCTTTCAATAAGGTCATTCATTCATCCAGTCCGAAGAATAGTTTAGTTTCATTTATTATCGCCACGTGTACCGAGGTACGGTGATAAGCTTTTTCGTTGCGTGCTAACCGGTCAGCGAAAAGACTACATGTTTACAATCGAGCCGCCCGCAGTGTACAGTATATATGCGATACAGGGTAAAGGGAATAACGTTTTGTGCAAGGTAAAGCCAGCAATGTCCGATCGAGGATAGTCCAAGGGTCTCCAATGAGGTAGATAGTAGTTCAGGACCGCTCTCTGGTTGTGGTGGGATGGTTCAGTTGCCTGAGAACAGCCGGGAGGAAACTGCCCCTGAATCTGGAGGTGTGCGTGCGTTTGTTTTCACACTTCTGTACCTCTTGCCCGATGGGAGAGGGGGGAAGAGGGAGTGGCCGGGGGGGGGGGGGGGTGAGACGGGTCCGCGATGATGCTGCTGGCCTTGCCGAGGCAGCGCGAGGTGTAGACGGAGTCGGTGGAGGGGAGGTTGGGTTTGTGTGTGTGTGTGCGACGGTCAGGGCTGCGTCCGCAACTCTCTTGCGGTCTTGGGTGGAGCCGCTCCCAAACCGTGCCGTGATGCGCCCCCAGAAGGTGACAAGCCAAATAGAGTCACAGAATCACGCAGCCACAGACACAGGCCCTTCGGCCCAACTTGCCCATGCCAACCAAGATGCCCCATCCATGCCAGTTCTCATGGGTCCATATCCCTCCTAGCCTTTCCTATCCATGTACCAGCCTAAACTATGAGAGGCAGAGAGAGGGTAGACAGTCAGAACCCTTTTTTCCCCCTGGATGGAAATATCAAAGACTAGAGGAACGTAGCTTGATGGCCTGTCCCACTTAGGCACTTTTGCTGGAGACAGTCACAGTCAATAGACAATAGACAATAGGTGCAGGAGGAGGCCATTTGGCCCTTCGAGCCAGCACCACCATTCAATGTGATCATGGCTGATCATCCCCAATCAGTACCCCGTTCCTGCCTTCTCCCCATATCCCCCGACTCCGCTATTTTTAAGAGCCCTATCTAGCTCTCTCTTGAAAGCATCCAGAGAACCGGCCTCCACCGCCCTCTGAGGCAGAGAATTCCACAGACTCACCACAACTCTCTGTGAGAAAAAGTGTTTCCTCGTCTCCATTCTAAATGGCTGAACTCCTTATTCTTAAACTGTGCGTGTGGCCCCTGGTTGTGGACTCCCCCAACATCGGGGACATGTTTCCTGCCTCCAGCGTGTCCAAAGCCCTTAACGATCTTATACGTTAAGATAAGATCTGTCGAAGCAGGTGGCGGGAGAAGCGGCAACCAGACTATGTTTACAACAAGCGACCACCTGCTCGACGTCACGCTACGGCAAGCTCTTGAACAACCGGCGCACCAATCGCCGCGACTTAGGACGACAAGCTACGCCCACGCAGGCAGCAACCTACGATGCCCGTCGTAGCTTGTCGCGGGTGGACGTAGTTTGACTTTGGTTGTCGCCTTGTGTGACAGCCGCCTGCAGTCGCCAAAACAATCTCCTAAGTGGGACAGGCCCTTTAAGGTGAGTGGGGAAAAGCTTAAAGGAGATGTGCGAAGCATTTTTTTTAATACACCCTGTCTATAAGAGCGCCCCTCATCCTCCTGCGCTCCAAGAAATCGAGTCCCGGCCTGCTCAACCTCTCCTGTAGCTCAGGCCCCTCGAGTCCTGGCAACATCCTCATAAGCCTTCTCTGAAACCCAACATCTTTCCTCCAACACGGAGACCAAAACTGAACGCAGGCCTCACCGACGTCTTAAATAACTGTGACGTGACCTCCCAACTTGCACATCCAATACTCCGAGTGATGAGGGCCAACGTGCCGAGAGCCATCTTGACCGCCCCATCCAGCTCTCCCCACCTTAACGACATCCTTACGTCATGCCGGTCAGAGTGATACAGCGTGGAAACAACCGGCCAACATGTCCCAGCTACACTAGTCCCACCTGCCCGCGTTTGGCCCATACCCCTCCAAACCTGCCCTGTCCAAATGTTCCTTAAAAGTTAGGATAGTCCCAGCCTCAACTACCTCCTCCGGCAGCTCGTTCCATACACCCACCCCCCACCCTTTGTGTGAACAAAGTTACCCCTCAGATTCCAATTAAATCTTTCCCCCTTCACCTTGAACCTGTGTCCTCTGGTCCTCGATTCCCCGACTCTGGGCAAGAGACTCTTGGCGTGTCGGAAGGAACTGCAGAGGCTGGTTTAAACCCAAGATAGACGCAAAAAGCTGGAGTAACTCAGCGGGACAGGCAGCAACTCTGGAGAGAAGGAATGGGTGACGTTTTGGGTCGGTGGTAGCTGTGGTATAGTTTTGGGTCGAGACCCTTCAGTCTGAAGAAGGGTCTCGATCCAAAACGTCGTCTGTTGCTACTATACCACAGCTATTCCTCTCATGATTTTAAATAGGTTGGATTAGAAGTCACCACTCTCATATGCCTGCACACGATTCATATCGCCCAGGTATCTTGTTAAGGCCATGAAGGTCATATGTGATAGGAGCAGAATTAGGCCATTCGGCCCATCAAGTCCACTCCGCCATTCAATCACGGCTGATCTATCTCTCCCTCCCAACCCCATTCTCCCGCCTTCTCCCCATAACCCCCGACACCCGCACTAATAAAGAATCTATCTATCTCTGCATTAAAAATATCCACTGACTTGTGGCCTCCACAGCCGCCTGTGGCAGAGAATCCCACAGATTCACCGCCCTCTGGCTGAAGAAGTTTCTCCTCATTTCCTTCCTAAAAGAACGTCCTTTAAATCTGAGGCTGTGCCCTCTGGTCCTAGACTCTCCCACTAGCGGAAACATCCTCTCCGCATCCACTCTATCCGGGCCGCCCACTATTCTGTAAGTTTCAATGAGGTCCGTCCCCCCCCCCCCCCCCCCCCCCCATGCTTCTAAACTCCAGCGAGTCCAGGCCCAGCGCCGACAAACGCTCACCGTAGGTTAACCCACTCGTTCCTGGGATCGTTCTGGTAAATGGCGGCAGGGTGGTGCAGCGGGTAGAGCTGCTGTCCCGCTGCGCCAGAGACCTGGGCTCCATCCTGACCTCGGGTGCTGTCTGCGCGGACAAAACCCACGCGGGTCGCGGGGAGAACGTACAAACTCCGTGCAGAGAGCGTAGAAACTCCGTGCAGAGAACGTCCGAGAACTCACAAACTGCGTGCAGACAAGCACCCGTAGTCGGGATCGAACCCGGGCCTCTGGGCCGTGAGGCAGCGACTCTACCGCTGCGCCGCGCCTTCTGTGTATCCTCTCCATCTCCAAATCCTCCATTTTGTTTACTGTAACGTGTAGGCTTTCCGACTTCCTCGCTCCCAAATCAGGGATAAAAGGTCAAAGTCCGGCGCCCCGTCCAACTCGCGAACCGATGATTGGCCGTGAGAAGGAGGGGGGGTGGTGGAGGAGTCGGCAGTTAGCGAAGGTCCGAAGGTCGGACAGCTGGCCGGGCTGCCGAGCGACCGACCGACGGGGTCACGGGCGAGGCGCTGCTGCTGCTGCTGCTGCTGCACTCCACGGGCTGCACTACGTCGGGGACGGGTGAGACGGGGTCCGACCCGACAGTCCCCTCGACCCGAGTAGTAGTGGTCAAATACGGGACAAGGGCGGTCCCGTACGGGACAAACCAATTGAGCCCAAAATATACGGGATCTCCCGGCTAATTGGCGACACTGGTAATGTGGCGAATCCACCATTTTGTTTACCCACCATTGACTCCATTTTGTTTCTACTCCCCATGACCTCTGACACCCGTCCCGGTCTCAGTACAGCAAGGGCCTGTTCTAGAAGAGGCGTGGGGCGAAGACAAAGGCCAAGGCGCAGATGAGGATGAAGAGGGTGGCCAGGCGGACCGAGGCCTTCTTGAGGCAGACCACGGTCTGGTGCTTCTGGCTCAGCCGGTAGTGGGCCATGGCGATGGGCGGCCCGCCCGTCCCCCGGCCCTCCACGCTCAGGCTGATGGTGGGCAAGTTGACCACGGTGGTCTCGCCCGAGTCCAGGGTGAGGATGAGCTGCCGGCTCAAGGTGGCGCTCCCCTCCAGGGCCGGCAGCTTGGCCAAGATGAGCTCGTGCCGGGGCAGCGCCAACGCTCCGGGCGTCCCCAACGCGGTGACGTGGCGGCACAGCGGGCAGGAGATGTTGGGGGGGCAGTCGGGCTGGCGGCGGTCCAGCCTGACCAGGCACTCGGTGCAGAAGGTGTGGAGGCACTCCAGCTCCCGCGGGCACCGCTCGCCCCAGTTGTATTCCTGGCAGCAGACGGGACACTCCAGGTCCGCCTTCTCCGAGTCCGCAACGGCCCCATCCCGTCCCGGGGCTCGACCGTCCGAGCCCACCTCCGCCGGTCCCTGGATCTGCTGGGAGGACTCCATGGTGCGGACGGCTAGTAGACGTACGGGACAACCACTGATGGTGAATCTACGGCAGGAAACAGATACAGGCCCCGGCGAATCCGCGCCGACCAACAATCGCCCCACGCCCTCTGGCGCTCTCCAACACACACACACACGCGCACGCACGCACCGGGGGCAGTCTCCAAATTTTACAGAGGGCCGACTAACCCACAATACACCGCGCGCCTTCGAGACCCGGGAGGAAACCAGGGCACCCAGAGGAAACCCACGAGGGCCACGGGGGAGAACGTGCAAAGCCAGCACCCGTGGGTCGGGATCGAACCCGGGGCCCGTGAGGCTCAAACTCCCACTCCCTCAAGATGGGGGGGGGGGGGCCGCGATCCCCGACTCCTGCCCGCCTTGCACCCCCGCCGCGGCTTCCGTAACGCAGATCCCCGCCGCCAAATTCAACGCTTGATCGCGACGCCCAGTGTTGGGAGAGTTCCCACCTGTTGGGGCAACGACTGATCTTCCCGGACGGTGGGCCTAGTCCTTCTCTCCGATCCTTCCACAAGTCCCAGTTTGCTCTTTGACCCCCAACGGGAGTTCCCCCTTCCTGCTGTGATTCAGAGTAAACAGGTACCTCCAGGGACTAGGCCGACTTGTAACGGCTCGCTGGCACCAGCTGGTGAAAGTCCTTCATTCGCTTGGGATCCAGCCCTCCTGAGACCTGACCGTGAGGCCCCTCCGGCTGCCAAGGCCGACGTCTAAGGGCAGACGAGCAGCTCAGTTTAGCTTCAGAGATGCAGCACGGAGACAGGGGCCCTCGGGCCCACCCGGTCCGACCGTCACGTGCGATTTACAGTCTTCGCCGCAGCCAGAACCCGCACGTCTTCTGGAGCGAGGGAGGAGCGCCGGAGCGTCCCGGAGGAAAACGCCACAGGGAGAACGTGCAAACTCCGCGCGGACAGCCGGGATCGAACCCCCCGTCCCCGTCCCCGTCTCCGGCCCTGCGAGGCACCGTAGATGAACCGGTGCTACCAGATCGCGGTCGGCGCCAACGTGGGCGACTCACGGTACTAACGCCACTTGCCCCGAACCAGCGTTAGATCCTCTGT
The DNA here is from genome assembly GCA_035221665.1 of Okamejei kenojei. NCBI lineage: Eukaryota > Metazoa > Chordata > Chondrichthyes > Rajiformes > Rajidae > Okamejei > Okamejei kenojei. Next base: position 9,907,070 of record CM069172.1, read on the forward strand.
GGGCAGAAAGGAACTGCAGATGCCGGTTTAAACCGAAGATAGACACAAAAAGCTGGAGTAACTCAACAGGGTGAGCAGCAGCTCTGGAGAGGAGGAAGGATCCTACTGATCGATCCTCAGTAGCTTAGATCCTTTGATCTATCTTCAGGCCATGACCTCGAGATGTTTGAGGGTCTAGACACCAGGATCTCCAATATCACGAGAACCAAGTCCCAAACCCCAGTGGGGACCTTGGAGTCGTTGCTCCGATGACTTCCTTTGCCCGCAACGTCCTCCTCGTCTGCGATCCGGGTCTTCTGAAAGTGCTCAGCAGCGTCGGGCCCCTAGTTGGATCAAGGGACAAGAGTCAGGAGTTCTTCTATTGTCAGGTGTCCCAGATAGAACAACGGCATTCCTACGTGGAACAACACAACAGAATATGGGAACATAATACACGGGCACGCTGGAGGCAGGAAACATGTTCCCGATGTTGGGGGAGTCCAGAACCGGGGGCCACACACACAGTTTAAGAATAAGGGGTAAGCCATTTGGAACGGAGACGAGGAAACACTTTTTCTCACAGAGAGTTGGTGAGTCTGCGGAATTCTCTGCCTCGGAGGGCGGTGGAGGCCGGTTCTCTGGATGCTTTCATAGAAACATAGAAAATAGGTGCAGGAGGAGGCCATTCGGCCCTTCGAGCCTGCACAGCCATTCAATATGATCATGGCTGATCATCCAACTCAGTATCCCGTACCTGCCTTCTCTCCATACCCCCTGATCCCTTTAGCCACAAGGGCCACATCTAACTCCCTCTTAAATATGGCCAATGAACTGGCCTCAACTACCTTTTGTGACAGAGAGTTCCACAGATTCACCACTCTCTGTGTGAAAAATGATTTTCTCATCTCGGTCCTAAAAGACTTCCCCCTTATCCTTATCCTAAAGTTTCAAACAAGATCTAGATAGGGCTCTTGAAAATAGCGGAGTCAGGGGATACGGGGAGAAGGCAGGAACGGGGCACTGATTGGGGATGATCAGCCGTGATCACAATGAATGGCGGTGCTGGCTCGAAGGGCCGAATGGCCTCCTCCTGCACCTATCGTCTATCGTTTCTATGTTTCGATGAAACGCCACCGATTCCTTCTCTTCGGAGATGCTGCCTGTCCCGCTGAGTTACTCCGGCGTTTTTGTGTCTTGTCTCCCGATTAATTCCCGTGGCCTACACCGGGGATGTTACTGGGCGAGCGGAGCGCGCTGTAATCCCGACACTAACCTGTGTACTCAAGCTACCGCAAGCAGGCAGCAGCGAAGACGAGCGCGATGCTAAGGGTCCCCGGCCTTCAGACACGGGTCGCTCCGTCACGCGGCATCTCCCCCCAACACCCTCCGCTCCAGCCTCCACGTCTGGGCCTCTCCCTGCTCCCTCCACCTCTGCCGACTCAGTGACAAGCGGAAGCCAGTGACTTTCCACATCCTGATCCCTTGAGGACACTTGTTGTCACCAGCTTCAGCCCTCAAAGAGGCACAAACAGCTCGTGGCAACTCTGCAGAGAGTTCCTGCAGCTCTCTCTCTCTCACACGCTCTCTCTCACACTCTCTCTCTCTCTCTCACACACTCTCTCTCTCTCTCTCTCTCTCTCTCACACACACTCTCTCTCACACACACACTCTCTTTCTCTCTCACACACACTCTCTCTCCCACACTCTCATTCTCTCTCTCTCTCTCTCACTCTCTCTCTCTCTCTCACTCACTCTCTCACTCTCTCTCTCTCTCACTCTCTCTCCCTCACACACACTCTCTCTCTCTCTCTCTCTCACACACTCTCTCTCTCTCTCTCTCTCTCTCACTCTCTCTCTCTCTCTCTCACACTCTCTCTCTCTCTCACACTCTCTCTCACACACGCTCTCTCTCTTTCACACTCTCTCTCTTTCACACTCTATCACACTCCCTCTCACACACACTCACACACTCTCTCACACACACTCACACACTCTCTCACTCCTCTCTCATTCTCACACATTCTCACACTCTCTCACACACACTCTCTCACACACTCTCTCTCACACACACACTCTCACACACTCTCTCTTACACACATCACACACTCACACTCTCTCACACACTCTCTCTCACACTCTCTCACTCCCTCTCACACACTCACACTCTCTCACACACACTCCCTCTCACACACACTCACACTCTCTCACACTCTCACACACTCTCTCACACACTCTCTCTCACACACACACTCTCACACACTCTCTCACTCCCTCTCACGCACACTCACACTCTCACACACACTCCCTCTCACACACACTCACACTCTCACACTCTCACACTCTCTCTCACACTCTCTCACACACTCTCACACACTCTCACACACTCTCTCTCACTCCCTCTCACCCACACTCACACTCTCACACACACTCTCTCTCACACTCTCTCACTCTGTCACACCCTCTCCACATCCGCTCTATCCGGGCCTTTCACTATTCTGTAAGTTTCTATGAGGTCCTTCCCCTCGTTTTTCTAAACTCCAGCGAGTACAGGCCCAGCGCCGGCAAACGCTCATCATACGTTAACCCCCTCCTTCCCGGGATCGTCCTCGTAAACCTCACAATATTCCAAATGCGGCCTTACCAGAGTCTCAGCATCGCATCCCTGTTCTTGTACACAAGCCCTCGTGATATAAACACCAGCGCTGCCTTTGCTTCCGTTACCACAGAGTTGACTCGCAGACTCGCTTCGTGGGAACCACTGCTCCAGCGCTCCCAACGCCCTTGAATTCTGGGGCTTTGACCTCTAGTCCTAGACTCTCCAACCAGTGGGATCATCTTCTCCACATCCACTCCACGCAGGCCTTCGGGAGGAAACCGGAGCACCTGGAGGAAACCCACGAGATCCGAGGCGAACATGCGAACCCCACACGATAACAGCGCCTACTGATAAATAGAACTTTCATTATTTATCCCAGGAGGGTTACTGACCGGCCAACAGTCATAAAAACACAAGATACATGAAACATGGGATTAAAGTGACGAATGGAAAGGATTGGGGAGGGGTGGGGGGAGTCAGTCTCAGTCGACCCCACGACAGAAGGGGGAGGAGTTGTACAGTTTGATAGCCACAGGGAAGAAGGATCTTGTCGTCACTTTCTCCCAACATGTTCCTGGATCTCCATTCCCTTGGACCTGTTTTCACACTTTACACCTCCTTATCCATGTACCGCCCACTCCCCTGACATCAGTCTGCAGGAGGGTCTCGCGCCGAAACGTCGCCTGTTCCTTCTCTCCAGAGATGCCGCCTGTCCCGCTGAGTTACTCCAGCGTTTCGTGTCTTTGTCTACCTTCGGAGTAAACCAGCATCTGCAGTTCCTCCCGACATACTCTCCTTCTTAGCTGAAGAAGGTCTGAAGAAGGGTCGCGAGCCCGAAACGTCGCCCGTTCCTCCTCTCCAGAGATGCCGCCTGTCCCGCTGAGTTGCTCCAGCGTTTTGCAGTCTATCACGGATCTCCTGAGGTCGGGATCGAACCGTGAGTCTCTAGCGTTGTGCGGCAGCAGCTCTACACGCGGCACCAATGGGCCGTAAAGGCAGATCCATTCAAAAAACCCAGGGGCAATGTTGGCAATGTCGAGTCAAGTCAAGTATCCTTTATTGTCATTTAGACGTTTCAGTCTGAACGAAATTTCGTGCCTTGCCGTCATAACATAGAATAAAATAACAAAACACACAATAAACACAGATTTAACACCCACCATATTGAGTCCACCAGGCCCTCCTCACTGTGATGGAAGGCAAAAGTGTTAAAGTCCTTGTCTTTGCCCTCGTTCTCCATCTGCGTTGAGGCGATCCAGGCCTCCGATGTTGTGATCCCGCCGGGCGATGGTAAGTCAGCCCCGCGGCTGAATCCGAGCTCTGCGAGCGGGCCGGTTCAAACTCCGCGGCCCGGGGCGGTCGAAGCTGTTGCCGCCGGAGCTCCGGAAGAGCAGGTCACCAACCTGGGACCTGCGAGCTCCCGACGATGTCGTCCACTGAGTCTGAGCTTGGAGACTGAGACTCAACGCATCCGCCTGCTTAGTAAAAACCCCGTTGAACGTTCCAGGGGCCCCAGCAGCCCGGCCCAGGCAGGGACAGAGATTCATGTACAACTCCCCCCCCATGTTGCTGCCTCCATCCTGTGGGTCTTGAGGAACAAGCTTCTCAAGTGTGCGGACGACACAACCCTGATTGGACTGAATAGTGAAAGGCCCGGATAGAGTGGATGTGGAGAGGATGTTTCCACCAGTGGGAGAGTCTAGGACTAGAGGGCACAGCCTCAGAATTAAAGGACGTTCCTTTAGGGAGCTCTGACGGAAGAATTTTTTCAGTCAGAGGGTGGTGAATCTGTGGAATTATTTGCCACAGACGGCTGTGGAGGCCGCAAGTCGGTGGATATTTTTAAGGCAGGGATAGATAGATTCTGGATTAGTGCGGGTGTCAGGGGTTAGGGGGAGAAGGCAGGAGAATGGGGTTAGGAGGGAGAGATAGATCAGCCACGATTGAATGGTGGGGTAGACTGGGTGGGCCAAATGGCCTTATTCTGCACCTAGAACGTATGAACACCCTTGGAAAACCCACGCAGGTCACGGGGAGAACGTACAAACTCCGTACTGGCAGCACCTGTGCTCAGGGTTGAACCCGGGTGTCTGGAGCTGTGAGGCAGCAACTCTAATGCCCTTTGTGTAGGAAACCAGCTGCCCCTCAGAGTCCTATTAAATCTGTTGGCCATCAGGCAGGACGGGGAAGATTGGCTGAGGCCAGTGTAGAGGGAGCTGCAGTAATCGAGGCGGGAGGAGATAAATGTGTGGATGAGCTTTCCGAGGACGCCAGACTGGAGGAATTGTTTTATTTTAGCTATCGTCCGAAGCTGGAAGAAGCGAGCTTTTACCCCGGCATTGACCTGTGTGTCAAACTTCAGCGCTGAGTCAAATATCACGGCAAGGTTTTGGACGTGACGTTTGAGTAGTGGGGTAAGGCTTCTAAGGCGGCCTGCTGGTCATTTTGATGGAGTCGGAGGGGCCGAGAAGGATGACCTCACGACTCGTTTAGTTGGAGGAATGTCTGGGCCATCCAGCACTTTATAACCTCGAGGCAGCAGGTAAGGCTAAGTAGATTTGATCGGCTGTTGGGCTTCAGTGGGAGATATCGTCTGAGTTGTGTATCGTCTAGCGGATGTTTCCACTAGTGGGAGAGTCTAGGACCAGAGGGCACAGCCTCAGGATTAAAGGATGTTCTTGTAGGTCAGAGATGAGGAGGAATTTCTTCAGCCAGAGGGCGGTGAATCTGTGGGATTCTCTGCCACAGACGGCTGTGGAGGCCACAAGTCAGTGGATGTTTTTAAGGCAAAGGTAGATAGATTCTTGATTAGTGCGGGTGTCAGGGGTTATGGGGAGAAGGCGGGAGAATGGGATTGGGAGGGAGGGATAGATCAGCCGTGATTGAATGGCGGAGTGGACTCGATGGGCCGAATGGCCTAAATCTGCTCTTATGACTGCGTGGGTTTCCTCCGGGAGCTCCGGTTTCCTCACATTCCAAAGACGTGCGGGTTTGTAGGTTAATGGGCCCCACCCTAGTGCGTAGGGAGTGGATGAGAAGGTGGGATGACATTGAGCTGACGTGTGAACGGGCGATCGCTGGTTGGCGAGGGCTCGGTGATCTCATCTGCTGCGTCTCTGCCTTCAATCAGCGGCGGACCGGTAAATGGCCGACCTCCATTGCTTCTAGTTGTGGCCACTCTGCCCATCCAGTGTCGAATCTATCGCGTGCCGGAAGGAACTGCAGGTGCTGGTTTACACTGAAGTTAAAGGAAAAGCGCTGGAGCAGCTCGGCGGGTCAGGCCGCATCTCTGGACAGAAGGGATGAGACGGAACCTGTCCTGTTGGGGGGCGCAGCGGTAGAGTCGCTGCCTCACACAGCCAGAGACCCGGGTTCGATCCTGACTACGGGCGCTGTCTGTACGGAGTTTGCACGTTCTCCCCGTGACCTGCGCGGGTTTTCTCTAGTTTCCTCCCGCTGGTCTGAAGGCTAACCAGCATCGGTTAAAATTGTAAATTGTCCCCAGTGTGTGTATGATAGTGCTAGTGTGCGGGAACGCTGGTTGGCATGGACTCGATGGGCCGAAGGGCCTGTTTCCGCATTATCTCTAAACTAGTATACGGGGTGATCGCGGGTCAGCACGGACTCAATGGGCTGAAGGGCCTGTTTCCGCATTATCTCTAAACTAGTGTACGGGGTGATCGCTGGTCGGCATGGGCTCGATGGGCCGAAGGGCCTGTTTCCGCGTGGCTGTCCCTAACGCTTAAGCTGCCGATCGTCTCGTACTTCGCTAGAACGGTGACACCTTCTCTCTCGACCTCAACAGTGAGAACAAGTTGGTTCCCTCGCTCCTCTCCTTGGCCCCTCTGCCGTCCCCCGAGCTTGCCTCCAGCGCGATCGGGAATCGTGACCTTTTCTCTCAAAGGCTCATAGGTTCTTTATTAGTCACGTACACCGACTGGTGTGGTGAAATGCGGATTGTCCTTGCAGCACATATAAAAACAAGAATACAGACATAACGATAATAAAGAGATTTAAACATAGAAACATCCCGCCCCTTGTCCGCCCATAGTCGGGCCTATTGAGGCCTCTGCAGCCTCCTTTACAGAGGCCCGATGTCACAGGCCCTTCCCGCCGGATGACGGTGCCCCATCGGGATGCCGGGAAGTTCCTGGCCGGCCGAGTCCTGGCAAACCGGAACTACAAGCTGCAGGCCAACGATGCCGTCATTCCCATCGGGATGCCGGCCGGAGCTGAAGGAGGAGCGAGTCGGGTCGGAGGCCTTCATTTTGGGCGAGGGCAACCCTTGGTGGCTGTTCAAGACCGCGGTGGCGCAGCGGCAGAGTCTCTGCCTCGCGGCGCCAGAGGCCCCGGTTCGATCCCGACTACGGGCGCTGTCTGTGCGGAGTTTGCACGTTCTCCCCCTGACCTGCGTGGGTTCTCTTCCTCCCACATTCCAAAGACGCGCAGGTTTGCAGGTTAATTGGTTTGGTGTATGCGTGAATTGGCCAGAGTGTGTGTAGGATAGTGTTAGTGTGCTGGTGGGCCGCAGGGCCTGTTTCCACGCTGTCTCTCTAAACTACAGCGCTTTATTGTCCTATATCCCACACCCGCCAACAAATTAACCTACAAACCCACACACCTTTGGGGCCTAGGAGGAAACCGGAGCACCCAGAGGAAACCCACGTGGCCACAGGGAGAACATGCAAACGCCACACAGACAGAGGTCAGGATCGAACCCGGGTCTCTGGCGTTGTGAGGCAGCAGCTCTACCCGCTGCGCCACCCACAAATTCTTGTTTGCAGCAGCACGATGTAATATTTAAACATAGGACTCTGTGAACAATATAATAATTGAAAAGTGAGAGACACAAAATGCCAGAGTAACTCAGTGGGACGGGCAGCATCTCTGGAGAGAAGGAATGGGCGACGTTTCGGGTCGAGACCCTTCTTCAGGCTGGTGTCGGGGGAGAGGGAGATACATAGATAAGGAAGTGTAAGGTGTGAAAGCAGGACAAAGGGAATAGAGATCAAGGCAAAGGACTGGTGGGAGAACTGGAAAGGGGGATGGGATGGAGAGAGAGGGAAAGCAAGGGTTACTTGAAGTTAGAGAAGTCAATGTTCACACCGCTGGGGTGTAAGCTGCCCAAGCGAAATATGAGGTGCTGCCCCTCCAATTTGCGCTGGGCCCCACTCTGACAGTGGGGGAGGCCCAGGACGGAAAGGTCAGATTGGGAATGGTCGGGGGAGTTAAAGTGCTTGGGGAACTGGGAGATCAGAAATTATTTGCCAGCATTCTGTGTCTATCTTCCAAACTCTGATTCCCGATACTTGGCCGTGCATGGATGAAGAATAAGGGGTCGGTCATTTAGGACTGAGACGAGGTAAAACCTTTTCACCCAGAGAGTTGTGAATCTGTGGAATTCTCTGCCACCGAAGGCAGTGGAGGCCGGTTCACTGGATGTTTTCAAGAGAGAGTTAGATTTCGCTCTCGGGGCTAACGGAATCAAGGGATGTGGGGAGAAAGCAGGAACGGGAAACTGATTGTGGATGATCAGCCATGATCATATTGAACGGCGGTGCTGGCTCGAAGGGCCGAATCCTACGCCTATTTTCTATATTTCTAATGGACTAAATGTTGGTGCAATTTATAACCATGTAACCATATAACAATTACAGCACGGAAACAGGCCCTCTCGGCCCTTCCAGTCCGTGCCGACCATTTGTTTTCCCCTAGTCCCATCTACCTGCACTCAGACCATACCCCTCCATTCCCTTCACGTCCATATACCTATCCACTTTTCTTTTAAATGTTAAAATCGATCCTGCCTCCACCACTTCTGCTGGAAGCTCATTCCACACAGCCACCACCCTCTGAGTAAAGAAGTTCCCCCTCACGTTACTTCTAAACTTCTGTCCCTTAATTCTCATGTCATGCCCTCTTGTTTGAATCTTCCCTACCCTCAATGGGAAAAACGTATCCACGTCAACTCTGTCTATCCCTTTCATCATTTTAAAGACCTCAATCAAGTCCCCCCTTAACCTTCTGCGCTCCAAAGAATAAAGACCTAACTTGTTCAACCTTTCTCTGTAACATAGTTTAACTGAACAGCAGATGGCGCCAGCGATCCTGGTTTGATCCTGACCTTGTGTGCTGTCTGTCTGGAGTTTGCATGTTCTCCCGCGTGTGTTTGGCTCTGTGCTTTTTTCCTCTGATCAGTCTAACCACAGCAAACTACCCCCATGAGAGACACAAAGCTGGAGTAACACGGCGGGTCAGGCAGCATCTCCGGAGAGAGGACTGGATGACGTTTCGGGTCGAGTCTCCTCAGAAGGGTCCCGACCCAAAACGTCACCTATTCCTTCCCTCCAGAGGTGTTTCCTGACCCGCTGAGTGTCTGTATGCCCGGTAGTCGCTGAGAGTAAGCATGCGGGTGCAGCAGGTAGTAAAGAAAGCGAATAGCCTTCATAGCGAGAGGATTTGAGTTTAGGAGCAAGGAGGTCCTTCTGCAGTTGTACAGGGCCTGGTGAGACCACACCTGGAGTATTGTGTGCAGTTTTGGTCCCCTAATTTGAGGAAGGACATTACTCCATGCCATCCAGCGATCCCGCACACTAACACTACCCTACACACACTGGGGACAATTTACATTTATACCAAGCCAATTAACCTGCAAACCCGCACGTCTTTGGAGTTTGGGAGGAGACTGAGCTCGGAAAGAACCCACGCAGGTCACGGGGAGAACGTACAGACTCCGTACAGGCAGCGCCCGTAGTCAGGATCGAACCCGTGCCTCTGGCAACTGTGAGGCAACTCTGTGCACTGTGCTGCCACTAAATTGTGGGGAGCAAAGAAATCGGGCACGCTGGGAGCCAGCACCGACCCAACGGGCCGAATAGCCTTGTCAAAATGTACCGTACAACTCGGGGGCTGGCACTCGGCACAAGGGGAGCAGCGGGTAGAACAGCTGCCTTGCAGCGCCACAGAACCGGGTTCGATCCTGACCGACCTCGGGTGCCGTCAGTGTGGAGTTTGCACGTTCTCCCTGTGACCGGGCGGGCTTCCTCCGGGTGCTCCGGTTTCTTCCCACGTCCCAAAGACGAGCGGGTTTGTTGGTCAGTCGGCCCTCTCTGCATCGCCCCATAGTGTGCAGGGAGTGGGTGTGCAAGTGGGATAAGGTATATCTAGTGTGGACGGTGCGGCCTGAAGGCTCTCGCTCCATGCTGCATCTCGAGACTTGACCTTTTTTTTTTTTTTTCCTTTTCCAAGTCAAAGTCAAAAGAGTTTATTGTCATGTGTCCCTGACAGGACAATGAAATTCTTTCTTTGCATAGCACAACAGAACATAGTAGGCATTGATTACATATACGTAAATACACACATGAATTAATAAACTGATAAAGTGCAAATAACAGATTGAGGGTTATTAATGTTCAGAGTTTTGTCCAAGCCGGGTTTAATAGCCTGATGGCTGTGGGGGAGTAGCTATTCCTGAACCTGGTCGTTGCAGTCCTCAGGCTCCTGTACCTTCTACCTGAAGGCAGCGGGGAGATGAGTGTGTGGCCAGGATGGTGTGGGTCCTTGATGATGCTGCCAGCCTTTTTGAGGCAGCGACTGCGATAGATCCCCTCGATGGAAGGGAGGTCAGAGCCGATGATGGACTGGGCAGTGTTTACTACTTTTTGTAGTCTTTTTCCCACCAGGGCGCTCAAGTTGCCGAACCAAGCCACGATGCAACCGGTCAGCAAGCTCTCTACTGTGCACCTGTAGAAGTTAGAGAGAGTCCTCCTTGACAGACCGACTCTCCGTAATCTTCTCAGGAAGTAGAGGCGCTGACGAGCTTTCTTGATAATTGCATCAGTGTTCTCGGACCAGGAAAGATCTTCACAGATGTGCACGCCCAGGAATTTGAAGCTCTTGACCCTTTCAACCATCGACCCGTTGATATAAACAGGACTGTGGGTCCCCATCCTACTCCTTGCAAAGTCCACAATCAGTTCCTTGGTTTTGCTGGTGTTGAGGGCCAGGTTAGTGTGCTGGCACCATATGGACAGTCGCTCGATCTCTCTTCCATACTCTATACTTGGGTCTGTGGTACAGGAAGGAACAGGTGATGCTGGTTTAAAACCATGTTGGAGTAACTCAGCGGGTCAGGCAGCATCTCTGGAGAGAAGGACTAGATGACGTTTTGGACGCAGAAGGGTCTTGACCCAAAACATCATCTATTCCTTCTCTCTTGAGAAGCTGCCTGACCCGCTGAGTTACTCCAACATGTTGTGTTGATCTTGGGTGAGTTGTATCTGGTTCAAACTTGGCTCTTGGGAATGAGGTCAAAGTATCTCTGCATTCAGTTGGTGTAGGGGGGTTACACAAAAAGCTGGAGAAACTCAGCGGGTGCAGCAGCATCTAAGGAGCGAAGGAGATAGGCGACGTTTCGGGTCGAGACCCTTCTTCAGACTGGTCAGGGATCAGGGAAACGAGAGATATAGACGGTGATGTGGAGAGATAAGGAACAATGAGTGAAAGATATGCAAAAAAGTATCGATGATAATGGGAACAAGCCATTGTAAGCTGTTTGTGGTGTGGAAATGAGAAGCTGGTGCGACTGGGGTGGGGGAGGGAGATAGAGAGAGAGGGAATGCCAGGGCCCGAGGGCTGAGGGAGAGGTGGGAAGGGGAGGAGACAGCAAGGGTTAACAGAATTGAGAAAATTCAATGTTCAAGCCCAACGTTGGTGTAGGTCCATTTTGACGGTGTTGGGCTGATGAGCCTGTTTTGTTCTGTGGCCCAGCTTTGGCATGGGTGCTGTCCAACTCTAGACTTTCTCGCCAGAATTATAGACAATAGCTGCAGGAGGAGGCCATTCGGCCCTTCAAGCCTGCACCCGCCATTCAATATGATCACGTCTGATCATCCCCAGTCAGTACCCCGTTCCTGCCTTCTCCCCATATCCCCTGACTCCGCTATCTTTAAGAGCCCTATCTAGCTCTCTCTTGAAAGCATCCAGAGATCCGGCCTCCACCGCCCTCTGAGGCAGAGAATTCCACAGACTCACCACTCTCGGTGTGAATAAGTGGATAGTCCCCACCTCAACTACCTCCTCTGGCAGCTTGCTCAGGTAACCCTGGCATTCCCTCCCCCTCTCTCCCTCTCCCTCTCTCTCTCTCTCTCTCTCTCTCTATCCCTCCCGCACCCGAGTCGCACCAGCTTCTCGTTTACAGCTGACAATGGCCTGATTCCTTCATCATTGTTCATTTATTTGTTGTTCTTTATCTCTCCACATCTCTGACTATGTCTCTCGTTTCTCTTATCCCTAACCAAGTCTGAACAAGGGTCTCGACCCGAAACGTCACACATTCCTCTGCCCAGAGATGCTGCCTTTCCCGCTGAGTTACTCCAGCATTTTTGTGTCTACCAGCCTCTCAAACTGTTGGATTTGACCGATGGTGACCAATGTATTGTTGGTGAACCGCGAGAAACCTCTCTGACGTTCAGGTCGACCATCTTGTGTCGTTGCCCAATGGCATCCATTGCCACTTTGATCATCTCCCGGCTGGTCGCCCGGCTCCCCGGAGTCTGACTGTGGTGAGGCAGGCGCAAAGTAAGGCCAGTCGCGGTGAACGGTGCGGGCCCGCCACCGGTCTTCCGGCACCCTCGGTTTTGGGGCCTTGCCGTGAGGTACAGCAGGCCTTGCCGGGCCGACAGAGGTCACGGCCTCCGGGAGGAGCCCTTGGTCTGCTGGTGTGGCCTAGATACAGGCCTCGGAAGCCGGCAGTGGGAAGGGATGGGCCGGAATTCCAGAGCCCTGGCCGCAGGGAGACAAATTCACTGGAGGTTAGAAGGATGAGGGGATATCTTATAGAAACATATAAAATAATAAAAGGACTGGACAAGCTAGATGCAGGAAAAAATGTTGGGCGAGTCCAGAACCAGGGGCCACAGTCTTAGAATAAAGGGGAGGCCATTTAAGGCTGAGGTGAGAAAAAACTTTTTCTCCCAGAGAGTTGTGAATTTGTGGAATTCCCTGCCACAGAGGGCAGTGGAGGCCAAGTCACTGGATGGATTTAAGAGAGAGTTAGATAGAGCTCTAGGGGCTGGTGGAGTCAAGGGATATGGGAGAAGGCAGGCAGGGTTATTGATAGGGGACGATCAGCCATGATCACAATGAATGGCAGGTGCTGGCTCGAAGGGCCGAATGTCCTCCTCCTGCATATTTTCTATGTTTCTAGTGTTAAATAAAAGGTCCAGTTTCTCCCTCCGACCCCCCACTACACACTTTCATAAAAAAGAAGTGAAAAAAACCTGCTCTGAAGAAGGGTCCTGCAGGTGTCGGGGGGGGGCGAAGGCAGAGAATGGGGGTTGGGGGGGTACACCAGCGGGGGGGGACCGAACGGCCTAATTCTGCTCCTAGAGCTGGTGAAATTCTAATGCCATTAGTGTGCGGGGATCGCAGGTGGGCGCGGACTCTGTGGGCCGAAGGGCCTGTTTCCGCACTCTATCACTAAACTCAATCTCTCCGTGGTTTGCTGAGCTGGGGGCTGACCTGGCCTCTGTTTCCCTCCGTGGCCAGATATCTCGTACGAGGCTTTCTACGCGGCAGATGACTGCCGCCGCTTGTCCGCCTGGAACAGTCGGCCGACGTGGAGATCGAGCTTGTCCACCGTGCGGGTCCCGAGGCAGTGTTGTTCCTGCAGAACTGTTGGACAACGGGCTCCCTGGACATGTCTGGCTCACCGCGGTGGGACCTCGTGGTTGATGGGTAAACCACTGACGGACACGCCTCCTGTCACCTTCTGACCCACGTGGGTTTCCTCCGGGTGCTCAGGCTTCCTTCCCACATCACAAATACGTGCGAGTTTGTAGATTAACATATAAGATTGTTAAGAGCTTGGACACGCTAGAGGCAGGAAACATGCTCCCGATGTTGGGGGAGTCTAGAACCAGGGGCCACACACAGTTTAAGAATAAGGGGTAAGCCATTTAGAACGGAGACGAGGAAACACTTTTTCTCACAGAGAGTGGTGAGTCTGTGGAATTCTCTGCCTCAGAGGGCAGTGGAGGCCGGTTCTCTGGATGCTTTCAAGAGAGAGCTAGATAGGGCTCTTAAAAATAGAGGAGTCAGGGGATATGGGGAGAAGGCAGGAACGGGGTACTGATTGGGGATGATCAGCCGTGATCACATTGAATGACGGTGCTGGCTCGAAGGGCCAAATGGCCAACTCCTGCACCTATTGGCTATTGTCTATTGTCTATTAATCGGCCCTCTTGAATATTGACCCCGCTAGCGAGTGGGGGAGCGGATGAGAAAGTGGGATAGCATCGCGCTAGTGTGTGAACGGGCGGTCCTTGGTCTGTGTGGGCTCGGTCTGAACGGCCTATCTCCATCCGCTGCATCTCTGAGTGGGAAGGAACTGCAGGTGCTGGTTTAAACCGGAGATGGACACAGAGGGCTGGAGCAACTCAGCGGGATGGGCATCATCTCTGGAGTGTAGCTGGGACATGTTGGCCAGTGTGGGCAAGTTGGGCCGAAGGGCCCATTTCCACACTGTATCACTCTCTGACTCCTAAAGGGAAGGCCTTTAATTTCTTTCCCCCTCCCCCCCCACCCTGACATCAGTCTGAAGAAGGGCCTCCACCTGAAACATCACCCACTCCTTCTCTCCAGAGATGCTGCCTGTCCCGCTGAGTTACTCCAGCATTTTGTGTATACCTTTGGTTTGGACCAGCATCTGCAGTTCCTTCCTGCGCATTCATACCGCTGGCTTGGAAGCTGCCCAAGCGAAATGAGGTGGTGTTCCTCCAATTTGCGATAGGCCTCACTCTATAAACTCGATTACTAAACAGGGCTTGTTTAAGTCAACCATAGTTCTCCCCTCAACTATCAAACCTTCTCTCTGAAGCTGTGAAAACCAAATGGATTCCTTCACCACCTCATTTCTCCCCATTCTCCCCCTCGGAACAAATAACCCATTGATGCTGAGGAGGCTTCAAGTGAAGAATCTGTCTTTAAACGGCTCTGGACCATGAGGTTTGGTGCGTACTTGCCCTGCAGTCTAATGAAGAGTTGGAACCACTAACTTGGTATTGAAGGTAGACACAAAATGCCGGAGTAACGTGGCGGGTCAGGCAGCCTCTCTGGTGAAAAGGAATGGCTGACGTTTCAGTTTGGTCATCCTAGTTTGTGGAAGGACATTCTTGCTATTGAGGGAGCGCAGCGTAGGTTCACCAGGTTAATTCCCGGGATGGCGGGACAGCCGGGATTAAAGAATGGGTCGACTGGAATTTAGAAGGATGAGAGGTGATCGTATAGAAACATATATAATTCTTAAGGGATTGGACAGGCTAGATGCAGGAAAAATGTTCCCATGTTGGGGGAGTCCAGAACCAGGGGCCACACACAGTTTAAGAATAAGGGGTCGGCCATTTTGGACTGAGATGAGGAAGAATTCTTTCACCCAGAGAGTTGTGAAAATCTGTGGAATTCTCTGCCTCAGGAGGCCAATTCACTGGATGTTTTCAAGTGAGAGCTCTTGGGGCTAACGGAATCAAGGGATATGGGGAGAAAGCAGGAACAGGGTACTGTTTTTGGATGATCAGCCAGGATCATATTGAATGGCGGTGCTGGCTCGAAGGGCCGAATGGCCTACTCCTGCACCTATTTTCTATGTTTCTAAAAACACTTCAAATCCCATTCCCACGCTGACCTTTCTGTCCTGGGCCTCCTCCACTGCCAGTGGGTCCACACACATTGGAGGAACACCACGTCTTATTTCACTTGGGGCAGTTTACAAGCCAACGGCATTAACGTTGGTTTGTCCGATGTTGAGTAACTCCCGCATTCCCTCATTGCAAACTGTCCCGTGTGTGTGTGTAGGATAGTGTGAGGGTGCGGGGATCGCTGGTCGGCCTGGGCCTGAAAGCCCTGTCTCTGCGCTGTATCTCTACAACTATAACCGCCACCAAAAATCAGAAATCTGCCCGCCACCAGCTGACCTACTATCCCCCTCATTGGTGACCCTCGGACTATCCTACCTGATCTCCCGGTGGCCCCAGCACTTCAACTCCCCCTCCCATTCCCAATCTGACCTCTCTGTCCTGGGCCTCCTCCGTGGCCAGAGTGAGGACCATCGCAAGTTGGAGGAACAGCACCTCATAATTTCTCTTGGGCAGTTTACACCCCAGGGGTATGAACATTGACTAATCCAATTTCAGGTAGTCCCTGCTTTCTCCTCCCCTTCCCAGCTCCCTCTCAGCCCTCTGGCTCCACCTCTTCCTTTCTTCCTCTGCTCCCCCCCACATCAGTCTGAAGACCCGAAACGTCACCTATTCCTTCGCTCCATAGATGCTGCCTCACCCGCTGAGTTTCTCCAGCATTTTTGTCCACCTTGGACTATCCTTGATCGGACTTTCCCTTGCGCTAAACGTTATTCCCTTTATCCCGTATCTGTACACTGTGGGCGGCTCGATTGTAATCGTGTGTTGTCTTCCCGCTGACTGGTTAGCGAGCGACAAAAGCTTTTCACTGTACCTCGGTACACGGGACAGGAAACTGAACTGAATCTTGCTCGCTCCTCTCTCCGCATTTAGTGTCGCAGTTTGCGATGTGAGCCTTCCTGACACGGCTGGCAACTGCAAGAGGCGATGCTCACCAAACAATCTGAGAGGAGGTAAGATATTAACTCCTGTTTGGGGAACTTTGCCCCCCCCCCCCTTCCTTTGGGATTCGAGTTCCCGTCTCCGAGCCCCATGCCCTGCTCTCCAGGGTGGATTGTCACCTTGTGGTGGTGGAGAGGCTTGTGTGGACCTGAGATCCTGAGAGCGATGCCGTCTGGAGCTGTGCTCCTGGTAGGGCCGCCCAGGGCGGTAAGGTCGAGGGGGAGGTCTCTGACCAAGACCTCAACGGTGGAACAGGCGGAGGACGATGGCTGACCTTAGTGGAGCGTCACAGTGTTTGGGAAGGTGGATGAAGGCAGCGGCAGAAAAGGGTCTCCGGTCGTCTTGGACTCCGTGCCACTGGATCCCGACCCAGATCATCCCCAATCAGTACCCCGTTCCTGCCAAGAGCTCAATGCAACTCTCTCTTGAACACATCCAGTGACGTGGCCTCCACTGCCTTCTGTGGCAGAGAATTCCACAGATTCACAACTCTCTGGGTGAAAAGGTTTTTCCTCATCTCAGTCCCAAATGGCCGACCCCTTATTCTTAAACTGTGTGTGGCCCCTAATTCTGGACTCCCCCAACATCGGGAACATTTTTCCCGTATCTAGCCTGTCCATTCCCTTAATGTTATGTTTCTATAAGATCCTCTCTCATCCTTCTAAATTCCAGGGAATACAAACCCCAGTCGACCCATTCTTCCATCATTTGATTTGGTGGGCCGAAGGGCCTGTTTCCATGCTGGATCTGTGAACTAAACCTTTATTCTGAAGGCATTTTGGTGGATTGTTAAATGATTGGCTTTCAAATGCAGTCGATAAATGGCCTCAACAGTGTCTGCCATAGTGTGGAAACAGTCCCTTCGGCCCATCTTGCCCAAACCGACCAACATGCCCCACCTGCCTGCCTTTGGCCCATATCCCTCCAAATCTATCCTATCCACATACTTGTCTCAATTCTGCTTACGTGCTGCGATAGTCCCTGCCTAGTGATTGTCACCTTCTCGTGGTGGAGAGGCGTGTGTGGGCCTGAGATCCTGAGAGCGATGCCGTCTGGAGCTGTGCTCCGGGTAACCATATAACAATTACAGCACGGAAACAGGCCCTCTCGGCCCTTCCAGTCCGTGCCGACCATTTGTTTTCCCCTAGTCCCATCTACCTGCACTCAGACCATACCCCTCCATTCCCTTCACGTCCATATACCTATCCACTTTACTCTTAAATGTTAAAATCGATCCTGCCTCCACCACTTCTGCTGGAAGCTCATTCCACACAGCCACCACCCTCTGAGTAAAGAAGTTCCCCCTCACGTTACCCCTAAACTTCTGTCCCTTAATTCTCATGTCATGCCCTCTTGTTTGAATCTTCCCTACCCTCAATGGGAAAAGCTTATTCACGTCAACTCTGTCTATCCCTTTCATCATTTTAAAGACCTCAATCAAGTCCCCCCTTAACCTTCTGCGCTCCAAAGAATAAAGACCTAACTTGTTCAACCTTTCTCTGTAACATAGTTGCTGGAACCCTGGCAACATTCTAGTAAATCTCCTCTGTACTCTCTCTATTTTGTTGACATCCTTCCTATAACTAGGCGACCAAAATTGTACACCATACTCCAGAATTGGTCTTACCAATGCCTTGTACAATTTTAACATTACTTCCCTACTCCTATATTCAATGCTCTGATTTATAAAGGCCAGCACACCAAAGGCTTTCTTTACCACCCTATCTACATGCGATTCCACCTTCAGGGAACGCAAAGGGCGGTAAGGGCGGTAGGGCCGCCCAGGGCGGTAAGGTCGAGGGGGAGGCTAGATATTTCCTCCAGCTCAGACCCTCGAGTCCCGGCAACAGGCCCGTAAATCGTCCCCTCGCCCTTTCCAGCTCAGATACCATGGTGACCAAGACTTCCCACTCTACTCTAAATGCGGCCTTGCCATTGTCTTGTACAGCTGCAGCCTGACTTTCCCAACTTTTGTGTAGGAAAAGGTTCGCCAACGTTCTCACTCCCAAATCAGGGACAGAAGGTCAAAATACGGGACCGTTGGTATTGTTCGCTCCGTAAAAATAAAAAATAAAAATAAAGACCGTAACAATTCAATTTGCCCGTGGCTTTCTAGTCTCCTTTATTCTGAATTACTGAATGGGTGGGTGTTCGGGGGTGATGGCAGGTGGACAGATGGTGGGAAAAACTGGGGTACAGGGAAACGTTGAATCAGTTGTCATCTAATAACAAATGACAACACTTGTTCAAGGGACTAATTGGGGGGAGAGTTCCTTTCACAGCGTGTGGAGAGTCTGTGCCAGGGGTTAAAGTTGCGGGGATAATGCCAGTAACTTACTCACTCACCGCTGCCGTGGCACTCCGGGCTCCACCGCACTGTAGATGGGGATAGCAGCAGCTCAGGTAGCAGGACTGGCCGCCACTTCAGCGCGCTCCGCCGGCCCGCTCACCTCTGGCAGTGCGCTCCGTCTGAACACCTCTCACCTGCCGCTCGCTCATGTCAGCGGCTTCCTGCAAATCCTTACATCCCCACAGCCGAGTAACCTCAACCTCAACCTGACACGAGTGAGGCCAGCGAGCGGCAGGAGAGGTTATTAGACGGGGAGCTGCCAGAGGTGAGCGGGGGGGGGGGGCGGCAGAAGGAGCTGAAGTGGCGGCTGGTTGCGCTCTCCAGCGCAGCCACCCGAGCTACCTCTCACCCCCACCCCACCCACCCACCCCCGGCCTCGATGCGGTGGCATTGCACGCCTCCGTGGGATGCTCCCGACCCCTCCTTCACAACACTCGTGCCCTCCCCGCAACTTTACCCCGGGCCAGACTCCCCAAACGCTGTGAAAGGAGCTCTCCCCCACACCCCCACACCGCGGGAAATACAATATTTAAAAACATAAACACAAAATGTACTTACCCACATTATTGGTACACGAGCCCCATTCTTCTCTCCCTGTTTCCTAACATATACTTAAAATATTGACAATCCATATTTGAAAACCCCGCCAGGAAACCAGTAGCGCATGCGCAGTAGGCCGAGGGTTTCAGCAAGCGCAGTAGGCCGAGGGTTTCAGCAAGCGCAGTAGGCCGAGGGTTTCAGCAAGCGCAGTAGGCCGAGGGTTTCCGCTGCCTTCAGCCCCGCTTGTCATTGGCGCTGGAAGCAGCGCTGACGGCCCGTGGGCAGCACACACCTTCACGGGTTACAAGCGCTGCGGATGAAAGGCACGGAGAATGATGCCTGCCTGAGAGATCGATCTCTTCCATAGGCATCATTCTCCCATGCTTTATTATTTATATTCTGTAATTACTATGTTATAATTTGAGTCAGGGTACCTTGCCTACCCTGACGGCACGTGCCTGCTCCACGCAGGGAGGGGGGGGGTGCAGATGCTGGTTTGCACAGAAGATGTATCAAGGTGAGAGGCAAAGATGCTTTATAACCATATAACCATATTAACAATTACAGCACGGAAACAGGCCCTCTCGGCCCTTCCAGTCCGTGCCGGCCATTTGTTTTCCCCTAGTCACTTGCCAGCGATAACGGTTGGACAGGTACGTGGATAGGACGGGTTTTAGAGGGATGTGGACCAAACACGGGGGAGGGTGGGGCTAGTGTGGATGGGGCGTCTTGGTCAGAATGGGGCAAGTTGGGCTGAAGGGCCAGTTTCCACGCTGCGTGGCTCCAGGCTGCTTTGGAGGATTTTAGTCGGGCCACATGTGGGCAGTCTTGTGCAGTTCTGGTCGCCCCCATTAGAGGAAGCATGTGGGGGCTTTAGAGAGAGAGAGAGTGCGGAGGAGGTTGACCAGGACAATAGACAACAGGTGCAGGAGGAGGCCATTCGACCCTTCGAGCCAGCACCGCCATTCAATGTGATCATGGCTGATCATCCCCAATCAGTACCCCGTTCCTGCCTTCTCCCCATATCCCCTGACTCCGCTATCTTTAAGATCTAGCTCTCTCTTGAAAGCATCCAGAGAACCGGCCTCCACTGCCCTCCGAGGCAGAGAATTCCACAGACTCACCACTCTCTGTGAGAAAAAGTGTTTCCTCGTCTCCGTTCTAAATGGCTTAACCCTTATTCTTAAAAGAGAGAGCTAAATATTGCTCTTAAAGAGCCCTAGTGAGACCACACCTGGAGTATTGTGTGCAGTTTTGGTCCCCTAATTTGAGGAAGGACATTCTTGCTATTGAGGGAGCCCAGCGTAGGTTCACCAGGTTAATTCCCGGGATGGCGGGACTGTCATATGCTGAGAGAATGGAGCGGCTGGGCTTGTACACTCTGGAGTTTAGAAGGATGAGAGGGGATCTCATTGAAACATATAAGATTGTTAAGGGTTTGGACACGCTAGAGGCAGGAAACATGTTCCCGATGTTGGGGGAGTCCAGAACCAGGGGCCACACACAGTTTAAGAATAAGGAGTAAGCCATTTAGAACGGGGACGAGGAAACACTTTTCTCACAGAGAGTTGTGAGTCTGTGGAATTCTCTGCCTCAGAGGGCGGTGGAGGTCGGTTCTCTGGATGCTTTCAAGAGAGAGCTAGATAGGGCTCTTAAAGATAGCGGAGTCAGGGGATATGGGGAGAAGGCAGGAACGGGGTGACTGAATGGGGATGATCAGCCGTGATCACATTGAATGGCGGTGCTGGATCGAAGGGCCGAATGGCCTACTCCTGCACCTATTGTCTATTGTCTATTGAAAGTATCCAGAGAGCCAGCCTCCACTGCCGATGTGGGACAGGCCTATGGGCCAAATGGCCTTCCGGGCCTGTCCAACTTTGGCGATTTCTTTAGGCAACAGCAAGCGACTAGTTTATCTCCACGTAGACGCCGGAACTAGTCGCGCAAAAAGTCGTAGCGACTTTCTGGTCGGCGCTAAGTTTTCAACGTGTTAAAAAAAATTCCGCCGACAGTGGGCTTAACGCCAATGGGCGTAGCTTGACTTCTCCTGCCGTAGGTTGTCGCCGGGATGGCGTAGGTCGCCGCCGGTTTTTTCTGCGACCTGCTGCGACTGTGACGGTCGCCGACAGTCGCAGCAAAAAAAAAAATCTCCAAGTGGGACAGGCCCATAGTTCTGCTCCCATCACTTGCGCTGATGAAGCCCGCTTGGATTGTTTCTCTTATGAACTGCGCTGTATTTTTCGGCCCGAAACGTCGCCTATCCCCTTCGCTCCATAGATGCTGCTGCACCCGCTGAGTTTCTCCAGCATTTTGTGTACCCTCTATTTTTCAATGTTCAGTAGATTATGGTATCATATTGTGGGCCAAAGGGCCTTGTTCCTGTGCTGTTCTCTTCTGTTGCAAGAATGTACAGCATGGCCACAGGCCCTTCAGCCCAACTAAAGAGAGACACAAAGTCTGAAGAAGGGTCCTAACCCAAAACGTCACCCATTCCTTCTCTCCAGAGATGCTGCCTGTCCCGCTGAGGTGCTCCAGCTTTTTGTGTCTCTCTCTGGTTGAAACCAGCGCCTGCAGTTCCTTCCTCCACCCTTCAGCCCGACTGCCCCATGCCGGCCCACATGTCCCATCTACACTCGTCCCACCTGCCTGCGTCCATCCCTCTGAACCCGTCCTATCCATGTACCTGTCCGATAGTCTTTCAAATGTTCCAGCTCCTGCTTCAACAACCTCTTCTGACAGCTCTCTGCTCTAAAATCGTGACTTGAGCTTCTGAAGCTCCCCTCAGTCCGCCTAAACCTACGCGATCTCCCGGATGCCAAACGATTTAACTCCCCCTCCCATTCCCACACTGACCTTCCTGTCCTGGGCCTCCTCCACTGCCAGAGTGAGGCCCAACACAAATTGGAGGAACAGCGCCTCATATTCTGCTCGGGCAGCTTACACCCCAGCGGTGTGAACATTGACTTCCCTAACTTCAAGTAACCCTTGCTTTCCCTCTCTCTCCATCCCTCCATCCCAGTTCTCCCACAAGTCTGACTGACCCCCTGATTAAATCTTACCTCTGTTTGGTTTGTTGTCGCCTTCCCCAAGCTAACAATGATCTGTTCAACATTTTCCTCGGAACCTCATCCCCTTTGTCTCATTTTCACACCTTGCCCTTCCTTATCTCTGTGTCTCCCATGGAAGAGAGGATTTGTTCCCACTGCCATCGACACTCTACTTGATCCCAGCGGTATGAATATTGGATTCTCTAACTTCTAGTAACTCTTCCATTCCCTCTCTCTCTCCGTCTGTCCCCACCCAGTCATTCAACTCATCTCGTCGAGTCTCATTGTCAGTAACTAGTTTTCACCTAGCCTGTTTCCTTTATCTTCGTTACTTTTTTGCAAGTGATAGTATGGAAACAGGCCTTTTGGCCCAACTTGCCCACACCGGCCAACATATCCCAGCTACACTCGTCCCACCTACCCGCGTTTGGTCCATATCCCTCCACACCTGTCCTCTCCATGTTAGACAAAAGTGCTGGAGAAACTCAGCGGGTGCAGCAGCATCTATGGAGCGAAGGAAATAGGCAACGTTTCGGGCCGAAACCCAATTCCTTCGCTCCATAGATGCTGCCGCACCCGCTGAGTTTCTCCAGTACTTTTGTCTACCTTCGATTTTCCAGCATCTGCAGTTCCTTCTTAAGCATTGTCCTACCCATGTATCTGTCTAACTGTTTCTTAAACGTTGGGATAGTCCCAGCCTCAACTACCTCCTCAGGCAGCTCGTTCTATACACTCACCACCCTTTGTGTGAAAAAAGTTACCCCTCAGATTCCTATTTTACTTCGGAGTCAGGTGAGTGACTACGTGAAGACCCCGTCCAGCACGCATGCGCGACATTAGCGTTCATGCAGTGCACCCGCGACGAACGGGAGTTCAAGGCGCTCCCGCTACAAATTGAAAAGTCGGGCCGACAGGTAAGTTTTACCGTGGCCGTGTGTCTTTCTCTCTGTGGTCTTGTGTTCCAGGAAGAATGAGCAAGACCAGAGGAAAGAAGTCTGCAGCTCGCCCCCGTTCGTCCTCCGTTGAGGAATGCTCTTTGGAGGGGGGGCAAGAGGCGGCGGGTATAACTACCGAGCCGAGCCCAGCACCGCTCGTGCTGCCTGAGCAGCGGGCTGGAGGTACCTGCAGCCAGAACCGGGCGGTAGTGTCCGACGATTCGGATGAAGATGCCTCACCGCTCGAGAGCGACACAGGCAGCCGCCTAAGCCGCATGGAACGGCTTATGGAGCAATTGCTCCAGCGAGATCTGCTGAGAGAGCAGCAGCAGCCTCGCCAAGGGAGCTCAGGCACTCCCGCAGTGCCCTTTACGGCACTGGCCATTGCTTCACTTCTTTTGAAGGCAGCATTGGCGACCAGGTCTGGGCTGGTCAAGAAGAGGGGTCGCTGGCCTGAAGATATCCGGAGTACGCAGGGTGTACAGGATCAGGAAGAGCTGCTGGGTGTGGTCAACCGCTACGTGGCCATTCCACGAGCGGGTCGGCCGTTAGAGCCGAAACTTGCAGCCAGCATTAACCACCTGTCCTCAAAACCCCTACAAGAACAGGTGGTCAATGAGGCTCTTGAACAATATACAGCCCCAGGAAATTGTACATCATTGAATGTACCCGCTGTAAACAGCCAAATTTGGAGACATTTGGGGCAGAACATCAGAAACCTGGAGTTGAAGCTCCAGAAGATCCTTAAACTCCTGACTGCAGGAATAACATCTTATGCTCGGTCCATTGATGGTGCGGACATCTCCACAAATCAGCAAGACACATTAGCTCTGCTGTGCACCACTCAATATGAAATAAACAATTTACGGAAGGAAATTTATCAAGCCTGCCCTCAACCCTAAATTTGCGGGACTTTGCAAATCACAGGGTTCAGAACCTCCTATTCTGCTCTTTGGGAAAAGACCTTCCAAAAAAGGTGAAAGACCTGGAGGAAGAATCCAAGACCTTTGGTCTCGTGAGGGCAGGTTTGGGACCGAGCAGACCTAACAAACCCAGGCGGCAGTACCCCATGGCGTCCACCAGTCATCGACCACACTATGGGACTGGTGAAAGCTCAGGGTCCGCAACCATTCCCCGTAAGCCTTTTTTAGGCCAGGGCCCAGAGCGGACCCCATGGAAAATGCGCCACCCCCCAACAACATCGAGATCAACATCAACCCTCTACAGGCCAGCAGACGCCTCATCGCCCAGCGAAGAGGCAGAAGAAGCACCAATAACCATGGAGGTAGGTGGGTCTGGTTCCTCTCAGCATATGTGCAGTAGGGGCTTCTGTACTAACAGGGGGGAGATTGCACTTGTTTTTGGATGCATGGGAATCCATCACTAATGACAAGTATATACTCAGCAGCTTTCATGGCTACAAAATTGACTTTGTTCATGAAAACATTCCACCAGTTCAGCATATACCCCAAAGGGTATTCACCCTCTCAGTCAAAGAGAAACAAGAGGGTCAAGCTGAACTGAATGAGGTTACTAGCAAAAGGTGTCATTGAAAGAACAAAACATGAACCTTTGGAATTTGTGTTTAATATTTTCACTAAAAATCAAAAAAGATGGTGGACGCCGCATCATCATTGACTTAACTACTTTGAACAAGTCTGTCAGGTATATACATTTCAAGATGGATACTTTTGAAACAGCCAGACTATTGGTTTCTAGAGGGTACTTTCTAGCAAGCATTGATTTAAAAGATGCCTACTACTCAGTACCCATACACAAGGAGCATCGTAAATACTTAAAATTTATCTGGATGAAACAGCTATGGCAATATAAAGCCTTACCAAATGGGCTAACCTCCGCTCCAAGGCTGTTCACTAAAATCTTAAAACCTGCCTTGGCATTGTTGAGGAAACAAAAGCATATAGTCATGGCGTATTTAGACGACATTTTAATAGTAGGGAAAACCTTGGAGACAGCCATTTTTGGCAGTAGCAGCCACCAAACGTTTGTTTGAAACTTTGGGGTTTGTCATACATCCAGATAAATCCAATCTTACACCGTCCACTGCCATGGACTATCTTGGATTTACGATTGATACTGTTCGCATGATTGTAACTCTGCCGAAGGGGAAAGCATCAGAATTGGCACTATCATGCCAACAAACTCATGAATAAACATCAGCCAACCATACGGGAGGTAGCTAGAGTTATTGGCAAAATGGTAGCAGCTTTTCCAGCTGTACAATTTGGGCCTTTGCACTATCAAAATTTGCAAAGAGCAAAAGTGCATGCACTAAAGCAAAACTCAGGTCACTTTGACCGAGCTATGAGTTTAACTGCTGAATCCATTCCAGAGTTACAATGGTGGGCAAGGAACGTAAGGCTCAGCTCCAGTCCCATAATAATCACCAACCCAGTATTAACCATTCAAACGGATGCCAGTGCTTTGGGCTGGGGAGCAACTAACATGCAATCCAGCACAGGGGGCAGATGGACTAAATTTGAATCATCTTGCCTACAGACACGGGTATCAACTACTTAGAAATGTTGGGTGCGTTTTATGGGTTAAAAGCATATTCATCTAATACGCATCATGCACATGTCCGGTTGCAATTAGATAATACCACGGTGGTGGCTTATATCAACCACATAGGTGGTGTAAAGTCGATATCGTGTGACAATTTGGCCAACCTAATCTGGCAATGGTGTGTTGAAAGACATATTTGGTTATCAGCAACTTACCTACCAGGTAAGCAAAATACAGTGGCAGACACCAGGTCACGCAGATTCAATGATAACATCGAATGGATGTTAAATCCCAAAATATTTGCTGAAATTACAAAGCAATATGGCACACCAGATATCGATCTATTTGCATCCAGGCTGAATCACCAGGTACCAACGTATGTCGCTTGGGAACCAGACCCTGAGGCAGCAGCAGTTGATGCATTCTCGCTGCATTGGGGGAAAATGTTCTTTTATGCTTTTCCTCCCTTCTGCCTCATCAGTCGGGTATTACGCAAGATTCAATTGGATTCCGCTTCAGGAATCTTGATAATACCCGACTGGCCTACACAGCCATGGTTCCCAGTGGCCCTCGACATGGCTGTTGAAACACCGTTGGAATTCCCCAGCAGTCGAGAATTATTAATCCACCCAGTGCCAGGCATTAGTCACCCGTGCCATGACAGAGTCAATCTCCTGGCTTGCAGATTCTAAAAAGACCTCTACTGGGCCTGGGACTGTCTGAGGATGCCATCAACATGATGACCGCATCCCACAGGGAGTCCACCAGGAGACAATACCTGACCAACATAAGAAAATGGGAACGGTATTGCTCCAAAACAGGAACTACCTACACCACAGCTACAGCCACCAGTGTTGTGGAGTTTCTGCTTGGATTACATCGGGAAGGACTCAGCTACAGCGCCATTAATACAGCCAGGAGTGCGTTGTCAGCTTATTTGGTTCCAGCAGCAGGACAACTGACTTTGGGGTCCCATCCACTAGTGGTCAAAATCATGAGGGGCATTTTTAACACCAATTCCCCTAGGCCTAGGTACACTCAGATCTGGGATGTCAGCATTGTACTGACGTACCTTAGGGGATGGCCACCACCCAGGTCACTCACGCTGGAACAACTTACACTGAAATCAGTCATGCTCATGGCACTAGTGTCAGCTCAAAGGGTACAGTCCCTCCACCTTCTGAGGCTGGACAGCATGACAGAGTCATTGGACTGTATCACATTTCACATTCAGGGACTGGTCAAACAAACTAGACCAGGTACCCACGCCTCCAGTTATGGAGTTCCGGGCATATTCACCTGACCCACGGTTGTGTGCCAAGACCCATCTCGCCAATTACATAGACACAACATACAACTTAAGAGGGAGAGAAAAAGCCTTATGGATAAGCCACAAGAAGCCTCATGGTCAGGTGATGAGCCAAACCATTTCAAGGTGGCTCAAGCAGGTGCTTAAGTCCGCGGGAGTCGATACTAATGTTTACAAATCTCATTCCACCAGGGCTGCATCTACGTCGGCGGCTAGGCGAATGGATGTGCCTATGGACCATATTCTGGCCAGAGCAGGATGGTCCTCGGAAAGAACTTTCCACAGGTTTTATAATAAGCCGCTGGCGGAGCCTGCTACATTTGCAGACAGAATTTTAGAGTCTGCAGCTAATATTTAATTTAAGCCGGGGGAGCTCTCTGTTTTTTTGTTATCATTAATAAACCTTTATTGTTCACAAACAGGTTATTGTTGATTGTATAACATGCTTCCTCCCTCTAAGGTCTTCAGACAGTGAGTGAAGCATGAGCTGGTACACGGTTCGGATTCACAGAGCTTTGAAGTCTTCACGTAGTCACTCACGTGACTCCGAAGTAAAATAGTAAGATTAAAATGAGAACTTACCAGTTCGAAGTTTGATCTGTATTTTATGAGGAGTTACGATGAGGGATTACGTGCCCTCCGCTCCCACCCTCTATTATACAGATCAACTGGTAATTAAGTTCTTATTTTTTCTTTACTATATTTATTTCAATTGTTGTGTTTTTTCTGTGAATCCACACCGCTGCTTTGAAGAAATGTCGCGCATGCGTGTTGGACGGGGTCTTCACGTAATCCCTCATCGTAACTCCTCATAAAATGCAGATCAAACTTCGAACTGGTAAGTTCTCATTTAATCTTACTATTAAATCTCTTCCCCTTCACCTTGAACCCGTGTCCTCTGGCCCTCGATTCCCCTACTCTGGGCAAGAGACTCTGTGCGTCTACCCGATCTATTCCTCTCATGTCTTTCATTCATTTGTTCTGTATCTCTCTACATCACCATCTATATCTCTTGTTTCCCTTTCCCCCTGACTCCCCGTCTGAAGAAGGGTCTCGACCCGAAACGTTGCCCATTCCTTCTCTCCAGAGATGCTGCCTGTCCCGGTGAGTTACTCCAGCATTTTGTCTAACTGTTCATTGTCCTTCCAGGATCGGAGTGGACAGGACCCTGGGTGATCTTGCTGGCGGTTGGAGGTGCGTTTGGGACATGCACATTAGCTGTGATCTTCATTGTCAAACTGAGAAGATGAGACATGTAGACTGGTGGAGCTAATAAACACTAAGCTTGTAACATCACCTGGGTTGTCCTTGCTGTGTGATTTGACAAGCCCCTGTCCCGCTTAGGAAACCTGAACGGAAACCTCTGGAGACTTTGCGCCCCTCCTAGGTTTCCGTGCGGTTCCCGGAGGTTTTTGTCCTCCGGCAACCACCTTCAACCAGCATCGCAACCGGCTTTGACTAAAAAATTGACTGATTTTTAAAAAACGGAAACCACTTTCCACCATTAGGGAGACTGACAAAAACCTCCGGGAAAATCCGGGAACCGCACGGAAACCTTGGGTGGGGAGCAAAGTCTCCAGAGGTTTCTGTTCAGGTTTCCTAAGTGGGACAGGGGCATTAGTCTTGCAGTTTGGTTTAGAGATACAGTTTGGAGAAGGGCGGCACGGGGGCGCAGCAGTAGACTCACTGCCTCGCAGCGCCAGAGACCCGGGTTCGATCCCGACCACGGGCGCCGTCTGTACGGAGTTTGCACGTTCTCCCCGTGACCTGCGCGGGTTTTCGCAGAGCTCTCCGGTTTGCTCCCGCACTCCAAAGACGGGCAGGTTTGTAGGTTAATTGGCTTGGTGTAAATGTAAAATTGTCCCTAGTGTGTGTAGGGTAGTGTTAGTGTGCGGGGATCGCTGGTCGGCGCGGACTCGGAGGGCCTGTTTCCCCCACTGAATCCCTAAACTAAACACTCCACCAGAATTTAATGGACGGAGTAGAGTTAGTGTACGGGCTGATCGCTGGTCGGCATGGATACGGTAGGCCGAAAGGCCTGTTTCCTCTCTGTATCTCTAAACTAGAGACTATACCAGAATATAATGGACGCAATGGATATAGTGGGATCGCTGGTCGGCATGGATACGGTAGGCCGAAAGGCCTGTTTCCTCTCTGTATCTCTAAACTAGAGACTATACCAGAATATAATGGACGGGATGGATAGAGTTAGTCGGATCGCTGGTCGGCATGGATACGGTAGGCCGAAAGGCCTGTTTCCTCTCTGTATCTCTAAACTAAAGAATAGACTAGCAGCGCCTGCTGGTGCACGCAAGCATCGAACGTGGCGTTCGGAATCCGCGTGGAGGGGCCATGTTTCTCGCGCAGTTTTGCTTTCGCGCGGCAGTTGATCGACTGACCACCGCACGTGTGTAGACCTACCTGTTGACCAAAAAAAACAATTTCGTAGTAAAATCTGTTTAAACAAACTGGTTGTCGTTTCTGCACCGCTAAAATACCAGAATATTATGGACACGATGGATAGAGCTAGTGTACGCGGTGATGGCTGGTCGGCATGGATACGGTAGGCCGAAAGGCCTGTTTCCTCACTGTATCTCTAAACTAAAGACTATACCAGAATATAATGGACGCGATGGATAGAGTTAGTGTATGGGCTGATCGCTGGTCGGCATGGATACGGTAGGCCGAAGGAGAGGGGAGAAGAGACCATGGTAGTGCTCTGGCCTTGACCTTTAATTTGACCCTAACGTGGAAGAGAGAAACATCGACGCTGTACCAGAACCCAGCAGTACAAACATTGAAGACGGAGTAACTCAGCAGGACAGGCAGCATCTCTGGAGAGAAGGAACGGGTGAATATTGACTTCTCTAACTTCAAGTCTGAAGAAGGGTCTCGACCCGAAATGTCACCTATTCCTTCGCTCCTTACCTGCTGAGTTTCTCCAGCAGTTTTGTCTCCCTTCAAGTGACCATCAAACCTCCCCCTCTCTCTCTGTCCCTCCCACACCCAAGTTGTACCTGGTTCCAAGTGGTCTTGTTGAGTCTCGCTGTCTGTAGCTCGTTTTCACCTAGCCCACAGCTAACAATGCCCTGTTTCCTTCATCATTGTTGCTTTTTTCGCATATCTTTCATTCATTTGTTCTTTATCTCTCCACATCACCGTCTATATGTCATGCTGTTAC
>CM069172.1:9939666-9942166 GCA_035221665.1 Okamejei kenojei
CGTTGCAGCATGTTAATAAGAATACAAGTTCGAGTGAGTTTATCGTCACGTGTCCCTGACAGGACGATGACATTCTTGCTTTGCTTCAATGCAAGAGTATAGTAGACATTGACTACAGAACAGATCAGTGTGTCCATATACCATTATATACATAAATACACACATCAATAAATAAACTGATAAAGTGCAAATAACAGATAATGGGTTATTAATGTTCAGAGTTTTGTCCGAGCCAGGTTTAATAGCCTGATGGCTGTGGGGAAGTAGCTATTCCTGAACCTGGTTGTTGCAGTCTTCAGGCTCCTGTACCTTCTACCTGAAGGTAGCGGGGAGATGAGTGTGTGGCCAGGGTGGTGTGGGTCCTTGATGATGCTGCCAGCCTTTTTGAGGCAGCGACTGCGATAGATCCCCTCGATGGAAGGAAGGTCAGAGCCGATGATGGACTGGGCAGTGTTTACTACTTTTTGTAGTCTTTTTCCCACCAGGGCGCTCAAGTTGCCGAACCAAGCCACGATGCAACCGGTCAGCAAGCTCTCTCTCTACTGTGCAGCTGTAGAAGTTAGAGAGAGTCCTCCTTGACAGACAGCCCCCAAGCCAACAGGCCACGCTGGTCGGAGCGCCAACACTGGAGATCTCGGCGAGAGATCCCAGGCTCTGCGGTGTGTAAACTCAGTACCACCGCTGGACGCTTCTCCGACCCGCAGCTCTGCCATGTTTCAATCGGCGGACTCAGCAATCCGGAGCTCCAGCGCAGTGACCCGGGCAACACATCACCCGCTCCGTGCAACACTGCAGTGTGCAGTCTTGGCCCCCTAATTTGGGGAAGGACATTCTTGCTATTGAGGGAGCGCAGCGTAGGTTCACCAGGTTAATTCCCGGGATGGCGGGACTGTCATACGCTGAGAGAATGGAGCGGCTGGGCTTGTACACTCTGGAGTTTAGAAGGATGAGAGGGAATCTCATTGAAACATATAAGATTATTAAGGGTTTGGACACGCTAGAGGCAGGAAACATGTTCCCGATGTTGGGGGAGCCCAGAACCAGGGGCCACACACAGTTTAAGAATAAGGGGTAAGCCATTTAGAACGGAGACGAGGAAACACTTTTTCTCACAGAGAGTGGTGAGTCTGTGGAATTCTCTGCCTCAGAGGGCGGTGGAAGCCGGCTCTCTGGATACTTTCAAGAGAGAGCTAGATAGAGCTCTTAAAGATAGCGGAGTCAGGGGATATGGGGAGAAGGCAGGAACGGGGTACTGATTGGGGATGATCAGCCATGATCACATTGAATGGCGGTGCTGGCTTGAAGGGCTGAATGGCCTCCTCCTGCACCTATTGTCCAGTGAATAGATCAGGTGAATGCACAGAATCCTTTACCCAGAGTTGACCCAAGGACCAGAGGACATAGTTTAAGGTGAGAGGGGAAAGATGAGGAGTAACTTTTTCACACAGAGGGTGGTGGGTGTATGGAACGAGCTGCCAGAGGAGGTAGTTGAGGCTGGGGCTATAACAACATTTAAAATACATTTGGACAGGTACATGGATAGGACAGGTTTAGATGGATAGGGGCCAAACGATGGCAGGTGGGACTAGCATAGATGGGCATGTTGGTCGGTGTGAGCAAGATGGGCCGAAGGGCCTGTTTCCACACTCTGTGAGTTTATGACTCACACAGAGTGAGTCCCAGCGTAAATTGGAGGAGCAGCACCTCATATTTCGCTTGGGCAGTTTACACCCCAGCGGTGTGAACATTGGTTTCTCCGATTTCAGGTAGTCCCTGCTTTCTCCATCCTTCCCCTCCCCTTCCCAGCTCCCCCACAGCCCACTGTCTCCGCCTCTTCCTTCCTCCTTCCCACATCAGTCTCGACCCGAAACGTCCCATATTCCTTCGCTCCATAGATGCTCCCTCACCCGCTGAGTTTCTCCAGCATTTTTGTCGGCCTTCGATTGTTCCAGCATCTGCAGTTCCTTCCTAAATATTATGACTATAACATGGAATAGTTACAAAGTAGGTCCATATACCCAGGCCCTTCGGCCCACAATGTCTATGCTCGACACAATGCCAGGTTAAACTGATCTCCTCTGCCTGCACGGGATCCGTGTCCCTCCATTCCCTGCATATCCATGCTCCCGTCTAAAAGCCTCTTAAACTCCACGATCGTACCTGCCTCCACCCCAATCCCTGGCAGCGCGTTGTATCTCTAAACTAAAGACTAATGCTGAGAGTCGATAATTTTTTTCAGAGTAAAAGTTAAAAATATATACATATGACAACACTGGATAACAATATTTAAAATGTATTTGGACAGGTACATGGATAGAAACATAGAAACATAGACAACAGGTGCAGGAGGAGGCCATTTGGCCCATCGAGCCTGCACCGCCATTCAATATGATCTCGGCTGATCATCCAACTCAGTATCCTGTACCTGCCTTCTCTCCATACCCCCTGATCCCTTTAGCCACAAGGGCCACATCTAACTCCCTCTTAAATATAGCCAATG
>CM069172.1:9947166-9962521 GCA_035221665.1 Okamejei kenojei
AACTGTGGCCCCTGGTTCTGGACTCCCCCAACACTCTTGCCCAGAGTCGGGGAATCAAGGGCCAGAGGACACAGGTTCAAGGTGAAGGGGGAAAGATTTAATGGGAATCTGAGGGGTAACTTTTCCACACAGAGGGAGGTGGGTGTATGGAACGAGCTGCCGGAGGAGGTAGTTGAGGCTGGGACTATCCCAATGTTTAAGAAACAGTTAGACAGGTACATGGATGGGACGGGTTTGGAGGGATATGGGCCAAACACGGGCAGGTGGGACTAGTGTAGCTGGGGCATGTTGGCCGGTGTGGGCAAGTTGGGCTGTGTGACTCTGTGACTCTAATACGTAACTAGGAGGGTGGGTGGTGAGATAGAAGGGTCAGATTGCAGTCTGTACACCCCAGGGGGTGTAAGATTCTCCGCGATGCTGTGACGTTACAGGTTGATGTGGTTTGTCGTGGCCCGGCCTACTGGAGGGCTCGGGTTTCACGTGGGACAGGGTAGGCTGGGCGTTCCCGTACCTGCTGGAGTCAGCAGCGGAGACTGAGCAGACGGCTCTCAGTCTCCCAAACAACCCCGGCTCGCAGGCTCAGCGGTCACACTCGGGCGTGAGCTCCTGTCCGTGCCGGGGGCCACGCGAGCGTGGCAGTGGGTGTGAGTGAGGGTAGCACGGGGGGAGGGAGGGAAAGAGGAGGAAGGAGACGCTTCGCGCGAGCAGTGAGGATTTGATCGTGAGTGTGAGCGCGGGTGTGCGAGGGCGGAGAGGTGGTGGTACTCTGGCACGGGCGAGTGTGACCGTGAGGGTGAGTGTGCGAGAACTGTGCTGGAACGGTGAAGGTGTTGGCGTGCGAGTGGGTGAGTGTGCAAGGCTGTCTTAAAGTGTGAGCGTGCAGGGCAGGAATAGCGACTGTGTAGGCGGTTAAGTGTGGACACGTGTGAGAAACGCCGCGGGTAGGGGCCACGTGGACGCAGAGCGTTGTGCGGGGACAAGCGTGCGAGGAAGCCTCAACGTGTGATTGTGCAAGGCAGGCACAGTGGGAACTGGTGTGCACTGCCACGCGAGCGTTGGCGTGAGTGTGCAAGGGCGAGTGTGGGAGTTTAGGCCTCTGTTGCGGTGAGAGTGTGAGGGTGGGTGAGGGTGAGTGTGCAGGGCCAAGTGTGCGAGGGCCAGTACGAGGGTGGGCGTGTGTGTGGACGTGTCATCAGGTGTGAGTGTGCGAGGGCCTGTGTGAGTGTACCGATGTGTGTGTGTGAGTAAGGCTATTGTGAGCGTGCAAAGACGAATGTGAGTGCACACGGGGGTTAAGCGGGTGTGGGGTAGAGTGCTGGGGTGCATGTGAGTGTGCAAGGGCTCATGTGAGTGTGCTAAGGAGGTTGTGAGTGTGCAAGGGTGATTGCGATTGTCTTGTGGTGGGTGTGAGTGTACGAGGACAAGTGTGTGAGTGTTCAGGGGCCAGTGTGCGAGGGCTGGTTTGAGCGAGGGTGGGGGTGGGGTGTGCAGGGGCCAGTGTGCGAGAGCAGGTGTGAGTGGGCGAGGGTGGGGCGAGTGAGCGAGGGCTAGTGTGAGCGTGCGAGAGTGCGTGTGAGCGTGCAAGGGCATATGTGCAAGGGTGGTTGTGATAACAAGTGTGTGAGTGCAAGGGCATGTGAGTGTGCGAGGACTGGTGTGAGCGGGCGAGGGTGAGAGCAAGTGTGCTAGGGCAGGTGTGAGCGTGCGAGAGCAGGTGTGCAAGGACTGGTGTGAGCGGGCAAGGGCAAGAGCGAGTGCGCGAGGGCTGCTGTGAGCGTGCGGCAGTGAGTGTGAGCGTGCAAGGGCAGGTGTGCGCGTGTGTGAGCGTGCGAGGGCAGGTGTGCGAGAGCAGGTGTGAGCGTGCGAGGGCAGGTGTGTGAGGGCAGGTGTGAGCGTGCGAGAGCAGGTGTGAGCGTGCGAGGGCAGGTGTGAGCGTGCGAGGGCAGGTGTGTGAGGGCAGGTGTGAGCGTGCGAGGGCAGGTGTGCGAGGGCAGGTGTGAGCGTGCGAGGGCAGGTGTGCGAGGGCAGGTGTGCGAGGGCAGGTGTGAGCGTGCGAGGGCAGGTGTGCGAGGACGCGTGTGAGCGGGCGAGGGTGAGAGAGAGTGAGTGAGGGCTGGTGTGAACGTGTGTGAGCGTGTGAGGGCAGGTGTGCGAGAGCAGGTGTGAGCGTGCGAGGGCAGGTGTGCGAGGGCAGGTGTGAGCGTGCGAGGGCAGGTGTGAGCGTGCGAGGGCAGGTGTGCGAGGGCAGGTGTGAGCGTGTGAGGGCAGGTGTGCGAGGGCAGGTGTGAGCGCGTGTGAGCGTGCGAGGGCAGGTGTGCGAGAGCAGGTGTGAGCGTGCGAGGGCAGGTGTGCGAGGGCAGGTGTGAGCGTGCGAGGGCAGGTGTGCGAGGTGTGCAGGGCGCACCATGGTGGGGTCGCGGTCGGGTCGGGACGGGGGAGGGGGGGGAGGGGGGGGTAAGGGGGGCAAGTTCTCGGTGGAGGAGCTCTATGGCCTCAACAACAACAAGAAGCCCAAGTGCTCGGGGCCGCCCGTCCAACTGGCCAAGGGGCGAGGCGCCGTTGCCAGGGACGATGCCCCCCTCTCGCCTGAGACCCGCACCACCCTGGACCTGCAGTACCTCGAGTCTTTCCTCCGCCAATCCCACCTCACACTCGATGACACCGTGGCAATGCAGACCGGCATGGTCTACAGGTGAGGCTGGCGTCCATGGGACAAAGCAGGTGGCCAATGTCCAAGGCTGAGGTCCCATCTCCAAGGCAGAGGTCCCATCTCCAAGGCAGAGGTCCCATCTCCAAGGCTGTCCCATCTCCAAGGCTGAGGTCCCATCTCAAGGCAGAGGTCCCATCTCCAAGGCAAGAGGTCCCATCTCCAAGGCAGAGGTCCCATCTCCAAGGCAGAGGTCCCATCTCCAAGGCAGAGGTCCCATCTCCAAGGCAGAGGTCCCATCTCCAAGGCAGATGGTCCCATCTCCAAGGCAGAGGTCCCATCTCCAAGGCAGAGGTCCCATCTCCAAGGCAGAGGTCCCATCTCCAAGGCTGAGGTCCCATCTCCAAGGCTGAGGTCCCATCTCCAAGGCTGAGGTCCCATCTCCAAGGCAGAGGTCCCATCTCCAAGGCAGAGGTCCCATCTCCAAGGCAGAGGTCCCATCTCCAAGGCTGAGGTCCCATCTCCAAGGCTGAGGTCCCATCTCCAAGGCAGAGGTCCTACCATCTAAGACAAGAAGTCCCACCATCCAAAGCACAGGTCCATGGTCTAAGGCAGAGGTCCCATGTCCAAGGAGCTGATCCTACCATCCAAAGCTGAGATCCCACCATTTATTCAAAGGTCCCACCACATAAGCCAGAGGCCCCACCATCCCAGACAGAGATCCCACCATCTATGAGGTCCCACCATCCAAAGTCCCCGCACCCAAGGCAGAGGGCCCACGCCCAAAACGTCACCCATTCCTTCTCTCCGGAGATGCTGCCTGACCCGCCAAGTTACTCCAGCATTTTGTGTCTATCTTCAGTTTAAACCAGCATCTGCAGTTTCTTCCTACACGTATCCAGAGAAAAGGAATGGGTGACGTTTCAGGTCGAGACCCTTTTTCGGTCCCCCTCACCTCCCCATCCCCCTCACCACCCTCCCCCCCCATACCCTCCCCATCTCCCCCTCCCTCCCCCCCTCCCACCATCCCCCAACTCTCACCCCCCTTCCCCTCCTCCAATCACCTCCCCCTCCCACCCTCCTCCACCCCCCACCCATTCATTTACATTACTATTTATTTTCTTTTCCCACAGAAATCTCGGAAAATCCAGCCTCCGTGTCTCCTGTCTGGGAATCGGTGAGCGGGCAACCGGCAACGGCAGGCCAAAGAAAGTCGGGAGTGGCTCCGCGGGGTCGGGCAGCCTCTGCGGAGAACAAACGCTACTCTGGGGAGCTCGCCTCGCTCCCCACTCCCGGGAGATCCCTGCGCTCCCACCTTCCCGACTGCAGGAACACCGCTTGCTCCAGACACGCACCACCCCCTGTGTAAAAAAACCTTCCCCACGCGTCACATCGACACGCAGTCACACAGGCCCAACTTGCCCATGCCGTCAAAAATGCCCCATCTATACTAGCCCCACATGCCCGCGTTTGAAACATAGAAAATAGGTGCAGGAGTAGGCCATTCAGCCCTTCGAGCCAGCACCACCATTCAAATGACCATGGCTGATCATCCACAATCAGTAACCCCGTTCCTGCCTTCTCCCCGTATCCCCTGACTCCGTTAGCCCGAAGAGCTAAATCTAACTCTCTCTCTTGAAAACACCCAGTGAACCGGCCTCCACTCCCTTCTGTGGCAGAGAATCCCACAGATTCACAACTCTCTGGGTGAAAACGTTTTTCCTCGTCTCAGTCCTAAATGGCCGACCCCTTATCCTTTGGCCCACATCCATCTAAACCTTTGTGTGGGGAGGAACTGGTTTAAACCGGAGATAGACACTGTTCCTTTTCACAATGATCATTTTTTTAGTTTAATTTAGAGATACAGGCCCTTCGGCCCACCGGGTCCGTGCCGACCAGCGATCCCCGCACTTTAACACTATCCTACACGCACTACGGACAATTATATTAACATTTACACCAAGCCAATTAACCTACAAACCTGTACGTCTTTGGAGTGTGGGAGGAAACCGAAGATCTCAGAGAAAACCCACGCAGTGTCACGGGGAGAACGTGCAAACTCCGTACAGACAGCACCCGTAGTCAGGATCGAACCTGGGTCTCCGGCGCTGCATTCGCTGTAAGGCAGCGGCTCTACCGCTGCGCCACCGTGACCTGGTCCCTTTATTATCGTTACTTTTGTGCGTATCTTACATTCATTTGTTCTTCATCTCTCTACATCACCGTCTGTATCTCTCGTTTCCTTCTCCCCCCCTGACTTTATAACAAGAGGAATCGAATATAGGAGCAAAGAGGTCCTTCTGCAGTTGTACAGGGCCCCAGTGAGACCACACCTGGAGTATTGTGTGCAGTTTTGGTCCCCTAATTTGAGGAAGGACATTCTTGCTATTGAGGGAGCCCAGCGTAGGTTCACCAGGTTAATTCCCGGGATGGCGGGACTGTCATCTGCTGAGAGAATGGAGCGGCTGGGCTTGTACACTCTGGAGTTTAGAAGGATGAGAGGATATCTCATTGAAACATATAAGATTGTTAAGGGCTTGGACACGCTAGAGGCAGGAAACATGTTCCCGATGTTGGGGGAGTCCAGAACCAGGGCCTCACACACAGTTTAAGAATAAGGAGTAAGCCATTTAGAACGGAGACGAGGAAACACTTTTTCTCACAGAGAGTTGTGAGTCTGTGGAATTCTCTGCCTCAGAGGGCGGTGGAGGCCGGTTCTCTGGATGCTTTCAAGAGAGAGCTAGATAGGGCTCTTAAAGATAGTGGAGTCAGGGGATATGGGGAGAAGGCAGGAACGGGGTACTGATTGGGGACGATCAGCCGTGATCACATTGAATGGCGGTGCTGGCTCGAAGGGCCGAATGGCCTCCTCCTGCACCTGTTGTCTATTGTCTATCGTCTGACTGTCAGTCTGAAGATGGGGTCCCGACCCGGAACGTCACCCATTCCTTCTCTCCGGAGATGCTGCCTGTCCCGTTGAGTTACTCCGTGTCTCCGTGAATAGACAGGGAGGATGTACCCCAGAGCAGGGGAACCAAGAACCAGGGGACATTGGTAGAAGATAAGAGGGGCAACTTTTTCCCTCAGAAGGTGTTCCAAGGGGGGGGGGTCCCATAGAGAAGGCACGGTGGCGCAGCGGGTAGAGCTGCTGCCTCACAACGCCAGAGGCCGTGGATCGATCCTGACCGCGGGCGCTGTCTGTACGGAGTTTGCACGTTCACCCCGTGAGCCGCACGGGTTTTCTCCGGGTGCTCCGGTTTCCTCCCCCACTCCAAAGACGTGCAGGTTTGTAGGTTAATAGGTGTGTGCAGGATAGAGTAAAGCCCCTGTCCCACTTAGGAAACCTGAACGGAAACCTCTGGAGACCGTGTGCCCCACCCAAGGAGCGCCTCAACCGAAGCATGAGCTGCATCTACTGACCAAAGGTGCGTGTGTGTGTGTGTGTGTGTGTGTGTGTGTGTGTGTGTGTGTGTGTGTGTGTGTGTGTGTGTGTGTGTGTGTGTGTGTGTGTGTGTGTGTGTGTGTGTGTGTGTGTGTGTGTCTGTGTGTGTCTGTGTGTGTGTGTGTGTGTGTGTGTGTGTGTCTGTGTGTGTGTGTGTGTGTGTGTGTGTGTGTGTGTGTGTGTGTGTGTGTGTGTGTGTGTGTGTGTGTGTGTGTGTGTGTGTGTGTGTGTGTGTGTGTGTGTGTGTGTGCACACGCACACAAACAGCAACGATCTTTAGTCAGTAGATGCAGCTCCCGCTTTGGTTGAGGCTCTCCAGGCAATTGACCGGAACCTCTGGTGACCCTTGGAGAGTGACCGGAACCACCGGGAACCTCACGGAAACCTCGGGTGGGGCACACGGTCTCCATTCAGGTTTCCCTAAGTGGGACGGGGGCTTTAGTGCGCTGGGATCGCTGGACGGCACGGACTTTGTGGGCCGAAGGGCCTGTTTCCACGCTGCACCTCCAAACCGAACCAAACTAAACTAAAGAGACGGGGGTTGGGGCGGGCAAGGGGTTGGGGCGGGAGTGGGCCTGTTTTTGTGGATGAGCGCGAGTTGTTGCCGCGGACACCGTCGCTTCCGCTTCTGACACTCCGGTTTTTCCGTCCCTTTGCAGGAAGTTGGACAACTTTCGGCTCCCAGGTCCCAGAGAAGGTGAGTGCTCGGACGAGTCCGGAATCCGTCTCGCTCGGGAACAGGTTCCCCCCCCCCTCTCCCCCACTCCCTTGAGGGAATGGAACAGGAGAAGAGGGAAGATGGCCGACGGTACCCTGGATACCAAGATGGCGTCCAACCCAGGCGACTAGTTGCGTGCTGGGGATGCTAACGCAGATTACAATCGCTCCACGCTTTGAAATCTCTACTCCTGCAGCAACATTTATTTAGCATTAAACGTTATTCCCTTTATCATAAAAACATAGAAAATAGGTGCAGGAGGAGGCCATTCGGTCCTTCGAGCCAGCACCGCCATTCATTGTGATCATGGCTGATCGTCCCCTATCAATAACCCGTGCCTGCCTTCTCCCCATATCCCTTGACTCCACCAGCCCCTAGAGCTCTATCTAACTCTCTCTTAAATCCATCCAGTGACTTGGCCTCCACTGCCCTCTGTGGCAGGGAATTCCACAAATTCACAACTCTCTGGGTGAAAATGTTTTTTCTCACCTCAGTCTTAAATGGCCTCCCCTTTATTCTAAGACTGTGTGACCCCTGGTTCTGGACTCGCCCAACATTGGGAACATTTTTCCCGCATCTAGCTTGTCCAGTCCTTTTATAATTGTATATGTTTCTATAAGATCCTCCCTCATCCTTCTAAACTCCAGTGAATACAAGCCTAGTCTTTTCAATCTTTCCTTATATGACAGTCCCGCCATCCCAGGGATCAATCTGGTGAACCTACGCTGCACTGCCTCAATCACAAGGATGTCCTTCCTCAAATTAGGAGACCAAAACTGGACACAATACTCCAGATGTGGTCTCACCAGAGCCCTATACAACTGCAGAAGAACCTCGCTACTCCTGTACTGAAATCCTCGTGTTATGAAGGCCAACATTCCATTAGCTTTCTTCACTGCCTGCTGTACCTGCACGCCAACCTTCAGTGAACGGTGTACAAGGACCACCCAGGTCTCGCTGCACCTCCCCCTTACCTAACCTAACCCCATTGAGATAATAATCTGCCCCCTTGTTTTTGCCACCAAAGTGGATAACCTGTACCTGTACCCTGCGGACAGCTCGATTGTAATCACGTATTGTATTTCCGCTGACGGGTTAGCACGCAACTAAAGGCTTTCCACTGTGTAGGACTAGCCAGCTCAACCTCTCAGGAGCCTCGGGTCCCGGCCTGTGCCAGTGTTATCCTGGCCTTGCATTTTGCGGCCTTGTCCCCACAGGTCAGCGAGGAGATCCTGACCTTGGCCTACGATAGTGGCGTCAACTTCTTCGACACCTCCGAGAACTTCGCTTCCGGCAAGTAAGTGTCCCCCGCTCCCTTTCCCGGCCCATTTTCCCATCGGGAATACTCCCCCGGGGAAAAGCCGCACTTCGATTCTGTCGCACCATCCGGGTTGCGGTAACCATGGGCCCCAGCAAACGAACCGCTAGACCTCCCGCCGCACCCCTGCCCCCTGACATCTGACCTCTCGGCCCCCCATCACGAACCCAAACCAGTGTACGGTCATAAGGGATAGGAGCAGAATTAGGCCAATCGTCCCATCAGACTACTCAGCTTGATCTATCTCATCTCTCCCTCCTAACCCCCATTCCTGCCGCCTTCTCCCCATAACCGCTGACCACCCGTACAAACCTTGTCCCTAAACTAAAGACAAATTAAAATTTTTTTAAGGGGGCAGCTTTTAGGTGAGAGGGGCAAAGTGTTTAAAGGGGATCTGTTTCGTATTAAGGCAAGTTTATTTACACAAGGGGGGTGGGATGCCAGGAACCGCGCCTGCCGAGGGTGGGGTTGAGGCAGGTACGATCGTTGGCGTTTGAAGAGGCTATTAAGACGGGCGTGCGGACAAGTAGGGAAATGGAGGGACACGGAGCACGGGCAGGCTTGTACTAGCACAAGTACCTCGCGGCCCCTCAAGCCTGTCCTACTATCCAGCAGCTGATCAGCCCGCGGATCATCCCGCACTTTGAGTTTAGTTTCGAGGAACAGTACGGAAACAGGCCCTTCGGCCCATCTCGACAGACCACTCCCACCACGATCCCCCCCCCCGCGACACTGATCACTACCCCTACGCACACCAGGGACAATTTTACGATTTACTGACCAAAAGCCTAATTAAACCCACAAACCTGCACGCCTTTGGAGTGTGGAGAAGCCGAGAATCTCGAAAAAAACCCACGGGTCAGGTCACGGGGAGAGCGTTCAAAAGCTCCGTACAGGCAGCTCCCGCGGGTCCGGATCCAAACCGGAAGGCGAGCGACTCTCCCCACTGCGCAACCATGCTGTGTTTCCGTGGACACCTAATCCTCCTGCTCTCGTTGTTCTTTATCCCCCGAATCAGGGCTGATAGCTACTCTTGGGAAACATTATAAAGAAGAAAGGCTGGAGTTAAGTCTGGCATTCTTTGAAGTTCTAATCTTAAAACCTTTTTATTCACCTAACGAGTGGCGGAAGGAGGCGGCCATTCTGCCCATCGGTTTTTCCACCAATGCCAGGACTTCCCGATGCTTAAAACCCCGAGCTGTGCAAATCTTTGCTCCTGAACCCCTCCTGCCCGGCAGTTGGGGCGGGCTCCATCGTGGTAGTGGTGGTTTCGGATGAAACACAGCGCGGAAAACCAGGCCCTTTGGCCCACCGTCCGAAGCACCGGAAAAAAACCCCACGTGGTCCACAGTTTATGCAACACAAAAACACCACACGACACACACAACACACGCACCCCGGCACGCACGCCACTGCACGCAGCACAGCAAACACACGGCATACGCACAAGCACGGACACACGCACGCACACACACACACATCAACTACCGCAGCACGCCACGTAACGCACAACAGGCGCACACGACGACGGCAGCACTCACGAACGCACACGTACACGCATACCTAACCGCACTGACGCACACGCTCACAACTCACACGGACACATACAGCCACTCGACACAACGCACAACGCACACACACGCACACACACACACAACCACAACAACTCACCGACACTCACACAACCGCACACTACACGCACACACACACACACACGCACACCACAAACGCACGACATAAGTCACTAACGCCGCACACACCCACACACCGACACACACACATCGCGCGCCACAACTCGACACGCACGTACACTCACCACACACACACGACACACACACTCACACGACACACATAGACAACACGAGACACTCACACACAACACACAGCACACTCAACATCACACACACTCACACACAACACACACACTATACTCACAACACACAATCAAAAACAACTCACACACAACACACAGCTCACACACACACACACACACACACACCACACACACCACGCACACCTCACACACACACACACACTCACACACACACACGACACACACAACACACTCAGCCCACACACACTCAACACACACACACACACACACATAGACACACACACTCACAACACCAGCAACACGACGCACACTCACTCACCACACACATCACTCACACCACACACACACACAAGCACATCGCACACACAACACACCTTCACTCACTCACACACTCACACACCTCACAAGGAGACACTGATCACAC
Organism: Okamejei kenojei; assembly: GCA_035221665.1. Lineage (NCBI taxonomy): Eukaryota > Metazoa > Chordata > Chondrichthyes > Rajiformes > Rajidae > Okamejei > Okamejei kenojei. The sequence continues at coordinate 9,957,550 of CM069172.1, forward strand.
ACACACCAAACACGACACATAGACACCATGCGCGCACAAACAGCGCACAAACGCACACACATCACGCACACCATAACACAGACGCGACAGGGCACTGAACACCACACAACAGACACAAACTCGCACAGCGACACACGCGCACCACACAACCACACACACACACACACACAACACACAGCAACACACATACACACGCACACATAGACACACACACACAACACCGCACAAACACACACACGCACACGATACACACGCACATCAACACAACGCACACCTGCACACACACACACGCTCGAACACACACACACTCGCACACACACACCACGCACGACACACACACGCAAACGTACAGCCCACACGCACACACGCACTTCACACACACACACACACAACACACACACGCACACAAGAACCACACGCGCCGCACGACACACACAGACGTCACCCACACAGCAGTCACCACACACACGCACACGCGCAACACACACCACGCAACACTGCGCACAAACACACAGCACACGCGCACACCCGCACACCCCCGCACACACGCACACACACACACACAACGCACACACGCACACGCACCGCGCACGGCGCACTCCTCGCACACCGCAGCCAGCCGCACACGCCACACGCGCGACAACCGCACACACAGAGAAACATACGCACACACACACACACCCACCACAAACACGACTCTTACACACAGCAATACACACACACACACACACTCAACGACGCACACGCACATGACCACACTGCAACACGCACACAACACGAACGCACCGCACGACACAGAACATAACAGACGCAGCAACACACAACTATCATCGCACGCACAGACGCACTACACACAGAAACATACAGCACACACACACACACACACACACACACAACACGCACCACGCACACTCGCCACCACACACACACACACACACACACACGCACGACACAGACAAAACAATACGCACACCACACACACACACAACGCACACGCACACACACACACAGAAACGGATACCGCACACACACAACACACACAACACACACACACACAACACCACACACAACACACCCCTAGTCAGGATCGAACCCAGGTCTCGGCCGCTGTGAGCAGCAGCTCTACACACCGTGCACCCATGTTGTGAATCTGTGGGCTTTCTCTGCCCACGGACGGGCTCTGTGGAGGCCGTTCACGCTGGATGTTTTTCAAGAGAGAGTAGATTGTAGCTCTTGGGCCGAAAGGCCTGCTCCTGCACAATTGTCTATGTATTCTGTCTATGTTTTCAAATACAGACATAGAGATGCATTCCCAAAGAGAGAGTTGGATTTAAGCTTTTTAGGGTAACCGAATCAGGGGATATGGGAGAAGGCATGAACGGGGAGCTGATTGGGAAGATCAGCCGTGATCACAATGAATGTCGGTGCTAGGCTCGTAGGTCCATATGGCCCTACGTTCCCGGCACCTGTTTTCTATGTTGTCCTGTGTCCTCACAAAGTCCTCTGTGCCTCCTTCCCCCACAGGCGATCCAGTTTCATCGTGGCCACCCAAGATTCAACTGGGGCGGGCAGTGATAGATGTCCACTCTTGAAACCTGACCTTTCCTTCTCTGCAACGCTGCCTGACCCTCCTGAGTGTTTCCATCATTTTCCCTCCCTTAACATTCCTTACACACGCGGGCTGACCTTCCACCATTTGGGGGACAGTCACAACGCTGGGCGGAGTCCAGAAGTTACAGCACGGAAAACAGGCCCTTTAGGCCCCAGCCGGGCCGGTCCTGTCCAGCCGATCCCTTGCACACTATACACTATCCTACGACACACATCACGACACACCCAAGGTAACTTACTGCACCATCCTTGCTGGGATAGAGAGAGGTGGGGGGAAATGCTGGAGCCCTCTCTGTTATGGACAGAGAAAAACCTGAACGGAAACCTCTGGAGACTTTTGCGCCCCCCCACCCGAGGTTTCCAGTGCGTTCCCGGAGGTTTTTTCGTCCTCCGGCAACACCTTCAACCAGCATCGCAAACCGGCTTCGACTAAAAAATGAACCGTTTTTAAACGAACCACTTTCGACCGTTAGGGAGACTGACAAAATACCTCCGGCGGACGCGCAACTGAAACCTTGGGTGGGGCGCAAAGTCCCAGAGGTTTCCGTTCAGTTCCTAAGTGGGACAGGGGCATACTCAGTGACCGCCGCTGATCGAAACTTTCTTTCTTCCGACAGAGCGGAGACGGAGAGAGGACTTTCCCGCAAGCACATCATCGAAGGTACTGGACTTCCTCACCCCCCCCCCCCCCCCCCCCCCCGCCTTGTGTCACAGCCCGAGCCTTTTTAGTTTTAGCTTTAGAGATGCAGCTCGGAAACAGGCCCTCCGGCCCACCGAGACCAGCGACCAGCGATCACACTCGCACTATCCATTGTGTCCATTATCCATTGTGTCCATTGTGTCCATTATATTTATGTATAGTTTTAGTTAGGAGATGCAGCTCGGAAACAGGCCCTCCGGCCCACCGGGGCCCACACACACACGCTAGGGACAATTTACAATTTTTACCAAAGCCAATTAAGCCTACAAGCCTGTTGAAGAAGGAACTGCAGATGCTGGAAAATCGAAGGAAGACAAAAGTGCTGGAGAAACTCAGCGGGTGAGGCAGCATCTGTGGAGCGAAGGAAATAGGCGACGTTTCGGGCCGAAACCCTTCGTCAGACCTACAACCCTTTTGGGGTGCGGGAAGGAAACCGGAGGCAGCCGATAAAACCCGCGCGGTCCCAACCCAGGGAGAACCGTGCAAACTCCGTACAGACAGCGCCCGTGGTCGGGATGTAACCCGGTCTCTGGCGCTGTGAGGCGGCAGCCTCACCCGCCGCGCCACCCAGTTACCAGATATCCGAGCAGCCAAATGGGCGCCCTGGGGCGGGGATAACAAGGAACAGCACATGCTGGGGGTTTTTTAAAACGCAAAAAAGTGGCAAAGTGCGGAGTAACCTCAGCGGTTCAGGCAGCTCTCCCCGGGGAAGCGTGGATGGTGAAGAATATGAGAATCGTCCGCCAATTCCTTCTGTCCGTTGATGCTCCTCACTCCGCTTGATTTACTCCAGCATTTTGTGAAAACGTCACCCAATCCATGATCTCCACAGACGCTGCTGACCCGCCTGAGTTACTCCACACTTTGGTCATTTTTTCCCGCATCTCAGTTCCTTTCCCTGCACCAGGACCTTTCATCAGACTGAGTTTGGGGTGGGGGGGGGAGAGGGGGGGGTAAGGGGCAAGGGGGTTAGGGGGTTGATAGGCAGAAATTTCCGACAAAGGGCGGAGATGAGAGAGGGGATTGGGGGAAAGGGAGGGGAGGTGGGGATGTTCGAGGGCAAGTGGATTGTGGAGAAATAGTGGGAGAGTCTAGGGCCAGAGGGCACAGCCTCAGATTAGAGGATGTTCCTTTTTGAAAGGAGATGGAGGAGCAATTTTCTTTCGTCAGAGGCGGTGAAATCTGTGGGATTCATTGCCACGGAAGGGTGGGTTTAGTTCACGAGATCAGTTTCAGTTTCAGTTAGTTTGTTAGTCAGAGACAGCTGCCTGTCCACCGCTGATTTACTCACCAGCAACTTGTGTCGTCTCCTCCAGAATTGATTGATCGTAAGAGAATAACAGCACGGAAACAGGCCGTTCGCCCGTCTATTGTAGAGTGGGCCTCGTGCGTGGAGAGAGAGGGGGAGTGGGGGTGTGGACTGTGTGGAGCGTGTCAAACACACTCTTGCCCCCCTCCCCCCACCCCCCCCCCGTCTCTGCCCCCCCCACCCTCCACCCCTTGTGCCCCTCTCGTCTACTCTCCCCCACCCCCGGCCCTGTCTCCCCCTCCCCCTCTCTTGTCTACCCCGGACTGAGGGCTGCCTCCCTGCCTCCAGCGGCTGCAACCTCACAGTAATGTGGACATTTGTATTTGTCAACAGGCCCGAACGTGACACAGCCCTGATGGTGAGTGGGGAGGGGAGATGGAGGGGTAGGGGAAGATGGTGGGGAGGGGAGATGGTGGGGAGGGGAGATGGAGGGGGAGGGGAGATGTGGGGGAGGGGGAGATGGTGTGGGAGGGGGAGATGGAGGGGTTGTGGGAGATGGGGGGGGGGGAGGGAGATGGGTGGGGGTGGGGGAGATGGTGGGGAGGGGTGAGAACATGGGTGGGGGTGGGATATTGGTGGGGGAGGGGGGTATGGTGGGGAGGGGAGATGGTGGGGAGGGGGGAGATGGTGGGGGAGTGGAATGGTGGGGAGGGGAGAATGGTGGGGAGAGGGTGAGATTGGTTGGGAGAAGGAGGAGATGGGGTGGGGAGGGGATATGGTGGGGAGGGAGATGGTGGGTGGGGAGAATGGTGGGGGAGGTGAGATGGTGGGGAGGGGAGATGGTGGGGGAGGGGAGATGGTGGGTGGGCGATGGGAGATGGTGGGGAAGGGGAGATGGGGTGGGGGAGAGGGAGATGGTGGAGGGAGAGATGTGGGGGGGTGGGGAGATGGTGGGGTAGGGGATGATGGTGGGGAGGGGAGAATGGGTTGGGGTGGGGAATGGTGGGGTTGGGGGAGATGGTGGGGAGGTAGATGGTTGGGAGGGGAGATGGTGGGGAGGGGAAGATGGTGGGTAGGGAGAATGTGTGGGAGGGTCGAAGTTGGTTCGTGTCGATGGACAGGGATGACTGGTCGACTGGTGTGTTCTTGCTCAATTTTCTTTTCTCATTATGTTCTTTTCTCATTTATTTGCTGTCTCATTATTTTTCTTTTCTCCATGTATTTTTCTTTTCTCTATTTATGTTTTCTTTTCTCATTATGTTTCATTTCTCATTATTTGTCTTGTCTGCATTATTTATTCTTTTCTCATTATTTTCTTTTCTCGTATTTTCTTGCTCATTATTTTGCTTTTACCCCTCATTATTTATTCTGCTCATTTTATTTTCTGTTGTTTTTTTTTTTTGTATTATTTT
>CM069172.1:9963021-10007274 GCA_035221665.1 Okamejei kenojei
GTGGGGGGGGGGGGGGGGGGATAGGGTTGAGGGAGGATCGAGAGGAAATGGAGGGGATAGGGGGGGGTTTGAGGATGAGGGCTGAGGGGAGGAAAGTGGATGAGGAGGGGGGGTGGGGAAGGAGGGAGGGAGGCGGGAAGGGCCACTGGAGGAGGGGTGTAGCGGGGCTCGACAGCACATCCAGGGGGGGTCTTTTTCGTGGGTGGGTGCGGGGGGTCCAAACGGCCATCTAACATCAGGGGTTCAGTTCGCCCTTCGGCTTGGGGGACGGTGTTGTGTCAGGGAAAGGTTAGGGTCAGATGAGCGACGTTGGGGGTGTGGAGGTTGTTTGTTGAGGGGTCAGACGCCCGTCGCTATGGGGTCGGTGGGGAGGGGTGAGGGAGTTAGGGGTTCACCGTTTGGGTATCAGGGTGACCCAGTGCGATCTTGGACCCTATCCCCCCCCCCCTCTCCTGTCCCACAGTGAGAACGGCCAGGAAAGCACGCTGAAATATCAAGTTTGGTTACCAACGTGACCTCTTCGGGACCACAAGCTGTGGAGTGGAGACCCCGCCCCCGCCGCCCCACCCCCACGGACCCCCACGACCCCCGCCCCCCCACCCCCACGGACCCCCACAGACCCCACCTCACCCCCCAGACCCCGTTGTCACCCCCACAGACCCCACCTCGACCCCACACACACAGACCCGCCCACACCCCCACAGACCCCGCCTCACACCCACAGACCCACCTCGACCCCCACACTCAGACCTCGCCTCAACCCACAGACCCCACCTCGACCCCACAACACAGACCTCGCCCACCCCCCACAGACCCGCCTCACCCCCCACACACACTGACCCCGCCCACCCCCCACAAGACCCCGCCTCACCCCACAGACCCCACCTCACCCCCACAGATCCCCCCTCACCCCCACACACACAGACCCCGCCTCACCCCCACAGACCACCACCTCACCCCACAGAACCCAGCCTGCCACCCCACCACACAGACCCCACCTCACTCCCCAGCTAGACCCCGCCTCGCACGCACACACACTTGGTCTGGGGTTTGTCGTGGGTGCGGGTGCTCTTGGCGGTCGCTTTTTTTTTTACATTTGGTGTTGCGTGATCGGTGTGTCGGGCGCGTGTGTTTCGCGTGTCGTGTTGCGTATATGTTGCGAGTGCCGTGCTTATGTGACTGTGTGTTCTTGTCCCCACTGGGGTGCGGGCCCGCAAGCTGCAGGAGCAGCTGCTTGAATTTGGCCGGCGTTCATAGCGCGTGTCGTCCACTAACCCATAAAACAACCCAACCCCCCCCCCCCCCCCCCCCCCAACAACACCCCAACACAACCCCCACCAACAACCCCACACCCCCAAACAAAACACCCCCCCCCCACCCCCCCTACCACCCCAATCACCCCACCCCCCCCTCCCCCCCCTTCCCCACCCTCCCCTTCCCCACCCTACCCCCCCCCCCCCCCCCCCCCTCAGCCCCCGTTACACTCTCCCCTCCACCCGGTGCCGTACTCCCCGCATTCAGCCCTCCACCCCCGTCCACTACCGGTCCCGTCCTCGCCCGTAACCCCCCCCCCCGCTCCGCACACCCGGGGCAGTGCTCCGCCCGTACCCCCCCCCCCCCCCACAACCGGTCATGCGACCGACATCCGTAACCCCCCCCCCCGCCCCACTAATACCACACCCGGGTCAGTGCACGCACACCCCACACACTTGCGCGGTCAGTGCCCGCGCGTTACCCTCGCGTCCCCCCCTCCCCCTACCCCCCCCTTTACTGCACACCCGGGGACCGGACTTAGTCACCCACCCCCCCCGCAACACCTCGTGCCCCCGCCGCGTACCCCCCCCCCCCCCCCCCCCCACCCCCACCCCCCCCCTCCCCCGCACACCGCAGTTCTCCAGTGCACCGCCCTGTACCCCCCCTCCCCCCCCCACACCCCCCCCACCCCCCACCGCACACACCCCCAGTGCCCGCCGTTACCCCCCCCCACCCCCCCACGCACACGGTCAGTGCCCAGTGGTATTATCTTACCCCCCCCACCTCCCGGTCAGTGCCCGCCCGTTACCCCCCCCCCCCCCCCCTCCCCCCCGCACACACACGGGTCAGTGCCCGCAGTACCCCCCCACCCCCCCCCCCCCCCTCCCCCCCCCACACCCGGTCAGTGCCCCGCCCGTACCCCCCACACTACCCGGTCAGTGCCGCCCGTTACCCCCCCCCACACCGCTCGCTCCTACCCGGACCCCCCCGCAACACCCGGTCAGCCCCCCGGGCCCTACCCCCCCCCCACGACCCGTTACCCCCCTCCCACCCACGCACACCCGGTCAGTGCCCCCGCCTGTACCCGCCCCCCCGCACCCCGGGTCATGCCGCCGTCCCCCCCCCCCCCCTGCAAATCACCCGGTCAGTGCCCGCCCGTACCCACCCCCGACACCGGTCAGTGCCCGCCCGTACCCCCCCCGCACACACCGGTCCCGCACCCCCCCCCTCACACCGGTCAGTGCCCGCCCGTTACCCCCCCCCCGCAACCCGTAGTGCCCGCCCGTACCCCCCCCCCCCCCCCACCGGGTGGGTCAGTGCCAGCCCGTACCCCCCCCCCCCCACACCCGACGGTCAGTGCCCGCCCGTACCCCCCCCCGCACAACACATCGCCACCCGGTCAGTGCAACCCCGAACCCGCCGTACCCACCCCCCCCCCGCACACCCGCGTCAGTGCAGTACCCCCCCCCCCCCCCGCACCACCTACCGCACACCCGGTCAGGTCGCCCGCCCGTTAACCACCCGCACACAAGGTCAGTGCCCGCCCGTACCCCCCCCCCGCCCCCCCCCCCACCGTACCCCCGCCTGCGTTCAGTGCCCGCCCGTACCCCCCCCCCCCCGTGCACACCGCAACCCCACGGGTCAGTAGCACGACGCGACCCGCCCCCCCCCCCGTAAACGCGACACCCGGTCAGTGCCAAAACGCACGTAAATAATAAAACCCCCCCCCCCGCTCACCGGTCAGTGCACGGCCAGTACCCCCCCCCCCCCCGACACCCGGTCAGTGCCCGCCCCCCCCCCCCCTCGCACAACCGGTCACCCGCACCCCCCCCCCCCCCCCCCCCGGTCAGTGCCCCCAAACGTCCCCCCCCCCCGCACCCGTGCACACCCGGTCAGTGCCCGCCGTACCCCCCCCCCCCCGGTCCCCCCCCCCCCCCGCTACACCCGGTCAGTGCCCGCCCGTACCCCCCCCCCCCAGGGGTCAGTGCCACGCCCGTACCCCCCCCCCCCCCCTCCGCACAACCCGGTCACGTGCCCCGCCCGTACCCCCCCCCCCCCCGCACACCCGGTCAGTGCCCGCCCGGACCCCCCCCCCCCCCACCCGCCTCCGCACACCCGGTCAGTGCCCGCCAGTACCCCCCCCCCCCCCCCTCCTTGCACACCGGTCAGTGCCCACCGTACCCCCCCCCCCCGCACACCCGGTCAGTGCCGCCCCCCCCACCGCTCCCCCCGCCCGCTGTACCCCCCTCATCGCCCTCTCTCTGTCCCCTCCCCACCCCCTCCAGCCCCACCCCCACTGTACCTATCGCACCCCCCCCTCGCCACCCGGTTAGTGGCCCGCAATCTCCCCTCCTCTCCCCTCCGTCAGAGCGTGCAAACTCCGCACAGACAGCACCAGAGGTCAGGATGGAACCCGGGTCTCGGAGGCAGCAACTCTCCGGCTGCACCACAAGTGCCACCAGCGTTAACCCTTCACGCCCCCACCCTCTGCGTTAACCCTTCACCCCCCCCCCGGTAAACCTGCGCCTCCACCCTCAGTATTAACCCTTCACCGACCCCCCTCCCCTCAGTTGTAACCCCGGTTTTAACCCCTGACCTCAGAATTGAACCCTGACTGTGTTAACCCCTGACCTCAGTGTTAACCCCTGACCTCCCTGCCCACAGGTCACCAGGAGAACAACAACTTCTGTTCGGTCAACATCAACATCGGGCCGGGCGACTGCGAGTGGTTCGCCGTGCCCGAGGCCTACTGGCAGCGCATCAGTGACTTCTGTAACAGGTAACCCCCCCCCTCGCCCTCACTCCCCCCCGTCACTCCCCCCCTCGCCCTCACTCCCCCCCCCCGCACTCCCCCCTCGCCTGTGTGTGTACCGGGCGTTGTACCGGGTGTGTACCGGGTGTGTACCGGGTGTGTAACGGGTGTGTCCGGGTGTGACAGGCACGGTGTGGACTACCTGACGGGCTCGTGGTGGCCGGTGCTGGAGGACCTGTACGCGGCGCGGATCCCGGTTTACCGCTTCATCCAGCGGCCGGGAGACCTGGTGTGGATCAACGCCGGCACCGTGCACTGGGTCCAGGCCACCGGCTGGTGCAACAACATCGCCTGGAACGTCGGCCCCCTCACCGGTGAGGGCGGGGCGGGGGGGGGAGGGAGAGGGGCGGGGGGCAGAGGGAGGGGGGGGGAGAGGGAGGGGGGGGAGAGGGAGGGGGGGGTGGGAGAGGGGGGGGGGGGGAGGAGGGGCAGGGGGGGGGAGGGGGATGGGAGGGGGAGAGGGAGGGAAGAAGGGAATAAACAAGGGGAGCGAGAGAGGGAGAGAGGGGGGGGAGAGAGGGGGGGGGGGGGGGGGGGGGGGGGGGGCGGGGGGGGGGGGGGGGGGGGGGGTGGGGGGGGGGGGTGGGGGGGGGGGGGGGAGGAGGGAGAGAGAGAGGGGGGGAGGGGGGGGGGGGGGGGGGGGGGGGGGGGGGAGGGGGGCGGGAGACGAGGGAGAGGAGAGAGAGAGAGGGCGGGAGAGAGAGAGGGAGGGGAGAGGAGAAGGAAGAGAGAGAGGGTACAGAGAGACGGGGAGGGTATAGAGAGGGAGAGAGAGAGGGGGGGAATAGAGAGAGAGGGCGGGAGGGATGGTGGGAGAGAGAGAGGAGGGGAGGGGAGAGGGAGGGGGAGAGAAAGGGGGAGGGAAGTAGAGAGGGAGAGAGAGAGAGGGCGGGAGAGAGAGGGGGGAATAGAGAGAGGGAGGGTCAGAGAGAGAGGGGAGAGGAGAGAGGGGTTAGGAGGTGAGAGAGGGGGAGGAGGGGACAGAGAGGTGAGAGGATGGAGGACAGAGGGGGGATGGAGGGGGGGGGAATGGGGGAGAAAGAAGGGAGAGGTGGGGCAAGAGGAAGGGGGAGGGGAATGTTAAGGGGGAAACTGGGACCCCCCCCTTCCCCCCCACCTCCTGGTGTGACCCCCGCCCTTCGCCCGCAGCCTACCAGTACCAGTTGGCGCTGGAACGTTACGAGTGGAACAAGTTGAAGAAGGTGAAGTCTATCGTACCGATGATACATGTCAGCTGGAACGCTGCCCGCACGGTCAAGGTGTCCCAGCCTGAGCTGTTCCGTATGATCAAGTAAGGAGCGTCTCCCCGACCCCTGCCCCCTCACCCCCGGCTCTGGTGAGACCACATCTGGAGTATTGTGTGCAGTTTTGGTCTCCTAATCTGAGGAAGGACATCTTGTGAGTGAGGCAGTGCAGCGTAGGTTCACCAGATCGATCCCTGGGATGGCGGGACTGTCATATGAGGAAAGATTGAAAAGACTAGGCTTGTATTCACTGGAGTTTAGAAGGATGAGGGGGGATCTTATAGAAACATATACAATTATAAAAGGACTGGACAAGCTAGATGCAGGAAAAATGTTCCCAATGTTGGGCGAGTCCAGAACCAGGGGCCACACAGTCTTAGAATAAAGGGGAGGCCATTTAAGACTGAGGTGAGAAAAAACTTTTCCACCCAGAGAGTTGTGAATTTGTGGAATTCCCTGCCACAGAGGGCAGTGGAGGCCAAGTCACTGGATGGATTTACGAGAGAGTTAGATAGAGCTCTAGGGGCTGGTGGAGTCAAGGGATATGGGGAGAAGGCAGGCACGGGTTATTGATAGGGGACGATCAGCCATGATCACAATGAATGGCGGTGCTGGCTCGAAGGGCCGAATGGCCTCCTCCTGCACCGATTGTCTCTGTTTCTATGTCCCACTCCCATGACCCACGTGCCTCACCCCGCCCCTCCGTACAGGTTTGTGGGTTAATTGGTAGATTTCAGAGGTACCTCGCGGGGGTAACTGTTTCAACTCGGAGACAATAGTTGCAGTAGGAGGCCATTCGGCCCTTCGAGCCAGCACCGCCATTCACTGTGATCACGGCTGATCATCCCCAATCAGTACCCCGTTCCTGCCTTCTCCCCATATCCCCTGACTCCGCTATCTTTAAGAGCCCTATCTAGCTCTCGCTTGAAAGCATCCGGAGAACCGGCCTCCACCGCCCTCTGAGGCAGAGAATTCCACAGACTCACCACTCTCTGGGTGAAAGGGGACAGCGCGAGCGTGTGGGGATCGCTGGCCGGCGAGCAGACAGCGGGCGTGTTTCCGCTCCAAAATGAGACTGATCTGTCCTGGGCCTCCCCCACTGTCAGAGTGAGGCCCAGCGCAAATTGGAGGAACAGCGCCTCATATTTCGCTCGGGTAGCTCACACCCCAGCGGTGTGAACATTGACTTCTCTAACTCCAAGTAACACAAACCTTGTGGGGGTGGGGGTGGGGGGGACCCTGTGCTTCCCCCCTCCCCTCCCCCCCAATACCAATGCCCACCCATTCCCCCACCTCCCCCTCCCCTGCTACCCATATCCCGACCGCGGGCGCTGTCTGTGCGCAGTTTGCACGTTCTTCCCGTGACCTGCGTGGGCTTTCTCCGGGCGCTCCAGTTTCCTCCCGCACTCCAGATTTGTCGGTCGATTGGCTCCGGTGAAGATTGTAAATTGTCCCTATTGTGTGAGTGCGTGCGTGCGTGAGTGTGTGTGCGTGCGTGAGTGTGCGTGCGTGCGTGAGTGTGCGTGCGTGAGTGTGTGTGCGTGCGTGTGTGTGTGTGCGTGTGTGTGTGCGTGTGTGTGTGTGTGTGCATGCGTGTGTGTGTGTGCGTGTGCGTGCGTGAGTGTGTGCGTGCGTGTGTGTGTGTGCGTGCGTGCGTGTGTGTGTGTGTGTGTGTGCGTGTGTGTGTGTGTGCGTGTGCGTGTGTGTGTGCGTGAGTGTGAGTGTGTGCGTGCGTGTGTGCGTGAGTGCGTGCGTGCGTGAGTGTGTGTGTGTGCGTGCGTGAGTGCGTGTGCGTGTGTGAGTGCGTGTGCGTGCGTGAGTGTGTGCGTGCGTGAGTGCGTGTGCGTGCGTGAGTGTGTGTGTGTGCGTGAGTGCGTGTGCGTGCGTGTGTGTGTGTGTGTGTGCGTCGTGAGTGTGTGTGTGTGTGCGTGCGTGAGTGCGTGCGTGAGTGTGTGTGTGTGTGTGTGTGTGCTGTGCGTGAGTGTGTGTGTGCGTGTGTGAGTGTGTGTGTGAGTCGCGTGTGCGTGCGTGCGTGTGTGTGCGTGCGTGTGTGCGTGCGTGCGTGAGTGTGTGTGTGTGCGTGCGTGCGTGTGTGAGTTGGTGCCAGTGTGCGGGGGTCGCTGGCCGGCACGGACACGGCGGGCCGAAGGGCCTGTTTCCACGCTGTATCTCTGAAGTCTAGAGTCGCTGCCTCACAGCGCCAGAGACCCGGGTTAGTTCCCGACCGCGGGTGCTGTCTGTACGGAGTTTGCACGTTCTCCCCGTGACCTGCGTGGGTTTTCTCCGGGTGCTCCGGTTTCCTCCCACGTCCCATCTGCTCTCCCCCGTGCGTGGGTGCGTGGGTGGGTGTGTGCGTGCGTGGGTGGGAGCCTGCCGAGCTCTGACCGGCGTCCTGTGACCGGCAGGTACTGTCTGTTCACCTCGCTGAAGCAGTGCCAGCTGACGCGGGCAGCGCTGGTGGCCGGCGGCAAGAAGATCATCTTCCAGGGACGCATGAAGGAGGAGCCCGCCTATTACTGCAACGAGTGCGAGGTACGTCCCCAACCCCCAGACTCTGCCCTCCCCCCCTCCCCCCTCCCCTATCCTCCCCGGGTGTGTGGGGAGGAGTGGGTGGGAAAGTGGGATAACATGGAGCTGGTGTGGACGGGGCGAATGATTCACCGGGCTGTAGGACGGGCGATCTTTAATTCATGGCAGTGACTGACATTCTCCTCTCCCTCTCCCTCTTCCTCCCTCCCTCTCCCTCTCCCTCCTCTCCCCCTCCCTCCCCCCCCCCCCCCCCACAGCTGGAGGTGTTTAACCTGCTGTTTGTGGCACGGCGCCCCGGCAGCACCGGGCGTAAGTCGTACATCGTTCACTGCGAGCCCTGCGCCCGCGCCCGGCACCCGGCGATCACCATCGTGGTGGTGCTGGAAGCAGTACCGGCCCGACGAGCTGGCCCACACCTACGACCACTTCACCCTGGTCAGTGTACGGGGGGGGGGGGGGGGGGGGGGGGGCAGGAGAGGGGCGAGGGGGAGAGGAGCGGGGAGGGGGTTGAGAGGGGGAGAGGGGGCAGGGGAGAGGGGGGAGAGAGGGTGGGGAGAGGTGGCGCGAGAGGGGCGAGAGGGGGATGGGACAGGGAGAGGGGAGAGAGGGGGTGCGGAGAGGGCGGCGGGGAGATAGGGGAAAGGGGGGGAGGGGGAGAGGGGGGCGGGGGGAGGGAAGAAGAGGGGGGATAGGGGGAGAGGGGACGGGGAGGGGGGAGAGGGGGCGGGGGAGATAGAGGGAAAGAGGGGGGACAGGGGGGAGAGGGGGGCGGGGAGGTGGGGAGAGGGAGCGGGGGAGGGGGGGGGCAGAGGGGGGGAGAGGGAGCGGGGGAGGGGGGGAGAGGGGCCGGGGGGGAGAGGGAAGAGGGAAAGAGGGGGGGACAGGGGGAGGGGTGGGGGAGGGGGGGGGCAGAGGGGGGTTTGGGCCAACGTGCTGCTGCTGGGTTAACTCCGTGCTGACAAACGCTCGCGCCCGCTTCACCCTGGTCAGCGTACACGGGGCCAGAGGGGGGACAGTGACCGGTGGAGGAGCAGTGAGCCGGCAGTACCAGCACCCACCATACGGGGCGGCGCTGAGCTACAGCCCCCACCACAGTGGACAGGCCCTTCGGCCCAACTTGCCCATGCTGACCAACATGCCCCAGCTACACCAGTCCCACCTGCCGCGTTTGGCCCACATCCCTCCAAACCCGTCCTATCCATGTACCCGTCTAACTGTTTCTTAAACGTCGCGATAGTCCCAGCCTCACCTACCTGCACTGGCCGACACAAAAAGCTGGAGTAACTCAGCAGGTCAGGCAGCGACCCTGGAGAGAAGGGACGGGTGACGATTCGAGGGGCGTGAAGCTCCTTCTGAGTCTGAAACGTCGCCCATCCCTTCTCTCCAGGGACATGCCTGACCCGCTGAGTTACTCCAGCTTTTTGTGTTTATCTTCGGTTTATAGACAATAGACAATAGGTGCAGGAGGAGGCCATTCGGCCCTTCGAGCCAGCACCGCCATTCAATGTGATCACGGCTGATCATCCCCAATCAGTTCCCCGTTCCTGCCTTCTCCCCATATCCCCCTGACTCCGCTATCTTTAAGAGCCCTATCTAGCTCCCTCTTGAAAGCATCCAGAGAACCGGCCTCCACCGCCCTCTGAGGCAGAGAATTCCACAGACTCACCACTCTCTGTGAGAAAAAGTGTTTCCTCGTCTCCGTTCTAAATGGCTTACCCCTTATTCTTAAACTGTGTGTGAGGCCCTTGGTTCTGGACTCCCCCAACATCGGGAACATGTTTCCTGACTCTAGCGTGTCCAAACCCTTAACAATCTTATATGTTTCAATGAGATGCCCTCTCATCCTTCTAAACTCCAGAGTGTACAAGCCCAGCCGCTCCATTCTCTCAGCATATGACAGTCCCGCCATCCCGGGAATTAACCTGGTGAACCTACGCTGGGCTCCCTCAATAGCAAGAATGTCCTTCCTCAAATTAGGGGGCCAAAACTGCACACAATACTCCAGGTGTGGTCTCACTAGAGCTCTGTACAACTGCAGAAGGACCTCTTTGCTCCTGTACTCGACTCCTCTTGCTATGAAGGTCAGCCTAGTCCCTTCCGCAGTCCCTTCCTGCAGAACCTGCAAACCCGCAAAGTCTTTGGAGTGTGGGAGGAATCCGGAGCACCGGAGCAAAACCCAGGCGGGTGACGGGGAGAGCGAGCAAACTCCGTGCAGACAGCTCCCGTGGTTGGGATGGAACTAACCCAAGCTCCACCCGCTGCTGCTCTGCGCTAGTTTAGGAACATAAACTGTTTGGGAGGAGGGAGGGAGGCGAGTTCTTGTGCTGCCTGAGGTACATGTTACTGTGGGGGGGGGTGTTGCAGCTGGCATTGATGCCCTTGTAGGTTCGGGGCGCTAACTCCACTCTCTGCCCCCCACAGGCACCTCAACCAGCGACATCTAGATGACCAGTCCTTCTAAAGCCATACCAAATGCTTCTCTCTGTCCGAGGTTCCCTCCCTCCTGTCCCCCCCCCCCCAACCCCACGCCCTCGCCCCGCCCCCCACAACTGTCGAACCAGCGACTGGGATCGCCCGCCCGCCGGGACTGTCAGCCAATACGTGATCACTCAAAGCGCATCGTCAGCAGCTGCAGCTGTCGATCGGCTTCGCGGGGTGGAAGAAGAAGGTGGCCGCCACCAGTTGGTGGGGAGAACAAGATGGCTGCCTCCCGGTTTGGGGGCCGAAACAAGTTGGCCACCTTCGTTTGAGGAGAAACAGGACGCCCCCCCCCCCCCCCCCCCCCCCCCCCAATCAAGTTGGCCCTCGCTTGGCGGCGGAGAGACAAGATGGCAGCCACTGCTGTGGAAAAACACGGTGGCCCTCCCGTTTATGGGAAAAAAACGGCGGCCTGGGAGAGACAAGATGGCAGCCACCGCTCGAGGAGAAATAATTTGGCCACCCCGTGTTGGGGATAATTAAGATTGCTGCCTCCCGCTTGGCCATCCTCCGGTTGTGTAAAAACAGGATGGCCGCCCCCACTTGGGGGAGGGGGAGGGGGAGGAACAAAACGGCAGCCACTACTTTGGGGAGAAGTAACTTGGACATCCATCCCATTTCGAGGAGAAACTCCATGGCTGCCTCCCCTGGTGGAAAAACACGGCGACCGACCGCTGGTGCATTTGGGAAGCAGGAGCACGATGGGCCGCCCCCCCTCCGGGCTGGTGGACGGGCAGGATGGCCGCCCCCTATGCTGGTGGACGGGCAGGGTGGGCGTTCCCCCGTGCTGGTGGATGGACAGGATGGCCGCTCCCCCGTGCTGGTGGACGGGCAGGGTGGGCGTTCCCCCGTGCTGGTGGATGGACAGGATGGCCGTTCCCCCGTGCTGGTGGACGGACAGGATGGCCGTTCCCCTGTGCTGGTGGACGGGCAGGGTGGGCGTGGGCGTTCCCCCGTGCTGGTGGATGGGCACGTGGGCAGCCGTGCTGGTGGGATGGCAGGGTGGCCGTTCCCCCGTGCTGGTGGACGGGCAGGGTGGGCGTTCCCCCGTGCTGGTGGATGGACAGGATGGCCGTTCCCCCGTGCTGGTGGATGGACAGGATGGCCGTTCCCCCGTGCTGGTGGACGGACAGGATGGCCGTTCCCCCGTGCTGGTGGATGGACAGGATGGCCGCCCATTGTTTGGGGGGGGGGGGGAGCAGAAGGAAGAAGGGCGTCCGTCCCCCCCCGCCACGCAAGCGGAGAAACAAGACAGCAGCCCCTCCACCCCTCCCCACCCCACCCCGCTCGCACCGGGGCAGTTTACGTTCTCGAACCTCTGTCGCGACGACACTTGATGCTGCAGCAAACACCACTTTGGCCTTCGAAGATGGGAAGAGGAAGAGAGAAGAAAAAAACATGGATTTTAAATAAAACTTTTTTATTGAGGAAAAAAAAAGTAAGCATTAAGAAGTGGTTTTGGAATTGCTAAATACGGGTTTATAGCAAGAATTATTTTTGTCCTAGCTTCTTGTTTGTGTTTTTATGTATCGTGTCACTTTAATTTAGACACACAGACCTACAGTGAAGACCCCATATATAAATTATCAACATCATACATTCAATTTACCTCCATTTTTTAAAAAAAAGAACATTTCTAATGTACAGTTTTTGGTTTTATTTATGAAATTCTCTATTTATTCACTCTTAATGGTTTTCCCCTGAAGTCTCGCGGTTTTGTTTTTTTATATAAAATTGATTTAGTTTCATGAAACTAAACACTTTCAGCTCCGAGCTCGTGATCCTGCCTCCTCCGTCGTCCCCTCTGTCCACCCCTCGCCCCTCCCCTGCCACAATGTTCCCCTCGCTCTCTCTCTACCTCTTACTACCCCTCTCGCTGTCCTCTCTCTCCTCTCACTCTCTCTCTGTCCCCTCTCTCCTCTCACTACCTGTCTGTCCACTATCTCTGTACCTCTCTCTCTCCTCTCACTATCTGTCTACTATCTCTGTATCTCTCTCTCCTCACTCCCTCTCTCCTCTCTCTCTGTCCCCTCTCCTCTCACTACCTCTGTCCGCTCTCTATACCTCTCGCTCTCCTCCCATTCCCTCTCTCCTCTCTCTATATATATATATACCTCTCCCTCTCACTACCTCTCTCTCGTTCTCCCTCTACCTCTCTCCCCCCTCTCTCACGTCCCTCTCTATACCTCTCCCCCTCCCTCTCTCACCTTCTCTCCCTCTCTTGTTCGCCTTCTCCCTCTCTATCTCTACACCTCACTCGCTCTTCTCCTTCCACCTCTCCCCCTCGCTCTCTCCCTCTCTATCGCTCAACACCCCTCGTTCTCTCCCTCTCTCTTTCTCTCCCTCTCTATCTCTATACCCCTCGTTCCCCCTCTCTCTCTCTCTCCCTCTCTATCTCTACACCTCACTCGTTCTCTCCCTCTCCCCCTCTCTCTCTACTCAACACCCCTCGTTCCCCCTCTCTCTCTATCTCTACACCCTGTTCACCTTCTCTCCTCTCTATCACTCGCTTCTTCTCTCCCTCTCTCTCTCTACACCCCTCGTTCTCTCCCTCTCTATCTCTACACCCCTCGTTCCCCTTCTCTCCCTCTCTATCTCTACACCTCTCGTTCTCTCCCTCTCTATCTACACCCCTCGTTCACCTTCTCCCCTCTCTCTCTCTATACCTCACTCGTTCTACCTTTCTCTCTGCTCTCTCGTAGCTCTCTCCCCCCCCTTCTCTCTCTCCCTCTGCCCCCTCCCTTATCCCCTTCCCCTCGCGCTCTCTGCACTTGCCCCCCTTCCTCCTCTTGCTTCGATCAAACTCGGATGTTTTATTCCTGAATTGTGTGCTGTTATTTTGATCGTAATTAAACATTGTGCTCGGGGGTGAGGGCTGGGGTGAGGGTGGGGTGGGGGGGGGGGGGGGGGGGGGGGGGGGGGGTTTCTGAAACGCAAGGTTGACATTTTTTGAGGCGATGTTGAAGATGTTTTCACTATTTTTGTTGGGTTTTAAGGACGAGGATGTTTTGGAGTTTTACTGCACTGTTATACAAACTGAGCCAGACCTGTCTTAACTTTGTGAAATTGTCTGACCTACACAATAAAAGCTTTTGATAAACTTTAATAATCGCCCTCGATGTGTCGGGCTGGGGAAGGGCGTTTGTGGGCGTTGGGCCTGAACTCGCTGGAGTGGACAAGAATTGCGGGGGGGACCTCATGGGAACGATTGTCTGGGGGGTTGTTTGTGTATTTGGGTGCTTGCAACAGACTACAAACAACACTCACACACAAGGGTGAGCTTATTTACTCCAGGACACCACCTTAATGTTGGCTTTCATAGCAAAAGGATTTGAGTACAAGGAGCAGGGAGGTTCTACTGCAGTTGTACAGGGTCTTGGTGAGGCCACACCTGGAGTATTGCGTACAGTTCTGGTCTCCTAATCTGAGGAAAGACATTCTTGCCATAGAGGGGGTACAGAGAAGGTTCACCAGACTGATTCCTGGGATGGCAGGACTTCCATCTGAAGAAAGACTGGATAGATTTGGCTTGTACTCGCTAGAATTTAGAAGATTGAGGGGGGATCTTATAGAAACTTGCAAAATTCTTAAGGGGTTGGACAGGCTAGATGCAGGAAGATTGTTCCCGATGTTGGGGAAGTCCAGGACAAGGGGTCACACAGTTTAAGGATAAGGGGGAAGTCTTTTAGGACCGAGATGAGAAAATCATTTTTCACACAGAGAGTGGTGAGTCTGTGGAATTCTCTGCCACAGAAGGTAGTTGAGGCCAGTTCGTTGGCCATATTTAAGAGGGAGTTAGATGTGGCCCTTGTGGCTAAAGGGATCAGGGGGTATGGAGAGAACCATATATAATAATAACCATATATAACAATTACAGCACGGAAACAGGCCCTCTCGGCCCTTCCAGTCCGTGCCGACCATTTGTTTTCCCCTAGTCCCATCTACCTGCACTCAGACCATACCTCTCCATTCCCTTCACGTCCATATATCTATCCACTTTACTCTTAAATGTTAAAATCGATCCTGCCTCCACCACTTCTGCTGGAAGCTCATTCCACACAGCCACCACCCTCTGAGTAAAGAAGTTCCCCCTCACGTTACCCCTAAACTTCTGTCCCTTAATTCTCATGTCATGCCCTCTTGTTTGAATCTTCCCTACCCTCAATGGGAAAAACGTATCCACGTCAACTCTGTCTATCCCTTTCATCATTTTAAAGACCTCAATCAAGTCCCCCCTTAACCTTCTGCGCTCCAAAGAATAAAGACCTAACTTGTTCAACCTTTCTCTGTAACATAGTTGCTGGAACCCTGGCAACATTCAAGTAAATCTCCTCTGTACTCTCTCTATTTTGTTGACATCCTTCCTATAACTAGGCGACCAAAATTGTACACCATACTCCAGAATTGGTCTTACCAATGCCTTGTACAATTTTAACATTACTTCCCTACTCCTATATTCAATGCTCTGATTTATAAAGGCCAGCACACCAAAGGCTTTCTTTACCACCCTATCTACATGCGATTCCACCTTCAGGGAAACTATGCACAGTTATTCCTAGATCCCTCTGTTCCACAGCATTCCTCAATTCCCTACCATTTACCATGTACGTCCTATGTTGATTTGTCCTGCCAAGATGTAGCACTTCACACTTAACAGCATTAAAACTCCATCTGCCATCTTTCAGCCCACTTTTCCAAATGGCCCAAATCTCTCTGTAGACTTTGAAAATCTACTTCATTATCCACAACACCACCTATCTTAGTATCATCTGCATACTTACTTATCCAATTTTCCACCCCATCATCCAGATCATTGATGTACATGACAAACAACAGTGGACCCAACACAGATCCCTGAGGCACCCCACTGGTCACCGGCTTCCAACCTGACAAACAGCCATCCACCATTACTCTCTGACATCTCCCATTCAGCCACTGTTGAATCCATCTTGCTACTCCGCCATTAACACCCAAAGATTGAACCTTCTTAACCAACCTTCCATGGGGAAACCTTGTCAAAGGCCTTACTGAAATCCATATAGACAACATCCACGCATTACCCTCATCAATTTCCCTAGTTACCGCTTCAAAACATTCAAGAAGGTTTGTCAAACATGACCTTCCAGGCACAAATCCATGTTGACTGTTCCTGATCAGACCCTGTTTATCCAGATGCTTATATATATTATCTCTAAGTATCCTTTCCATTAATTTGCCCACCACTGACGTCAAACTAATAGGTCTTAATTGCTAGGTTTATTCTTTGAACCCTTTTTAAACAATGGAACAACATGCGCAGTACGCCAATCCTCCGGCACTATTCCCGTTTCTAATGACATTTGAAATATTTCTGTCATAGCTCCTGCTATTTCTACACTAACTTCCCTCAATGTCCTAGGGAATATCCTGTCAGGACCTGGAGACTTATCCACTTTTTATTTTTCAAAAGTGTCAGTACTTCCTCCTCTTTGAATCTCATAGTTTCCATAGCTACTCTTCTTTCCCTTAACTCACCGAGTTCAATATCCTTCTCCTTGGTGAATACCGAAGAAAAGAAATTGTTCAATATCTCCCCCATCTCTTTTGGCTCTGCAGATAGCTGTCATTCTGGTTCTCTAATGGTCCAATTTTATCCTCGTTATCCTTTTGCTATTAATATAGCTGTAGAAACCCTTTGGGTTTACTTTCACCTTTCTTGCCAAAGCAACCTCATATCTTCTTTTAGCCTTCCTAATTTCTTTCTTAAGATTCTTTTTACATTCTTTATACTCCTCTAGCACCTCATTTACTCCATGCCTCCTATAATTATTGTAGATATCTCTCTTTTTTCGAAACAAGTGTCCAATTTCCCTTGAAAACCATGGCTCTTTCCAATTTTTACTATTTCCTTTCAACCTAACAGGGACATAAAGATTCTGTACTCTTACAATTTCCCCTTTAAATGTCCTCCATTTCTCTTCTACATCCTTCCCATGAAACAAAGTGTCCCAATTCACTCCTTTAAAATCCTTACGCATTCCCTCAAAGTTAGCCTTTCTCCAATCAAAAATCTCCACCCTAGGTCCAGTTCTGACTCTCTCCATAATTATATAGAAGGCAGGTACAGGATACTGAGTTGGATGATCAGCCGTGATCATATTGAATGGCGGTGCAGGCTCGAAGGGCCGAATGGCCTCCTGCACCTATTGTCTATGTTGAGTCTACCCCGCGCATGCATACTTGCACAGGACATCACATACACTAATCATATCACATACCTAACAAGGGTGTTTACAGTGGATTAGTCTAGAGATACAGCACAAAAACAGGCCCTTCGGCCCACCAAGTCCGCACCGACCAACCACCCACCTGCACAATAACACTATCCTACACACACTAGGGACAGTGTACAATTATACCAAGCCAATTAACCGGCAAACCTGCGTGTGGGGGGGAAACCGAAGATCTCGGACAAAAGCCACGGCGAGAACGTGCAAACTCCGTACAGACAGCACCCGTGGTCAGGTTCGAACCGGGGTCTCTGGTACTGTCAGGCAGCAACTCTACCGCTGCGCCACCCCCGCTGCCCTGCGGCTGGGGAGCGTTATTGAGCGTTTGACGGCACTGGGCCTGTGCTCGCTGGGGTTTAGAGGAACAGTGAGAGGCCTGGATAGAGCGGGTGTGGAGACGATGCTTTCACCGGTGGGAGAGTCTGGGACCAGAGGGCACAGCCTCAGAATTGGAGGATGTCCCTATAGGAAGATGAGGAGGAATTTCTTTAGTCAGAGGGTGGTGAATCTGTGGAATTATTTGCCACAGACGGCTGTGGAGGCCGCAAGTCAGTGGATATATTTGGCAGAGATAGATAGATTCTTGATTAGTGCTATGGGGAGAAGGCAGAATGGGGTTAGGAGCGATAGATCAGCCATGATTGAATGGTGGAGTAGACTTGATGGGCCGAATGGCCTAATTCTGCTCCTATCTATCTATATATTACTAAAACTCTCATCTTGTTTGTGAGTCTGCGTGTCTGCCTGTGTGTCTGCATATGAGTCAAGCCCTGCATTATGCCAAAACGGTACACGATAGTGCTACAATTGTTGGACTACCCCAATCACCATTGTCCTGTGGTGTGTTGTATCAAGTTACGTTCAGATTGATGGTATATTTTACAAGTTATTCACATTTATAACTTTACAAAATCCAATTTGAGAACAAGTTGCAGTGGCAGTTAGCAGCTATGACGTCACAATGGGATCTCATTTACATAAACTGCCTTCTTAACTTTTCACTGTAAAAAATCCACTTGCACTTGCTGGCCCTGCCCGGTCAGGACACTGAGTCCTGGCAGCAAATGCAATTGGATTTTTTTTAAAGTGAAAAGTCAATTTTTTTTAAGTTTTAAAAGCGGTAGGGTGAAGAGGAGGGGGAGGGAGTGCTGGGGCATAAGGGGAAACGAGCCGCCCCTGCCCAGATGGGGGCTATGAGTGAGTGGTGGAATATTGCGATGGGGAACGGGATACGTTGGGGGACCAGGCCTCCCGCGCGACTGGGACCCAACGGGTCCGACTTAGTCTAGAAAACTTATAAAGTTATGAACAATGCACGTTTCCCGAGATGCCTGGAGTTATGATTGTTTTCTAATGCCGGGAAAGATGTTTTGAATGCAGATGCAGGTTGGTACACAAAGTGCTGGAGTAACTCAGCGGGTCGGGCAGCATCTCTGGAGAACGTGGACAGGTGACGTTTCGGGTCGAGACCCTTCTTCAGCCTGCATTAGGCGTGATTTTGTGCCTGTGAAAGTGTGCGCCTGTGTATGCGTGTCTGTTTCTGTGTGTGTGTCTGTATTTCAGTGTGTGTATCTGTGAATGTTTGGCTGTGTGTGAGTGTGTGTCTGTGAGTGTGTGTGTATATGTGTTTATGAGTGTGTATCTGTGTGTCTATGTATGTGTTTGAGTGTGTAATTGCGTGTGTCTGGGTCAGTGTGTGTGTCTGAGTGTGTGAGTGTGCGTGTGTCTGTGGGTCAGTGCATTTGTCAGTATATGCGTGTACCTGTGTGAGTGTCTGTGTGTGTGTGTGCATGCATCTGTGTCAGTGTGTGTGTGTGCGTGTGAGTCTGTGTGCGCATCTGTGTGTGTCAGTGTGTGCGTGAGTGAGTGTGTGTGTGAGTCTGTGTGTGTGTCCACGCGTGTCTGTGTGTGTGTCTGTGTGTCTGTATGTGTACCTGTGTGTGTGTCCACGCGTGTCTGTGTGTGTCCACGTGTGTGTGTGTGTGTGTCTGCGCATCTTTGTGTGTGTGTGTTTGTGTGTGTGTGACTGTGTGTGTGTGTCCACACATGTCTGTGTGTGAGTGTGTCCACACGTGTCTGTGTGTGAGTGTGTGTGTGCGTGTGTCAGTGTGAGTCTGTGTGTGTGTCCACGCGTGTCTGTGAGTGTGTCTGTGAGTGTCTGTCTGTGTGTTTGTGTGTCCACGTGTGTCTGTGTGTGTGTGTGTGTGTGTCTGAGAGTGTGTGTGTGTGTGTGTGCGCGTGTGTGTCTGTGTGTGTCCACGCGTGTCTCTGTGTGTGTGTCTGTCTCTGTGTGTGTGTGTGTGTGAGTGTGTCTGTGTGTGTCTGAGAGTGTGTGCGTGTGTGTGTGTGTGTGTGTGTGGAGAGTGAGTGTGTGTGTGTGTGTGTGTGTGTGTGTGTGTGTGTGTGTGTGTGTGTGTTGAGCTCTGTGTGTGTGTGTGAGAGTGAGTGTGTGTGTGTGTGTGTGTGTGTGAGAGTGAGCCTGTGTGTGTGTGTGTGTGTGTGTGTGTGTGTGTGTGTGTGTGTGTGTGTGTGTGAGAGTGAGTGTGTGTGTGTGTGTGTGTGTGTGTGTGTGTGTGTGTGTGTGTGTGTGTGTGTGAGAGTGTGAGTGTGTGTGTGTGTGTGTGTGAGTGTGAGTGTGTGTGTGTGTGAGAGTGAGTGTGTGTGTGTGTGTGAGTGAGTGTGTGTGTGTGTTGTACACTGTCCCTCTACCATCAGTGGGAGGGGGGGGGGGGAGATGTAATCTCACATTCCAGCCTGGGGCCCCATCCCCCTGCGAGCCCTGCCCACCCACTCCCCCCACCCACCCCCCCTCTGCCCCTCCTCCTCCCCTCCCCCCCGCCTCTGCCCCACCCCTTGTCTCGCCCCCCCTGCCCTGCCCCCTCCCCTCCCCCCGCTCTCCCACTCCCAGTCTCCTCTCTCTACACTTGCTGTCTGCAGCTTTATTCCAGAGGTTGTGTTTATTTTTGCTCCAGGATGTTCCAGGATGGGGGCGAGTCGGTGGGGGAGAGCGGGGAGGGTGGGGAGGGGGTGCCCCCGCCCTACAGCGCCGCCACTGCCACCGCCACGGGGGCGGGAGGGGGTGAGAGGGGGCGCAGGCGGGGGGCGCTGGACTGCTGGGCGTGCGCCGTGCTCATCTCCGCCCACAACCTGCTGGTGGCCGCCATCAACGCGCTGCTGGCCGTCGCCGTGTGCGGGGCCGTGATGCTGCCCGCGGCCGCCATGGTGGGCACCGGCCTGGCCTGTCGGCACCAGGTGAGCAATACCCCCTCTCCTCCGCACTCAACTACCTGCGCACCTCCCCCTCTCCCCTCTCCCTCCCTGCGCACCGTCTCCCCTCTCCCCCCCCCAATCCCCCACCTCCGCACCCTCTCCCCTTACCTCCGCACTACCCTATCTGCGCGCCCTCTCCCCTCTCTCTCCCCAATCCCCCACCTCCGCACCCTCCCCCCTCTCCCTCTCCCTCCACCCTCTCCCTCCACACCCTCTCCCCTCACCTCCGCACTCCCCTACCTCCGCCCCCCTCCCCTCTACCTCCGCACCCTCTCCCCTCACCTCCGCACCCTCTCCCCTCCCTCTCCTACCGTCCTCCTCTCTCTCTGCCCATCACTTTTCCCCCCCTGACTCCACTATCTTTAAGAGCCCTATCTAGCTCTCTCTTGAAAGTATCCAGAGAACCGGCCTCCACCGCCCTCTGAGGCAGAGAATTCCACAAACTCACCACTCTCTGGGTGAAAAAGTGTTTCCTCGTCTCCGTTCTAAATGGCTTACTCCTTATTCTTAAACTGTGTGTGTGGCCCCTGGTTCTGGACTCCCCCAACATCGGGAACATGTTTCCTGCCTCTAGCGTGTCCAAGCCCTTAACAATCTTATATGTTTCAATAAGATCCTTCTCTATTACAGAGTGTACAAGCCCAGCCGCTCCATTCTCGCAGCATATGACAGTCCCACCATCCCGGGAATTAACCTGGTGAACCTACGCTGGGCTCCCTCAATAGCAAGAATGTCCTTCCTCAGATTAGGGGGCCAAAACCGCACACAATACTCCAGGTGTGAGGGCAGTCTGGGTCTGGGCCGAGCTGCCAGAGGAAGCTTTAGAAAAGCGGGTACAACGTGGGTAGACATTTGGGTAGATGCACGGAGAGAGACTGGGGGCCAAATGCAGGCAAATGGGACTTGCCCAGAATGGCAACGGGGTCAGCATGGACATGGTGGGCTGAAGGGCCTGTCTCCGTGCTGTATCGCTCCACAGCTGGTGCAGCGGGTGGAGCTGCTGCCTCCCAGCGCCCATCCGCCCATCACTTTCCCTCCATCCTCCCCCCTCTCTCTTCTCACCCCGTCCCACCCCGGAATAACGCTGATCTCCCCCCCCCAGGTGCCGGACTCCCGCTGCCACCGCTTGCTGGGCGCAGCGGGTCCCACGGTGCTGCTGGTGCTGGGCTCGGTGCTGGCCGCTCCCCTGGCCGTGCTAGCCCTGGCCGCTCACTGCCGGCTGGCCCGGCGCCTCCAGCTCGCCGTCTGCTTCCTGCCCTACAGCCGCGCCGTCTACCGGGAGGCCCCGGCGTCACCAGGAGCCGGCGGCGACGGCAATGGTAACGGCAACGGCGGCAATGGTAACGGCAACGACAACGGCAACAGCAACGCGCCCGGCCTCTGCTGCCTCGGCACCCCCTCCTCACCCGGCAAAGTCTGGGTGTAGGGTGGGGGGGGGGGGACGGGGGCAGGGTGGACTAGAGGGAGGGAGGGGAAGGACAGGGCAGAGGAGTGGGGGGGGGGGGGTGGGGAGGAGGGGAGTGGAGGAGGGCAAGAGGGGGTGGAAGAGGGGAGAGGAGGGGGAGGGGGAAAGAGGTGCGAGGGTGGGTGTGGACGGGCAGGGAGGGGATGGAGAATAAGGGAGAGGGGGGTGGGAGTGGGGGAGATGAGAGGGGAGGGAGAGTAGGGTGAGAGGGGAGGGGAGGAAGCCCCGGTTAACATCCGTGTGAATCCTTACAACACTACACCATAATTCTGGGAGTAGAATTAGGCCATTCGGCCCATCGAGTCTACTCCGCCATTCAATCACGGCTGATCTATCGTTCCCTCCTAACCCCATTCTCCTGCCTTCTCCCCATAACCCCCGACACCCGCACTAATCAAGAATCTATCTATCTCTGCCTTAAAAATATCCACTGACTTGTGGCCTCCACAGCCGTCTGTGGCAAAGAATCCCACAGATTCACCGCCCTCTGGCTGAAGAAATTCCTCCTCATCTCCTTCCTAAAGGGACGTCCTTTAATTCTGAGGCTGTGCCCTCTGGTCCTAGACTCTCCCACTAGTGGGAACATCCTCCCCACATCCACTCAGTCCGGGCCTTTCACTATTCGGGAAGTTTCAACGAGGCCCCCCCCCCCCCCCCCCCCACCCCCCCCCCCCCCCCCCACGTCCTTCTAAACTCCAGCGAGTACAGGCCCAGCGCCGACAAACGCTCACCGTATGTTCGCCTGATCATTCCAGGGATCATCGTTCCCATAAACCTCTTGACATTCTTCCTGACCGGAACGGCACGCAGTAATTACTCCGGAGTGTCGGAAACTGAGGGGTGACCTGATGGAGGTTGCACAAGATCAGGGGTGGAGGATTCCAAAACTAGAGGGCCCAGGCTCGAGGTGAGACGGGAGAGATTTCAGAAGGTACCTCGCGGGGGCAACTTTTTCCACTCGGAGACAATGGACAATAGACAATAGGTGCAGGAGGAGGCCATTCGGCCCTTCGAGCCAGCACCGCCATTCAATGTGATCATGGCTGATCATCCCCAATCAGTACCCCGTTCCTGCCTTCTCCCCATATCCCCCGACTCCGCTATCTTTAAGAGACCTGTCTCTCTTGAAAGCATAAAGAGAACCGCCCTCTGAGGCAGAGAATTCCACAGACTCACCACTCTCTGTGAGAAAAAGTGTTTCCTCGTCTCCGTTCTAAATGGCTTACTCCTTATTCTTAAACTGTGTGTGGCCCCTGGTTCTGGACTCCCCCAACATCGGGAACATGTTTCCTGCCTCTAGCGTGTCCAAGCCCTTAACAATCTTATATGTTTCAATGAGATCCCCTCTCATCCTTCTAAACTCCAGCGTGTACAAGCCCAGCTGCTCCATTCTCTCAGCAAATGACAGCCCCGCCATCCCGGGAATTAACCTTGTAAACCTACGCTGCACTCCCTCAATAGCAAGAATGTCCTTCCTCAAATTAGGGGGCCAAAACCGCGCACAATATTCCAGGTGTGAGGGCAGTCTGGGTCTGGGCCGAGCTGCCAGAGGAAGCTATAGAAAAGCGGGTACAACGTGGGTAGACATTTGGGTAGATGCACGGAGCGAGACTGGGGGCCAAATGCAGGCAAATGGGACTTGCCCAGAATGGCAACGGGGTCAGCATGGACATGGTGGGCCGAAGGGCCTGTTTCCGCGCTGTATCGCTCCACAGCTTACGCAGCGGGTGGAGCTGCTGCCTCCCAGCGCCGCAGGCCCGGGCTTGACCCTGACCAGGGGCGAGCGTGGTCTCACCAGCGACTTACTTTAGTTCAGAGATACAGCGCGGAAACAGGCCCTTCGGCCCGCCGGGCCCGTGCCGACCCGTGATCCCCGCACACTAACACTATCCTACACCCACTGGGGACAGTTTTTATGTAAATACACCAAGCCAATTAACCTACTAATCTGTACGTCTTTGGAGTGTGGGAGGAAACGGAAGATCTACGGAGAAACCCCACGCAGGTCACGGGGAGAACGTGCAAACTCTGAACGGACAAGCGCCCGTAGTCGGGATGGAACCCGGGTGTCCGGCGCTGCATTCGCCGTAAGGCCGCAACTCTACCGCTACACCACCGTGACGCCTACCTGCACGGCTGCCAGCGGGCGCGGGGCGGCAGGAGCTTCCGGACGCGTACGAGCTGCGTCTCCCCCTCCACCCGGAAGACCAGGAGGAGGGAGGAAGGAATTGGCGACGGACGCTGGACAAAGGCCCCGTTTACAAGATGGAGGCGGGCGGGGCGGAGCGGAGCGGAGGATCGGTGTCGCCATGGCAACGGGCCTACAAGGCCAAGAACCTTGAAGCCTTGTTGGCGCCAGAAACGTGGCGACTCTCAGTGTACTGTCTCGGTGAAGTTTACTATTTATTACACTACAGCCGTAAAAATAAAACATAGACAGTAGGTGCAGGATGAGGCCATTCGGCCCTCCGAGCCAGCACCGCCATTCGTTGCCATCACGGCTGATCATCCCCAATCAGTACCCCGTTCCTGCTTTCTCCCCATATATCCCTTGATTCCGTTACCCCTTAGGGCTAAATCTAACTCTCCCTTGAAAACATCCAGAGAACCGGCCTCCACCGCCCTCTGAGGCAGAGAGTTCCACAGACTCACCACTCTTTTCTATCTAAAACATCCAGTGAATCGGCCTCCACTCCCTTCTGTGGCAGAGAATTCCACAGACTCACAACTCTCTGGGTGAAAACGTTTTTCCTCGTCTAAGTCCTAAATGTCCGAGCCCCTATTCTTTAACTGTGTGTGGCCCCTGGTTCTGGACCCCCCCACTTTTATACTTATCTCTGACTGTCCCTATCTATAGTTTAATTTTACTGGATTGAATGTAAACCAGAGATTTTCATGGTGGCTAGGTCCTTATGATAATAAAGTGATTATCATGCCCCAATCCTTGTCTATAGTTTAATTTTGTTTAGTTTAGAGATACAGCACGGATACAGGCCCTTCGGCCCACCGAGTCTGCGCCGATCGGCGATCCCCGCGCACTAACACTATCCTACGCACACCGGGCACCATTTACAATGTTACCCGAAGCCAATTAACCTGCAAACCCGCACGCCTTTGGGATGTGGGAGGAAACCGGGGCACCAGGAGAAAACCCACGCGGGTCACGGGAGAATGTACAGGCAACACCCGCAGCCAGGATCGAACCCGGGTCCCCGGCGCTTGGAGGCAGCAGCTCTACCCGCTGCGCCGCCGATGCCGCTGGGCTGGCAATCTACCGCAGGTTTGGAGCTGCCCAAGAATTTCGCCACCGTTCTCTCTCTGTGGCAAAGGGGCCCAGGACAGAAAGGTCAGTGTGGGAACGGACGAGGGGGATTTAAAATTGTTGGCACCAAGCGATCCAGCAGGCCTTAGAAACATCGAAAATAGGTGCAGGAGTAGGCCATTCGGCCCTTCCAGCCAGCACCGCCATTCAATATGATCATGGCTGATCATCCACAATCAGTGCCCCGTTCTTTGTCCCCATATATCCCTTGATTCCGTTAGCCCAAAGAGCTAAATCTAACTCTCTCTTGACAACATCCGGTGAACCGGCCTCCACTGCCTTCTGTGGCAGGGAATTCCACAGATTCACAACTCTCTGGATGAGAACCTTTTACCTCGTCTCAGTCCTAAATGGCCGAACCCCATTATTCTTCATCCATGCACGGCCAAGTATTAGGAATCAGAATTTGGAAGATAGACACAAAATGCTGGCAAATAATTTCTGATCTCCTGGTTGCCAAACACGTTGACTCCCCCTCCCATTCCCACACTGACCTTCCTGTCCTGGGCCTCCTCCACTGTCAGAGTGAGGCCCAGCGCAAATTGGCTGAAAAAGTTTTTCCTCATCCCAGTTCTAAATGGCCTACCCCCTTATTCCTAAAACTGTGTGACCCCTGGTTCTGGACTCCCCCAACACAGGGAACATTTTTCCTGCATCTAGCCTGTCCGATCCCTTAAGAATTTTACATGTTTCTATAAGATCCCCTCTCATCCTTCTAAGTTCCAGTGAATACAAGGCCAGCCGCTCCATTCTCTCAGCATATGACAGTCCCGCCATCCCGGGAATTAATCTGGTGAACCTACGCTGCACTCCCTCAATAGCAAGAATGTCCTTCCTCAAATTAGGGGACCAGAACTGCACACAATACTCCAGGTGTGGTCTCACTAGGGCCCTGTACTACTGCAGAAGGACCTCTTTGCTCGTATACTCGATTCCTCTTGCTATGAAGGTCAGCCTAGCCCCTTTTGCAGTCCCTTCCTACAGAACCTGCAAACCCGCAAAGTCTTTGGAGTGTGGGAGGAAACCAGAGCACCCGGAGAAAACCCACAACTGCAGTAGGACCTCCTTGCTCCGAAACTAAAATCCTCTTGGAGGGCCGGGCGTATAGAAACATAGACAATAGGTGCAGGAGGAGGCCATTCGGCCCTTCTACCTGCGCCGCCATTCAATATGATCATGGCTGATCATCCAACTCAGTATCCCGTACCTGCCTTCTCTCCATACCCCCTGATCCCTTTAGCCACAAGGGCCACATCTAACTCCCTCTTAAATATAGACAATGAACTGGCCTCAACTACCCTCTGTGGCAGAGAATTCCACAGATTTACCACTCTCTGTGTGAAAAATGTTTTTCTCATCTCGGTCCTAAAAGACTTCCCCCTTATCCTTAAACTGCGTGGCCCCTTGTTCTGGAGTATGTAGTAGAAGTGGTCAAGAAGTCTTTCAGAATATTGGCGATCGACACAAAATGGTGGAGTAACTCAGCGGGACAGGCAGCAACATCTGGAGGGAAGGAACGGGTGGCGTTTTGGGTCGGGATTTTCTTTGGTGTAAACCAGCATCTGCAGTTCCCTCCAACACACATATTGAGTTGACAAGAGTAAGACAGTTGGATTGTGAGGCTGCAGTTGAACGAGACTTTGGTGAGACTGCGTTTTGGGGCACCCTACTCAGTTTTGGTCGCCCAAGGGTGGAAAGGGTACAGAGAGGAGGTACGATGATGTTGCCACAGAGAGAGGTTGCGGCAGGCTGGGACTTTATTCCTTGGAGCGCAGGAGGATGAGGGCTGGTCAGTTTTGGTCTCCTAATCTGAGGAAAGACATTCTTGCCATAGAGGGAGTACAGAGAAGGTTCACCAGACTGATTCCTGGGATGGCAGGACTTCCATATGAGGAAAGACTGGATAGACCCGGCTTGTACTCGCTGGAATTTAGAAGATTGAGGGGGGATCTTATAGAGACTTACAAAATTCTTAAGGGGTTGGACAGGCTAGATGCAGGAAGATTGTTCCCGATGTTGGGGAAGTCCAGAACAAGGGGTCACACAGTTTAAGGATAAGGGGGTTACACAAAAAGCTGGAGAAACTCAGCGGGTGCAGCAGCATCTAAGGAGCGAAGGAGATAGGCGACGTTTCGGGTCGAGACCCTTCTTCAGACCTTAAGGATAAGGGGGAAGTCTTTTGGGACCGAGATGAGATTTTTTTTTTCACACAGAGAGTGGTGAATCTGCGGAATTCCCTGCCACAGAAGGTAGTTGAGGCCAGTTCATTGGCTATATTTAAGAGGGTGTTAGATGTGGCCCTTGTGGCTAAAGGGATCAGGGGGTATGGAGAGAAGGCAGGTACGGGATACAGAGTTGGATGATCAGCCATGATCATATTGAATGGCGGTGCAGGCTCGAAGGGCCGAATGGCCTCCTCCTGCACCTATTGTCCATGTTTCTATCTTAGCAGTCGTTCCAGGTGAGGCAGAGGTTCACCTGCACCTCCTCCAACCTCATCTCCTGCATCCGCTGCTCTAGGTGTCGGCTGCTCCACATCGGTGAGACCAAGCGCAGGCTCGACGATCGCTTCACCCAACACCTCCGCTCGGTCCGCAATAACCAACCTGATCTCCCGGTGGCTCAGCACTTCAACTCCCCCTCCCATTCCCAATCCCACCTTTCTGTCCTGGGCCTCCTCCATGGCCAGAGTGAGGCCCACCGCAAACTGGAGGAGCAGCACCTCATATTCCCCTTGGGTAGTCTACACCCTAGCGGTGTGAACATTGACTTCTCCAATTTCAGGTAGTCCCTGCTTTCTCCTCCCCTTCCCCTCCCCTTCCCAGCTCCCCCACAGCCCACTCTCTCCGCCTCTTCCGTTCTTCCTCCCACCCCCACATCGGGTCTCGGCCCGAAACGTCGCCCATTCCCTTTGCTCCATAGATGCTGCCTCACCCGCTGAGTTTCTCCAGCATTTTTGTCTAGGCTGATCTTATAGATGTGTATACCGTAGGAATAGACAAGGAGAATGCTCAAAGCCTTTAACCCAGAGTAGGGGAATCGAGAAGCAGAGGACACAGGTTTAATGTGAAGGGGGGAAGATTTAATAGGAATCTGAGGGGCAACTTTTTCACACAGAGGGTGGTGGGTGTGTGGAACGAGCTGCCAGAGGAGGTAGTTGAGGCTGGGACTGTCCCAACGTTTAAGAAACAGCTAGACAGGTACATGGATAGGACGGGTTTGGAGATATGGGCCAAACGCGGGCAGGTGGGACTGGTGTAGCTGGGACATTGTTGGCCGGTATGAGCAGGTTGGGCCGAAGGGCCTGTTTCCGTGCTTTGTGAGGCTATCAGAGACATCTCTTGATCCGGGGAGCTGGCATTCTGTGTCGGATAACATGTCAGGCCCTGGGATTAGCCCGGAGACGGGGGGGGGGGGGGGGCAAGGAATTTTCCATGGTTTATGTCTCTTCCCAAGCCGGCTTTTACACTGTATGGGATGGGGGTGAGCGGGAGGTCAGGAGATGTGAGTGTCTGTGTTCATTAGGCAGGAACGCCAGGAGAGATAACTGGGCTGGTGGTACGGAGAGAGGGAGTGAGAGAGGGAGAGAGAGGGGGTAGAGGAAGGGAGAGAGAGAAAGTTAAGAGAGAGAGGGAGAGAGAGGGAGGGATGGAGGGAAAGAAAGAGGGAGAGAGGAGAGAGAGAGGCAGAGGGAGAGAGAGAGAAAGAGAGAGAGGGAGAGAGAGGGAGTGGTAGAGAGGGAGTGGTAGAGAGAGAGTGGTAGAGAAGAGGGAGAGGAGAGAGAGGGAGAGGGGAGAGGAGAGAGGGAGAAGGGGAGAGAGAGAGAGAGAGGGGGAGAGGGAGAGAGGGGAGAGGGAGAGGGAGAGAGAGAGTGGTAGAGAGAGAGAGGGAGAGGGAGGGAGAGAGACGGGAGAGGGAAACGAGCAGGAGAGTCGAGAGAGGAGAGGGAGAGAGAGAGAGAGAGGGAGGGATGGGGGAAAGAGGGAGAGAGGAGAGAGAGGCAGAGGGGTTGAGATAGTGGTAGAGAGAGTGTGTGGGAGAGTGGGATAGTGGGAGAGAGTGGGAGAGAGAGAGCGATAGAGAGAGAGTGGGGAGGGGAGAGAGAGGAGGGGGGATAAGAGAGAGTGGGAGAGAGAGGGGGAGAGAGAGAGAGAGAGAGGAGATAGAGAGAGAGTGGGGAGAGAGAGAGAGAGGGATAGAGAGAGAGGGAGAGAGAGAGTGGGAGAGAAAGGGATAGAGAGAGAGTGGGAGAGAGAGAGGGGAGAGTGGGAGAGAGAGCGGGAGAGAGAGAGGAAGAGAGAGGGAGAGAGAGACACGTGGAGAGAGTAGAGAGGGAGAGGGGGATAGAGAGAGATAGATACCACACACCCACATCAAAACAGGGAGAGAGAGAGGGGAAGGAGTGAGAGAGGGAGAGGGAGATGGAGATACCACACAAGGAGGCCATTCGGCCCTTCGAGCCAGCACCACCATTCACTGTGATCATGGCTGATCATCCACAATCAGTACCCCGTTCCTGCCTTCTCCCCATATCCCCTGACTCCGTTAGCCCAAAGAGCTAAATCTAACTCTCTCTCTTGAAAACATCCAGTGAACCGGCCTCCACTGCCTTCTGTGGCAGAGAATCCCACAGATTCACAACTCTCTGGGTGAAAACGTTTTTCCCCATCTCAGTCTTAAATGGCTGACACCTTATTCTTAAACTGTGTGTGGCCCCTGGTTCTGGACTCCCGAACATCAGGAACATGTTTCCTGCCTCTAGCGTGTCCAAACCCTGAACAATCTTATATGTTTCAATGAGATTCCCTCTCATCCTTCTAAACTCCAGAGTGTACAAGCCCAGCCGCTCCATTCTCTCAGCGTATGACAGTCCCGCCATCCCGGGAATTAACCTGGTGAACCTACGCTGGGCTCCCTCAATAGCAAGAATGTCCTTCCTCAAATTAGGGGACCAAAACTGCACCTGTAAGGGGAGAGGGGGAGAGTTTGGAGGAGATGTGTGGGCCAAAGGGCCTCTTCCTCTGCTGCCCTGTTCTGTGTCCCTTCAAAGAGTTGGTTTTGGAGTAAGATGGGTTTTTTAAATTTTATTTGTAATCATCACTTCGGGGTGGAAGGGAGAGAGGGAGAGGGAGAGAGAGAGGGAGGGAGAGAGAGGGAGAGAGAGGGAGACACAGGGAGAGAGATAACGAGGGATGGACAGATACAGAGAGACAGAAAGAGAGGGAGAGGGAGATAGAGAGACAGAGCGAGAGGGGCAGAGAGAGAGAGAGAGAGAGATAACGGGAGGGGGAGGGGGAGTGAGAGAGACAGAGAGAGACAGAGAGAGAGATAACGAGGGATGGACAGATACAGAGAGAGACAGAAAGAGAGGGAGAGGGAGATAGAGAGACAGAGCGAGAGAGGGGCAGAGAGAGCGAGAGAGAGAGAGAGATAGCAGGAGGGGGAGGGGGAGAGAGAAAGGGAGAGACAGAGAGAGAGATAACGAGGGATGGACAGATACAGAGAGAGACAGAAAGAGAGGGAGAGGGAGATAGAGAGACAGAGCGAGAGAGGGGCAGAGAGAGAGGTAGATAGAGACAGGCAGACAGAGAGAGATAGAGAGAGAGAGGGGGGGAGAGAGAGCTAGATAGAGAGAGAGAGATACAGTGGAAGAGAGAGAGATACAGAGGGAGAGACAGAGGGAGGGGGGGCGAGAGATAGATAGAGAGATACAGAGGGAGAGAGAGAGATACAGACAGATACACAGATGGAGAGGGAGAGAGAGATACAGAGGGAGAGAGAGAGAGAGAGAGAGAGAGACAGACAGACAGAGACACAGATGGAGAGGGAGAGAGAGATACAGAGGGAGAGAGAGAGAGCGACAGAGGGAGGGGGGAGAGAGATAGATATAGAGAGATACAGAGGGAGAGAGAGAGAGAGATACAGACAGACAGAGACACAGATGAAGAGGGAGAGAGAGATACAGGGGGAGAGAGAGATACAGAGAGAGCGACAGAGGGAGAGGGGGCGAGAGAGAGAGGGACGGGGAGCGGGTTTGCTCTCCTGTGCTGGATGCACTGACAGCCACACTGCTGTTGGTGATGTACTGCAGACGGACTGGGCGCGGGTGGATGGAGAGGGGGAATGCAGACATGGCCTTTGATGTGAGGGGCTGCTGGCAGACTCGCTCAGCTTCCCTGGACTGGAGATGGGAGCAGATTAGACCTCACCACAGCCCAGTGCGTGTTATGGTCATCTGTCCCCAGAGTTACATTCTTATTTGCAACAGTCCACTATAGATCATCTTTAGTTTAGCTTAGTTCAGAGATACAGCGCAGAAACAGGCCCTTCGGCCCATCGAGTCTGCACCCACCAGCGGTCCCCGCACTACCCTACACACACCAGGGACAATTTTTACATTCACACCAAGCCCATTAACCTAGAAACCCGCCCGTCTTTGGAGTGTGGGAGCAAACCGAAGATCCCGGAGAAAACCCACGCGGGTCACGGGGAGAGCGTGCAAACTCCGTACAGACAGCGCCCGCGGTCGGGATCGAACCTGGGTCTCCCGGGAAGATTGTTAAGGGCTTGGACACGCTAGAGTCAGGAAACATGTTCCCGATGTTGGGAACCAGGGGCCACACACACAGTTTAAGAATAAGGGGTCACCGGCCATTTAGAACGGAGACGAGGAAACACTTTTTCTCACAGAGAGTGGTGAGTCTGTGGAAATCTCTGCCTCGGAGGGCGGTGGAGGCCGGTTCTCCGGATGCTTTCAAGAGAGAGCTAGATAGGGCTCTTAAAGATAGCGGAGTCAGGGGATATGGGGAGAAGGCAGGAACGGGGAACTGATTGGGGAGCGGGTCAGGCAACATTTCCGGAGAACATGGATGGGAGAGTGAAGGAGGCTCTCGACCCAGAACGTCACCCATCCGTGTTCTCCGGAGATGCTGCCTGTCCCGCTGAGTTGCTCCGGCACTTTGCGTCCACTCTTCCAGAATTGATCGATCGAAGAGGTACAGCACGGAAACAGGCCCTTCGGCCCATTGAGTCCGCGTTGACCAGCGATCGGCCATTCACGCCAGCTCTACCTCATCCACTCCCTACGCACTACCTTTTTACAGAGGGGGGGGGGGGGGGGGGGGGGGGGGGGGGGGGGGGGGGGGGGGGGGGGGGGGGGGGGGGGGGGGGGGGGGGGGGGTAGACACAATTTTTACAGAGGGCTGATTAACCCAACAAACCCGCACGTCTTTGCGGTGTGGGAGGAAACCGGAGCGCCCGGAGGAAACCCACGCAGGTCCCGGGGAGAACGTGCAAACTCCGCACAGGCAGCACCCGAGGTGGGGATCGAACCCGGGTCTCTGGGGCTGTGAGGGAGCATCTCTACCCGCTGCCCAACCTCAAATGGTCATTAGGTATATTACTGTATTAACAGGCAGGGACTCAGTGTGTCAGGCAGTGTCTGTGGCGGCGACAGATAGGCCACGCTTCAGGCCGGGACCCATCCCTGGACCGATTGAAGGGGGGAACAGAGCGAAACTAATATTGCCCCGATCTTTCACCTCCTGTTCCGTCTGACGGGCACGCTGGGTAGCGCTGCTGCCCCACAGCGCCAGGCACTCAGGTTCGATCCTGACCTCCGACTGAATAGTGAAAGGCCCTGGAGAGAGTGGATGCGGAGAGGATGTCTCCACTAGTGGGAGAGTCTAGGACCAGAGGGCACAGCCTCAGGATTAAAGGACGTTCCTTTAGGAAGGAGATGAGGAGGAATTTCTTCAGCCAGAGGGCGGTGAATCTGTGGGATTCTCTGCCACAGGCGGCTGTGGAGGCCACAAGTCAGTGGATATTTTTAAGGCAGAGATAGATAGATTCTTGATTAGTGCGGGTGTCAGGGGTTACGGGGAGAAGGCAGGAGAATGGGGTTAGGAGGGAGAGATAGATCAGCCGTGATTGAATGGCGGAGTAGACTCGATGGGCCGAACGGCCTAATTCTGCTCCTACCACTAATGACCAAATGCCCTCGGGTGCTGTCTGTGAGGAGTCTGCACGTTCTCCCCGTGACCTGCGTGGGTTTTCTCCGGGCGCTGCGGTTTGCTCCCACGCGCCAAAGACGTGCGGGTTTGTCGGTGAATTGGCTCTCTGTAACTTGCTCCCCAGTGTGTAGGATGCAAAATTGGGACAACATAGACTCGGTGGGCCGAAGGGCCTGTTTCCACGCTATTATCTCTCAGCAACGTCAAGATTTACGAGGATGTTTCCAGGACGTTCGGGCCTGAGCTACAGGGAGAGAGAGGTTGAGTAGGCCGGGACTCTATTCCTTGGAGCGCAGGAGGATGAGGGGGGGGATCTTGTACAAAATCATGAGGGGAATAGATCGGGTGGACGCACAGAGTCTCTTGCCCGGAGAAGGGGGTTCAAGACCCAGAGGACACAGGTTTAAGGTGAAGGGGAAAAGATTTAATAGGAACCTGAGGAGTAATCTTTTCGGGACCCATCCCTGGACCGATTGAAGGGGGGAACAAAGCGAAAATAATATTGTAAAGTGTGGTGTGTGTATGGAACGAGCTGCCGGAGGAGGTAGTTGAGGCTGGGACTATCACAATGTTTAAGAAATATTTAGACAGGTACATGGATAGGGCAGGTTTAGAGGGATATGGGCCAAACGCAGGCAGGCGGGACGAGTGTAGCTGGGACATGTTGGCCGGTGTGGGCAAGATGGGCCGAAGGGCCTGTTTCCCCGCTGTAAGCCTCTATGACTCCATAACTGATTGATATCTGGCATGGGCCTGGTGGGCCAAAGGGCCTGTTTCCACACTGTCTCTGGACAACTAAAGCGGTCGATGGTCGGCATGGGCCCGGTGGGCCAAAGGGCCTGTTTCCACACTGTCTCTGGACAACTAAAGCGGTCGATGGTCGGCATGGGCCCGGTGGGCCAAAGGGCCTGTTTCCACACTGTCTCTGGACAACTACAGCGGTCGATGGTCAGCATGGGCTCAGTGGGCCGAAGGACCACTATCTCGGCATGTCTGATTCCGCGGCCTTCGAAGGGGGGGCGTGGGGCTGTACAGTCGGGCTGGTCCAGTTCCAGAAACTCTCCTGCCCCCCCAGCACCAGGGGACGAGCTCAGAGGTCAAAAGGATTCAATCGAGATTGAGAGCTGACTGACCCCTTCTGACCTTTGGACACAAACAGACCACTTGGTGAATGTCAGCGTCTCTAAGCCAGCCCCACACAGAGAGGGCTCTGTTCTCACGCCTGCTCTTTTTCAACAAAATCCAACCTTTAGTTGACTTTAGTTCAGAGATATAGCGCGGAAACAGACCCTTCGGCCCACCGAGTCTGCTGGTTGGGGGAGGTCCAGGGCCAGGCGTCACACACAGTTTAAGAATAAAGGGGTGAGGCCATTTGGGACTGAGATGAGGAAAAACCATTTCACCCAGGGAGTTGTGAATCTGTGGAATTCTCTGCCACAGAAGGCAGTGGAGGCCGATTCACGGGATGTTTTCAAGAGAGAGTTATGCCCCTGTCCCACTTAGGAAACCTGAACGGAAACCTCTGGAGACTTTGCGCCCCACCCAAGGTTTCCGTGCAGTTCCCGGAGGTTTTTGTCAGTCTCGAAAGTGGTTTCCCCGCTTCTTCTACACAACGTAGAACCACTTTCGACCATTACGGAGACTGACAAAACCCTCCGGGATCCGCACGGAAACCTTGGGTGGGGGCGCAAAGTCTCCAGAGGTTTCCGTTCAGGTTTCCTAAGTGGGACAGGGGCATTAGATTTAGCTCTTGGGGCTAACGGAATCCAGGGATATGGGGGGGAATAGCAGGAACGGGGTACTGATTCTGGATGATCAGCCGTGATCACATTGAATGGCGGGGCTGGCTCGAAGGGCCGAATGGCCTACTCCTGCACCTATTTTTGTATGTTTCGATGATCCCCGCACACTAACACTATCCTACACTCATTAGGGACAGTTTACAATTTTAACCAAAGCCAATTGGCCTCCATACACGCACATTTTTTGAGCGCGGCCAATTTGATATGTGGTGATCATGTGGATGAGAAAGTGGGATAACACCCAACGGATGATCGATGGTCGGCAGCGACTCAGTGGGCCGAAGGGCCTGCTTCCACCCTGCATCTCTACAGGGCGAAAACAAAAAAAAAAATTGCAGGAAGGAACTGCAGATGCCGGTTTACACCGAAAATAGACACAAAGTGCCGGAGTAACTGAGCGGGCCAGGCAGCATCTCCGGAGAAAATGGATGGGTGACGTTTCGGGTCGGAAGCTCTCCTTCAGACTGAGATCTGCAGTTCCTTCGTGTCTCAGTTTCGAGAAAGGGGAAGTTTGGTTCGAATCATCATTTCGTCTGGGGACTGGGCCTAGTGTTTACAAAATTCGCAAGGAACATACACTGTCCATATCCTGCCCTCTGCTGCCAGCAAGAGAAACGGCAGATACAATGGATGAAAGATGCAGAGTGCTGGAGCAACTCAGCGGGTCAGGCAGCATCTGTGGAGAACATGGATAGGTGACGTTTCACAGAGTGCTGGAGCAACTCAGCGGGTCAGGCAGCATCTGTGGAGAACATGGATAGGTGACGTTTCACAGAGTGCTGGAGCAACTCAGCGGGTCAGGCAGCATCTGTGGAGAACATGGATAGGTGACGTTTCACAGAGTGCTGGAGTAACTCAGCGGGTCAGGCAGCATCTGTGGAGAACATGGATAGGACACGTTTCAGGGGTCGGGACCCTTCTTCAGACACGGATATTCTGAACACTGGTGCTGGTACTAGTTGCCAGAGCTGGTGAAGCTGTAAGAACAAGGGGTCACCGGCCATTTGGGACTGAGATACTGAGATGAGGGGAAAAACGTTCTCACCCAGAAAGTTGTGAATCTGTGGAATTCTCTGCTAACAGAGGGCAGTGGAGGCCAATTCACTGGATGTTTTCGAGACAGCGTTAGATTTAGCTCTTGGGGCTAACGGAATCGAGGGAAATGGGGAGAAGGCAGGAACGGGGTACTGATTGTGGATGATCAGCCGTGATCACATTGAATGGCGGTGCTGGCTCGAAGGCCGAATGGCCTACTCCTGCACTTATTTTTCTATGTTTTTAAGTACTTGTGTTTGGTATTGTGTTTGGTTTTGTCCGCCCTGTTACAGGAAAGATGCCGTTATGATGGAAAGAGGGCAGAGAAGATTTACGAGGATGTTGCCGGGACTCGAGGGACTCGAGCTGTAGGGAGAGGTTGAGCAGGCTGGGACTCTATTCCTTGGAGCACAGGAGGATGAGGGGGGGGGGGGATCTTATAGAGGTGTATAAAATCATGAGAGGAATAATTCAGAATCTCTTGCCCAGGGTAGGGGTATCGATGACCAGAGGACATAGGTTTAAGGTGAAGGGGAAAAAATTTGATACGATTCTGAGGGGTAACTTTTTCACACAAAGGGTGGTGGGTGTATGGAACGAGCTGCCAGAGGAGGGAGGAAAGAACTGCAGATGTTGGTTGAAATCGAAGGTAGACACAAAATGCTGGAGTGACTTAGTGGGACAGGCAGCATCTCTGGAGCGCAGGAGGATGAAGGGAGGAATCTTATAGAGGTGTATAAAATCATGAGGGGAATAGATCGGGTAGATGCTGAATCTTTTGCCCAGAGTAGGGGAATCAAGGGCCAGAGGACATAGGTTTGAGGTGAGGGGGGAAAGATTTAATGGGGCTTTTTTTCACACCAAGGGTGGCGGGCGTATTGAACGAGGTCGTTAAGGCAGGGACTATCACAAGGTTTAAGATACAGTTAGAAGGGAACATGGATTGGACAGGTTTGAAGGGATATGGGCCAAACGCAGGCCGGTGGGACCAGTTAGTCTTTTTCCCAGGGCAAGGGGAAGTAAAAACCACAGGACAACTTCTTCAGACTGGGTCGGGAACGCTGCAGGAATCACCTAGGGGGACCTGTGAGAGAGGGTCATGCGGTCATAAGGAATAGGAGTAGACTTAGGCCATTCGGCCCATCAAGTCCACTCCACCATTCAATCACGGCTGATCTATCTCTCCCTCCCAACCCCATTCTCCTGCCTTCTCCCCGTAACCCCTGACACCCGTACTAATCGAGAATCTATCTATCTCTGCCTTAAAAATATCCACTGACTTGTGGCCTCCACAGCCGTCTGCGGCAAAGAATCCCACAGATTCACCGCCCTCTGGCTAAAGAAATTCCTCCTCATCTCCTTTCTAAAGAAACGTCCTTTAATTCTGAGGCTGTGCCCTCTGGTCCTCGACCAGGGGTGGGGAACCTTTTCATGACGGAAGGCCGCATTAAGTTAGCTGTAATCTAACAAGGCCACATCCAAGAAACCTCAATTAGTTATACTTCAAAATGTACATTATTTTTATTTATTTATTTATTTTTAAAAATTTATAATACAACTTAGGAGATAGGTCCGTAGGTAAGAAAACAAAACTATTAGTCTAGTCCTGGGTTCAAGCTTCCGTCGAGCCTCAGCGCCGGCCCATTCTACCCCTTCACATAATCTATGAATGGCGACCATATTCTAATAAATAATTCAGGTTTGTCAATTAAGACAAATCTAATTTTTTCCAGATTTAAAGTCTCCGACATCTCCATAATCCACATTTTAATTGTTGGGGATGCAGGGTTTTTCCAAAATTTTTATATTAGTTTTTTCCCAGTTATTATACTATAATCCAGGAAATTTCTTTGGTTTATTGTCAGTTTTAGGTATTGTTCAGACATGCCCAATATTATTAATTTAGGATCGGGATCCAGTTGAATATTAACCACTACGGAAATAATTTTAAAAATATCCACCCAAAATGTTTTAATTTTTATGCAATTTACAAAGGTATGGGTTAAATTAGCCTCAGAGTATTGACATTTATTCCTCGACCAGGGGTGGGGAACCTTTCCATGTCGGAAGGCCGCATTAAGTTAGCTGTAATCTAACAAGGCCGCATGCAAGAAACCTCAATTAGTTATACTTCAAAATGTACATTATTTTTGTAAAGAATCCAACTACTATGTACTAACTTCAAGAAAATGAAAAAAAATATATAATTCTAAAGGTAACTGACCTTTTAATAACTTTGCTGTAACTGCTTTCTCGAGCCTAGTCGCATTGGAACTAAATCAAGAGCATAGCTGGTGTTAAAATATCCCTCATGACTAACTAATGTTTTAATTGTGGACGTCAGTCGGGGAGGATTATTTTATTGAATCTTTTCTTTCACTCTTTGGTATTTTAAATACGTTCATTTTAAGATTAAAATGAGAATAAAAGACGAACAAAAACATATTAATAACATAAAAATAAAAGGACTTGTTCTACAAAATTTGGATTCATTCAAAAGGCCGCACTTCATGGCCTAGTAGGCCGCAAGCAGCCTTAAGGCCGCAGGTTCCCCACCCCCGGGCTAGACTCTCCCCCCCCCAGTGGAAACATCCTCTCCACATCAACTATACCCAGGGCCTTCCACTATTCTGTACGTTTCAATGAGGACCCCCCCCCTCATTCTTCTAAACTACAGCGAGTACAGGCCCAGCGCCGACAAGCGCTCATCATACGCTAACCCACTCATTCCTGGGATCGTTCTTGTAAACTTCCTCTGGACCCTCTCCAGAGCCGGCACATCCTTCCTCAGATATGGTGCCCAAAATTGCTCACATATTCCAGATGCGGCCTGCCAGAGCTTTATAGTCTCATCAGGACAGCATCTGTTGATCTCACAGAACAACTCCTGTTGGCACAGACAATAGCCAATTGGTGTAGAGGTAGGCCATTCGGCCCTTCCAGCCATTCACTGTGATCACGGCTGATCATCCACAATCAGTACCCCGTTCCTGCCTTCTCCCCATATCCCCTGACTCCGCTATCTTTAAGAGCCCTATCTAGCTCTCTCTTGAAAGCATCCAGAGAACCGGCCTCCACCGCCCTCTGAGGCAGAGAATTCCACAGACTCACAACTCTCTGTGAGAAAAAGTGTTTCCTCATCTCCGTTCTAAATGGCCGACCCCTTATTCTTAAACTGTGTGTGGCCCCTGGTTCTGGACTCCCGCAACATCGGGTTTCCTGCCTCTGTGTGTGTGAGATGCTGAGAGAAGAGGCGTAAAATGTGAAGCCAGGGGGATGGGACACACTGCCGGTGGAAAGATGTTTCCTGCATGTAGCTTGTCCAAGCCCTTAACAATCTTATATGTTTCAATAAGATCCTTCTAAATTCCAGAGTGTACAAGCCCAGCCGCTCCATTCTCTCAGCATATGACAGTCCCGCCATCCCGGGAATTAACCTTGTAAACCTACGCTGCACTCCCTCAATAGCAAGAATGTCCTTCCTCAAATTAAGGGACCAAAACTGCGCACAATACTCCAGGTGTGGTCTCACTAGGGCCCTGCACAACTCCTATACTCAACTCCTCTTGTTATGAAGGCCAACATGCCATTCGCTTTCTTCACTGCCTGCTGTCCCTGCATGCTTAAATAAACCCCTGTCCCACGGTACGAGTTCATTCCAAGAGCTCTCCCGAGTTTGCCCTGATTCGAACTGGGAGATTTACGGTAATGGCCGCTCGTCGGTACTCGGGGCTCTCGTGGACCTTTTTCTTCATGTTGAAAAATCTTCACGAGTCTTCCCGAGCTTACCTGCCGTTAGCGAGTCTTCCCGAGTACCTGCCGTTTGCGTTGCGAGCCGCTAAAGACGTCCCTGAGCTCTGACGTACCCGCTACGTTCATTCTCCGTGCTTACCACGAGTTTGATTTTTTTTAAACTCGGGAGAACTCTTGGAATGAACTCGTACCGTGGGAC
The DNA here is from genome assembly GCA_035221665.1 of Okamejei kenojei. Classification (NCBI taxonomy): domain Eukaryota; kingdom Metazoa; phylum Chordata; class Chondrichthyes; order Rajiformes; family Rajidae; genus Okamejei; species Okamejei kenojei. The sequence goes on from CM069172.1 coordinate 10,002,466, forward strand.
AGGGCTATTACTTCCAGTGACTGATGAACAAGGTCCCCCAGATCCCGTTGTACTTCCCCTTTTCCCAACTTGACGCCATTTAGATAATAATCTGCCTTCCTGTTTTTGAGGAGATTTCACAGCGGAGCAGGAAAATCATCATAATCATATTTTATTCGCCAAGTGTGTTTTGCAACATATACGAGGAATTTGATTTGCCGTACAGTCATACCAATAAAAAGCAACAGATCACACAAAACACATTTTAACATAAACATCCACCACAGTGACTCCTCCACATTCCTCACTGTGATGGAAGGCGAAAAAAAAGTTCCCTTCTTTGTTCTCCCGCGGTCTGGGGCCTCGAGCCCTCTGTTGACGGGACGATCTTGTTTCCGTAGCCGGCGGTCGGGCCCCCAGCGTCGGGGCGATCAAGGTCCCGCATGGGGGGGGGTGTCTCAGTTCCCACGCGCCGGGCGATCGGATCTCGGGTCGGAGCTTCCGTCATTGGAGCTTCCCGCCATCAGTCTCTGCCCGAGACTGCGAGCTCCGCGGTTGGTAGTGTCGGCCACAGGCTCCGATGGCAAGTCCTAAATGTGGAGGCAAGGAACTGCAGATGCCGGTTTATCATAAATGGCACAAAGTGCTGGAGTAACCTCTTCTTCTTCTTCCGTCGTGTGGCGTGCACAGCCTAAAGTTGTTGGACAACTCGTTCTATTTGATCTTCCGTTTGTGCGTGTCGAGTTGATTGCATTAGTCGAAACAGGGCGGCCCACGTGAAGGTTGCAATCTTCCACCCCCCGAGTAACTCAGGGGGGTCGGGCAGCATTTGTGGAGGACGTTTCAGAATAACCTCTGACCCGCTGAGTCGTGGTCACTCAGCAAGGAAGCAGGCCCTTCGGCCCAACTTGTCCATGCTGACCAAGATGCCTCATCTGCACGCATCCCATCCTCGTGTGTTCACAACTCTTTGCAGTCTTCTTGTGTGCTGCAGAACCAGGCTTACAATCCGTCAACAAATAAAGCCTTTGTCTAACAGCAACTGGTTGAAGGAATCACAGACATCCCCACCTCCGCCCCTAGAGCTCTATCCAACTCTCTCTTAAATCCATCCAGTGACTTGGCCTCCACTGCCCTCTGTGGCAGGGAATTCCACAAATCCACAACTCTCTGGGTGAAAAGGTTTTTTCTCACCTCAGTCTTAAATGACCTCCCCTTTATTCTAAGGCTGTGGCCCCTGGTTCTGGACTCGCCCAACATTGGGAACATTTTTCCTGCATCTAGCTTGTCCAGTCCTTTTAAAATTTTATATGTTTCTATAAGATTCACCCCTCATCTTTCTAAAGTCCGGTGAATACAAGCCTAGTCTTTTCAATCTTCTAAACTCCAGTGAATACAAGCATAGTCTTTTCAATCTTTCCTCATATGACTGCCCCGCCATCCCAGGGATCAATCTGGTGAACCTACGCTGTACTGCCTCAATCACAAGGATGTCCTTCCTCAAATTAGGAGACCAAAACTGTACGCAATACTCCAGATGTGGTCTGGAGGTTAATTGGCTTTGGTAAAGCTTGTAAATTCTCCCAAGTGTGTGTATGACAGTGTGCGGGGATTTCACTGGTCCGCAGGGCCTGTATCTCTAAACTAAACACTGGATTGTCTTTTTAGCGAAGTGGGAAAACAAAACTAGGAAGTGCTGGAATAAGTTAGCAGGCCAGGCAGAATCTCGGGAGCATGTGGATTGGTGACGTTTCAGGTGGGGACGCCCAGCCACGTTCTGCACAGATGCTGCCTGTCCCGCTGAGTTACGTCAGCAGATTGTGTCTTTCTTATATAAACCATCATCTGGTAAACCAGGTAGGCAAGCGTGAAAACGCACCCCTCCAGATTCAGGGACAGTTTCTTCCCGGCTGTGATCAGGCAACTGAACCGTCCCACCACAACCAGAGAGCGGCCCTGAACTACTATCTACCTTCCTGGAGACCCTCGGACTATCTTTAATCGGACTTTGCTGGCTTTACCTTGCGCTAAACGTTATTCCCTTATCATATGTTGCCGTTCCTCTGCCTGGCTCACACGCTACATAACCTTTCCCCTCCACCCCAGTGGCAATAAATAAAAGATAGACACATATTTGGAACGCAGTGAATGAAAGGGAAGCGCTGCAAGCTCCAGGTAGAAAAAAAAGTAGGCTTATGGGAAAAAGATTAGGATCCTGCATTAGTCATAGACAGAGTGATACAGCGTGGAAACAGGCCCTTCGGCCCAACGTGTCCCGGCTACGCTCGTCCCATCTGCTCACGTTTGGCCCAAAACCCTCCAAGCCTGCCCTATCCATGTATCAATAAACTGGATTAACTCCCGGGATGGCGGGGCTGTCATATGCTGAGAGAATGGAGTGGCTGGGCTTGTACACTCTGGAGTTTAGAAGGATGAGAGGGGATCTCATTGAAACATATAAGATTGTTAAGGGTTTGGACACACTAGAGGCAAGAAACATGTTCCCGATGTTGGGGGAGTCCAGGGCCAGGGGCCACACACAGTTTAAGAATAAGGAGTAAGCCATTTAGAACAGAGACAAGGAAACACTTTTTCTCACAGAGAGTTGTGAGTCTGTGGAATTCTCTGCCTCAGAGGGCGGTGGAGGCCGGTTCTCTATAAGCTTTCAAGACAGAACTAGATAGGGCTCTTAAAATAGCTGAGTCAGGGTATATGGGGAGAAGGCAGGAACGGGGTACTGATTGTGGATGATCAGCCGTGATCACATTGAATGGCGGTGCTGGCTCGAAGGGCCAAATGGCCTACTCCTGCACCTATTGTCTATTGTCTATTATCTCTGGAGAGAAGGAACGGGTGAGGTTTCTGGTCGAGACCCTTCTTCAGACTGGTCAGGGATAAGGGAAACGAGAGGTATATAGACGGTGATGTAGAGAGATAAAGAACAATGAGTGAGCAGGAGGAAGCACAGAGGTGGAGCAGCGAGAGAGGATGTCTTCAGAGAGCCTCTTCAAAGCGGACACACCTTGAGGAGATTTTGCAGTGGAGCAGACAAAATGTGTAGGATGAATCTTGCAGATGCCGGTTTAACCTGAAGCTAGACACAAAAGCCGGAGTAACTTAGCGGGGACAATCAGCATCTCTGGGGAGAAGGAATGGGTGATGGTTCGGATTGAGACCCCTTCTAACTAAACTAAAGGTGCTCCTTGTGTCTCCATTTTAGTCATAAGTCAATCGGACTTTGACTTATCGCCACTGAGGCTGGGGCCAGGGCGCGAGGGCCAGGTCTATTTGTTTACCGGTCACAGGCTCTGGGGAGAAGCTGCCCTCTGCTGCCAGTTAGAGGAACGGCAGATCCAATGGGAAGATTCAGCTCAAGAGTCAGAAAGGTTCAGATACGAAAATAAATCTGTGGAGCAGCGGGTAGAGCTGCTGCCTCGCAGCGCCAGAGACCCGGGTTCCATCCCGACTACGGGCGCTGTCTGTGTGGAGTTTGCACGTTCTCCTCGTGACAGCCGGCTTCCTCCCACATCCCAAAGACGTGCGGGGTTGTAGGTTAATCGGCCCTCTGTAAATCCCCCCCCCCCCCCCGTGTGTCGGATAGAACTGGTATATGGGATAGAACTGGACTGGGTAGGCCGAAAGGCCTGTTTCCACGCTGTATCACGAACCCCCTGCCGGACCCTCTGCAGTTTGCATATGGGGCCAATAGATCCGTGGATGATGCAGTCAACCTGGGCCCTCACTTCATCCTACAGCACCATGGACCTCCAGGACCTATGCAGATCCTTTTGTTGATTTTAACTCTGCATTCAACAACCATTGTGCCAGAGCTACTACACTCCAAACTTTCCGAGTTGACTGTGCCTGAACACCTCTGTCGGTGGATCACCAGCTTCCTGACAGGCAGGAAGCAGCGAGTGGTGGAAAGCAAATGTCGGACCCCGCAGACCCTCACATAGGAGCACCGCAAGGCAGCGTACTCACCGGTCCACGTACACCAACTACTGCTCCTCCACAGACACCTCTGACAGGCTTCTCAAGTTTAGTCGGATCGACACAACCCTGATTGGACTGATCCAGGATGGGAGAATCTGCCTACAGACAGAAGTGTCAACGCTAGCGTCTCTGGTGCCCATCACAACAACATGAGCTTAATGCTCTAAGACAGTGGAATTGGCTGTAGACTTTAGGAGAGCTCCCCCTCCCCTCACCCCACCACCATCAACAACACCACAGTCACATCTGTGGAGTCCTTTAGTTCCTGGGAACCAACATCTCCAGGACCTTAAGTGGGGTGTTGGACCACGACTCACAGTCAAAAAGTCACAATAGAGGATGTACTCCAACGGCAGCTGAGGAAGCACAAATCGGCCAAAAGGGAGGAGAAAAAATGGCACAATGAGTTCCAATTCACAACGCCATCATAGTGTCGCCCTCACCTTCCTCCATCGTGGTCCTGGTTTTGCCTCAGCCACCAAGCACGACACCCGAGGCTGCAGCGATCGTTCCGATCACAGAGAAGTATTGGCTGCAACCTTCCCTCCAATGACGAACGCACAGCTGCAAGGGCCAGGAAGCGAGCGGCAAGATCATCTCAGACCCCTCTCACCCTGGCCACAACTCTTTGAATCACTTCCCTCAGGAAGGCGACGCCAGGACTGTCAAGCTGCCACAGCCTACATAAAAAACAGTTTTTATCCACGAGTATTGCTCTACTCAACACCAAAATCTGTAGCCACCCTTTGATCTGTATTTTGTTGGTTCACATTTTAATCGATAAATTTTTATTAAAACTGTTTTAATTTTTGATGTGTCATTCTTAATTGTACC
>CM069172.1:10012774-10022774 GCA_035221665.1 Okamejei kenojei
TCTCCCCCCTCTATGTCTCGTCTCTCTCTCTCCCCTCTCTCTGTCTCTGTCTGTCTCTGTCTTCCTCTCTCCTCTCTGTCTCTCTCTCTTCCCCTCTCAGTTCTGTCTCTCTCTCTCTCCCCCACTCTGTCTGTTCCCTCTCTCCCCTTTGTCTCTTCTCTTCCCTCTCTCTCTCTCTCTTCTCTCCCCCCGTCTGTCTGTTTGTCTCTCTCTCTCTCTCTCCCTCTCTCTTCTCTCCCCTCCCTCTCTCTCTCTTCTCTCCCCCCCCCCTCTCTAATCCCCCTCTTCTCTTCCCTCTCACTTGCCTCTCTCTCTTTTTCTCCCTCAACTCCTGAACTTTTAAACCGCTGAGTTACTCCAGCACTTTGTGTGTCTATTTTTGTAAGATGCAGGGGGGGGGGGGGGGGGGGCGGGAACAGGCCCTTCAGCCCACCGGGCCCGTGCCGACCCAGCGATCCCCGCACACGAACACCGTCCTACACACACTATTGACACCGAGCCAATTGACCTACAAACCTGTGCGTCTTCCGAGTGCGGGAGGAAACCCGAAGATCTCGGAGAAAACCCACGCGGGTCACGGGGAGAGCGCGTACGGACGGCGCCCCCGTGGTCGGGATCGAACCCGGGTCTCCGGCGCTGTGAGGCGGCCCGACTGCGTCAGATATATTTATCAATAATGCCCTGTGTCCCACTTAGGAAACCCGAACGGAAACCTCTGGAGACTTTGCGCCCCCCCCCCAGGTTTCCGTGCGGTTCCCGGAGGTTTTCGCCCTCCGGCAACCACCTTCAACCAGCGTCGCAACCGGCTTCCACTGAAAAATGACCGATTTTTTAAAACGGAAACCACTTTCGACCATTATGGAGACTGACGAAAACCTCCGGGAACCTCACGGGAACCTTGGGTGGGGGCGCAAAGTCTCCAGAGGTTTCCGTTCAGCTTTCCCAAGTAAGTCCATCAGCTTTGTGCGTATTTTACAATCTAAGTAAGTAGGTTTATTGGCCAAGTATTCACATACAAGGAATTTGCCTTGGTGCTCTGCCCACAGGTAACAACAGGGTATACAGTGACAGTTACGAATGACTCCGGAAACACCAAACATACTGCACACAGTTTCACGTTACAACCGTGCCGTATACACCCATCTTATTAAAAATGAGTTTAGGAGTTGTGAGGCCACGTTGCCGTTGTGTGAGGCCGCATTCGGAGTGTTGTGTTCACGAAGGAACTGCAGATGCTGGAAAAATCGAAGGTGTTGGAGGAACTCAGCGGGTGAGGCAGCATCTATGGAGCGAAGGAAATAGGCGACGTTTCGGCCCGAAACCCTTCCGTGTTTCGGCCCGAAACGTCGCCTATTTCCTTCCGGGTTTAGGCCCGAAACGTCGCCTATTTTCTTCCGGGTTTAGGCCCGAAACGTCGCCTATTTTCTTCCGTGTTTAGGCCCGAAACGTCGCCTATTTTCTTCCGTGTTTAGGCCCGAAACGTCGCCTATTTTCTTCCGTTTAGGCCCGAAATCGTCACCTATTTTCTTACGTGTTTAGGCCGAAACGTATTAGCCTATTTTCTTCTGTGTTTAGGCCCAAAACGTCGCCGCCTATCTATTTCTTCCCATGTTTAAGGCCTGAAACGTCGCCTATTTTCTTTACGTGTTAGGGCCCGATAACGTCGCCTATTTTCTTCTGTGTTTAGGCCCAAAAACGTCGCCTATTTTCTTCCGTGTTTAGGCCTGAAACTTCGCCTATTTCTTTCCAGGTTTAGGCCCGAAACGTCGCCTATTTTCTTCTGTGTTTAGGCCCAAAACGTCGCCTATTTTCTTCCGTGTTTAGGCCCAAAACGTCGCCTATTTTCTTCCGTGTTTAGGCCTGAAACTTTGCCTATTTCTTTCCAGGTTTAGGCCCGAAACGTCGCCTATTTCCTTCCAGGTTTAGGCCCGAAACGTCGCCTATTTCCTTCCATGTTTAGGCCCGAAACGTCGCCTATTTTCTTATGTGTTTAGGCCCGAAACGTCGCCCATTTCCTTCCGGGTTTAGGCCCGAAACGTCGCCCATTTCCTTTGCTCCACAGATGCTGCCTCACCCGCTGAGTTCCTCCAGCCCTTTGGCCTACTTTCGAATATTGTGTTCAGTTCTGGGCGCCGTGTTACAGGAGAGATGCCGGCAAAGCTGGGAGAAGATTGTCCGAGGCTGTTGCCGGGACTCGAGGGGCCGGAGCTACAGGGAGAGGTTGAGTAGGCCGGGACTCTATTCCTTGGAGCGCAGGAGGATGAGGGGAGATCTTACAGAAACGGAGACAATAGGTGCAGGAGGAGGCCATTCGGCCCTTCGAGCCTGCACCGCCATTCAATATGATCACGGCTGATCATCCAACTCAGTATCCCGTACCTGCCTTCTCTCCATACCCCCTGATCCCTTTAGCCACAAGGGCCACATCCGACTCCCTCTTAAATATAGCCAATGAACTGGCCTCAACTACCCTCTGTGGCAGAGAATTCAACAGATTCACCACTCTCTGTGTGAAAAATGATTTTCTCATCTCGGTCCTAAAAGACTTCCCCCTTATCCTTAAACTGTGTGACCCCTTGTTCTGGACTTCCCCAACATCGGGAACAATCTTCCTGCATCTAGCCTGTCCTGACTTATAAAGCCATGAAGGGAATGGACCAGATAGATTCTTGCCCAGAGTAGGGGAATCGGGGACATAGGTTTAAGATGAGGGGGGGAAGATTTAATAGGAACCTGAAGGGTAATTTTTTCACACAGAGGGTGGGGGGTGTATGGAACGAGCTGCCAGGCGAGGTAGTCAAGGATGGGGACTATCCCAATATTTAAGAAACATATAAGATCCTTGAAACATATAAGATTGTTAAGGGCTTGGACACGCTAGAGGCAGGAGACATGTTCCCGATGTTGGGGGAGTCCAGAACCAGGGGCCACACACACAGTTTAAGAATAAGGAGTAAGCCATTTAGAACGGAAAGATGAGGAAACACTTTTTCTCACAGAGAGTGGTGAGTCTGTGGAATTATCTGCCTCGGAGGGCGGTGGAGGCCGGTTCTCTGGATGCTTTCAAGGGAGAGCTAGATAGGGCTCTTAAAGATAGCGGAGTCAGGGGATATGGGGAGAAGGCAGGAACGGGGTACTGATTGGGGATGATCAGCCGTGATCACATTGAATGGCGGTGCTGGCTCGAAGGGCCGAATGGCCTCCTCCTGCACCTGTTGTCTATTGTCCATTGAAACAGTTAGGCAGGTACATGGATTGGACGGGTTTGGGGGGATGTGGGCCAAACGCGGGCAGGTGGGACTGGTGTAGATGGGGCATGTTGGCCGGCGTGCCAAGTTGGGCCGAAGGGCCTGTTTCCACGCTGTATCACTCTGTGAAAATCTGAACAGCCAGCAGGGTCGAACCCACACACACTCTCCCCCTCTCCTCACTATGAACTCCACCTACCCTTCACGCTGCCTCGGGAAAGCTGCCGACATCACCAGAGGGCTCTCACACCCTCAACCCCCTTGCGAAACATAGACAACAGGTGCAGGAGGAGGCCATTCGGCCCTTCGAGCCAGCACCGCCATTCAATGTGATCACGGCTGATCATCCCCAATCAGTACCCCGTTCCTGCCTTCTCCCCATATCCCTTGATTCCGTTAGCCCCGAGAGCAAAATCTAACTCTCTCTCGAAAACATCCAGTGAACCGGCCTCCACTGCCTTCTGTGGCAGAGAATTCCACAGATTCACAACTCTCTGGGTGAAAAGGTTTTTCCTCATCTCAGTCCTAAATGGCCGACCCCTTATTCTTAAACTGTGTGTGTGGCCCCTGGTTCTGGATCCCCCCAACATGGGGAACATGTTTCCTGCCTCTAGCCTGTCCAATCCTTTAAGAATGTTATACGTTTCTATAAGATCTCCTCTCAGCCTTCTAAATTCCAGTGAATACAAGCCCAGCCGACCCATTCCTTTTGTCGAACGGCAGTCCCGCCATCCCGGGAATTAACCCGGTGGACCTGCGCTGGGCTCCCTCAATAGCGAGAGGAGCCTTCTCGGGCAGAAGGCCGATGAGGAACAGCTCCTTCTCCTGTTATCATCCACTTAACGGATCATAAACAGGCCAGAATAAATATAGAACAGGAACCGTACGGGCCCTTTGGCCCACAGTGCCCATGCCAGACTTAATCTCTTCTGCCCGCACTTGATCCAGCAGTCCCGTATCCCGTATTTTGGGCTCAATTGGTTTGTCCCGTACGGGACCGCCCTTGTCCCGTATTTGACCGCTACTACTCGGGTCTGGTCGGACCCCGCCTCACCCGTCCCCGATGTGGTGCATCCCGTGGAGTGCAGCAGCAGCAGCAGCAGCAGCGCCTCGCCCCGTGGCCCCGTCGGTCGGTCGGCAGCCCGGCCAGCCGTCAGTCCGACCTTCGGACCTTCGCTGACCGCCCGACACCACCACCACCGCCCCCTCCTTCTCACGGCCGATCGTCGGTTCGCGAGTCGGACTTTGCGCGCGGCCCCCGCCCGGGGCCAAAACCCCTCAGCTGGCCCCGCCGGGCTGGGCTTTGCGCGCAGTCCAGCACCCGGGGCCGACTCATCATTCACCCGGCCACGGCCCAGTCGCTCAACGTCGGGAATCTGTCCCGTATTTTGACCGTTTGTCCCTGATTTGGGAGTGGGGAAAGTTGGCGATCCCATCCGCATCTCTCCCCCACCCTAGTTCTCCGACTAGTTCCACCTTCCTCCTGACTCATTTTCCTCGTTCTCCCATGGCCCTCAGCCCACAATGAACCGTTTCTATCACCATCTGCGTTGATCAGTCGTTTTCACGCCTTGCCCTTCCATATCTCTAGTCTTCTCCCCTCTCCCCCGACTCTCAGTCTGAGAGGGGGAGACCATTCGGCCCTTCGAGCCAGCACCGCCATTCATTGTGATCATGGCTGATCGTCCCCTATCAATAACCCGTGCCTGCCTTCTCCCCATATCCCTCGACTCCACCAGCCCCTAGAGCTCTATCTAACTCTCTCTTAAATCCATCCAGTGACTTGGCCTCCACTGCCCTCTGTGGCAGGGAATTCCACAAATTCACAACTCTCTGGGTGAAAAAAACGTTTTTTTTCTCACCTCAGTCTTAAATGGCCTCCCCTTTAGTCTAAGACTGTGTGGCCCCCTGGTTCTGGACTCGCCCAACATTGGGAACATTTTTCCTGCATCTAGCTTGTCCAGTCCTTTTATAATTTTATATGTTTCTATAAGATCCCCCCTCATCCTTCTAAACTCCAGTGAATACAAAGCTTGTCTTTTCAAGCTTAACTTCTTTTCAATCTTTTTTCCTCATATGACAGTCCCGCCATCCCAGGGATCAATCTGGTGAACCTACGCTGCACTGCCTCAATCACAAGGATGTCCTTCCTCAGATTAGGAGACCAAAACTGTACACAATACTCCAGATGTGGTCTCACCAGAGCCCTACACAACTGCAGAAGATACAACTCTATAAGATCCATAAGAATCCCTCTCATCCTCCTAAATGCCACTGAACGCCAGCCCAGTCGACCCATTCTTCTCATCGTACGTCAGTCCCGCCATCCCGGGGATCGACCTGGTGAACCTAGGCTGCACTCCCTCGATAGCAAGAGTGGGCGGCCCGGTGGCTCAGCGGGTAGAGTCGCTGCGCTCGCAGCGCCGGAGACCCGGGTTCCATCCCGACCACGGGCGCTGCCCGTACGGAGTTTGCACGCTCTCCCCGTGACCTTTCTCCGAGATCTTCGGTTTCCTCCCACACTCCAAAGGCGTGCAGGTGTGTAGGTTAATTGGCGGGGTGTAAATGTAAATTGTCCCTAGCGTGTGCGTGTGTGTGTGTAGCGCGTGCGTGTGTGTGTGTGTGTGGGGCAGTGTTAATGTGAGGGGATCGCCGGTCGGTGCGGACTAGGTGGGCCGAAGGGCCTGTTTCTATACTGTATCTCTAAACTAAACTAATGACAATAGACAATGGGTGCAGGAGTAGGCCATTCGGCCCTTTGTCAATGTCCTTCCTCGAATGAGGAGACCAAAACTGCTAAGGTCCGCGATGCTGGAGTTAATGTCCGGCAAAGTGGCGCAGCGGCAAACTCTGCTTTGATCCCTCGTTTTCACGCCTCACCCCTCCCTATCTCCCTCTGCCCCAGACTCCCAGCCCGAAGAATGGCCGATACGTCTGGAGATTCCCTCTCTCCAGAGATGCTGCCCGTCCCGCTGAGTTGCTCCGGCGTTTTGTGTCCACCCGGGTTTGCGCTGCCCGCCCGGAGTTTGCACGCTCTCCCCGTCACCTGCGCCGCTTTTCTCCGGGCGCTCCGGCTTCCTCCCCCGCTCCAAAGTGCAGGGAAGGTTTACGAGGAAGTTGCCGGGACTCGAGGGGCCGGAGCTACAGGGAGAGGTTGAGCAGGGGGGGGGGGGGGGCCGGGACTCTATTCCCTGGAGTTGCGCTAAAGGGGGAAACGGAGGATGAGGGGCGAATCTTATAGAGGTGTAAAAACCACCAGGGGAATAGACGCACAGAGTCTCTTGCCCAGAGTCGGGGAATCGAGGACCAGACGACACAGGTTCAAGGTGAAGGGGAAAAGATTTAATAGGAATCTGAGGGGTAACTGTTTTCACACAGAGGGTGGTGGGTGTGTGGAACGAGCTGCCGGAGGAGGTAGTTGAGGCTGGGACTGTCCCAACGTTTAAGAAACAGTTGGCCAGGTACATGGATGGGCCTTTAGAGGGATCTGTTTAACTTTAGTTCAGAGATACAGCGCGGAAACAGGCCCTTCGGCCCATCGGGTCCGTGCCGGCCAGCGATGCCCGCTCACTGACACTATCCTGCCCGCGCTAGGGGCAATTTTTTTACGTTTACCAAACCCGCACGTCTCTGGAGTGCGGGAGGAAACCGGAGATCCCGGAGAAAACCCACGCAGGTCACGGGGAGAACGTGCAAACTCCGTACAGACAGACAGCGCCCGTAGCCGGGATCGAACCCGGGTCTCCGGCGCTGTGAGGCAGCGACTCTACCGCCGCGCCGTGGCCGGGCCAAACACGGGCAGGTGGGGCTAGTACAGATGGGACATGTTGGCCGGTGTGGGCAAGTTGGGCCGAAGGGCCTGTTTCCCTGCTGTATCGCTCCGATCTTGCAGGGGTCTCGATGAATTCTGTTGTAAATGGTCCCCAGTGTGTAGGATAGTGATAGTGTACGGGGCGACGCTCGCCAGCACGGACTGCGTGGGCCGAAGGGCCTGGTTCTGCGCTGTATCTCTGCCCTACAACTAAAACTAAAGGCTTAGGACCCAAAACGTCACCTATTCCTTTTCCAGTGTTTGGTTTACAGATACTGTGCCGAGTGAGGCCCTTCACCCCATCGTGTCCGTGCTGACCGGCGATCCCTGCACAGTAACACTATCCCACACACACACGCACACACGTACACGCACACACACACCACACGCACACACGCACGCACCTCGCACGCACGCACTCACGCACGCACTAACACTATCCACACACACACGCACACACGCACACACACACACACTCACGCACACACGCAAAACGGGGGGGGGCCATCACGCACACACGCACACTCACACACACACGTACACACGTACACACACACACCACGCACACACACACGCACACACACACGCACGCACACACACACGCACGCAACACGGCACACGCACGCGCACGCACACACACGACACACACACGCACACACACACACCTCACACACACACACACACGCACACACACACGCACACCGCACACGCACACACACACACACACGCACACACGCACGCGCACACACGCACACACGGCCTCACGCACACACGCACACTAACTCCGAACACACACGCACACACGCACACACGCACACACGCACTCACGCACACACGCTCACGCACACGAACACACACACAACACACACACGCAACACACGCGCACACACACACGCGCACACCGCACACACGCACAGCACGCACGCACGCACGCACGCACTGCACACACGCACACACACATGCACGCACAGCCACACACACGCATACAACACACACGCACGCACACGCACACGCACACACGCACACATAATCAGCACACACGCACGCACACACGCAGCTCACGCACGCCCCACACTCACGCACACGCACACGCACGCACACACGCACACCACGCACGCACGCACACACACGCACACCACGCACACTCACGCACACACACGCATCACACACGCACACCACACGCACGCCACACACACACGACCACACACACACACACTCACACTCACGAACACACAGGCACACACACTCACACACACACACACACACGGTACAACACACTCACGAACGCACGCACACACACCACGCACACTCACGCACAACACGGCACACACACACACCACACGCACACACACGCACGCACACAATACACACACTCTCACACACACTCACGCATCTACTCACGCACACCACACACACGCACACACGCACGCACTCACGCACGACACCACGCACACACGCACACACACGCACGCACTCACTTCACACACACGCCTACACGCACGCACTCACACGCACGCACACACGGCACACACGACTCAGCCGCACGCACGCCCCACACGCACGCACACACTCGCACACACGACAACACGCACACACACACGCACACACACGCACCACACGCACACACACACGCACACACGCACGCACGAACACACGCAGGCACACAACGCACACACTCACGCACACTCGCACACACACGCACAACGGCCGCACACCACACGCACACACACACACACACACCACACACACGGCACACACACACACACATACTACACACACACACGCACACACACGCACGCACACACACAACACACACCCACAATCGCACAGCACGCACACACACACGCACGCACACAACGCACACACACACACACACACACACACACGCACACACACACAACACACACAACAACACACGCACGCAACACGCACACACACGCACGCACACACACACACACACGTACACACACACACGCACGCACGCACGCACGCACACACACACACACACACAACCTCACCACACTCACGCCGCACGCACAACGCACGCACTCACGACGCACTCACACACACTCACACACACTCACGTACACACTCACACACACACACTACACACACAAAGAACACACCCCGCATAGAGCACACACACACACTCACTGCACACAACACACGCACACGTCACGCACACACACTCACGCACACTCACACTCCGCACTCACGCACACACGCACACACACACACACGCACGCACCGCTTCACGCACACACACACACTCACCACACTCACGCACACTCACGCTAGGGCACACACGCACGCACGCACACACACCGCACGGCACACACGACACACATTCACGCACGCACTCATTTTCACACAGCACGCGCACACACGCACGCGCACACACGCAACACACGCACGCACACACGCACACACGCTACACACACACGCACACACACTCACGCACACTCACGCACCACACACGCACGGCTCGCACACGCACCACACGCAGTCACACGCACACACACTCACGCACACTCACGCACACACACACACACATAAAAATAAAACACACAACACACCACACACCACACGCACGCACGCACACGCACGCACACCTCCACACACGCACGCACTACGCACACACGCACAGCACGCACACACGCAGCTCACGCACGCACAACACGCACTCACACCACACGCACGCACACACGCACAACGCACGCACACACACTCACGCACACACACACACACACTCACACACGCACACTCACGCACACTCACGCACGGCGCACAACGCACACACACACGTCACACACACACGCACACACGCACTCACACACACACGCTCTGCACGCACACACACACGCACACACACACGCCTGCACACGCCACAAGCGCACCACACACACACACACACACACCACACGCACACACACACACACTC
>CM069172.1:10027774-10040274 GCA_035221665.1 Okamejei kenojei
AGGATTCACGAGGATGTTGCCGGGACTCGAGGGGCCTGAGCGACAGGGAGAGGTTGAGCAGGGCCGGGTCTCTATTCCCTGGAGCGCAGGAGGATGAGGGGGCGATCTTGTAGAGGTGTACAAAACCATGAGGGGAATAGATCAGGTAGACGCACTGAGTCTCTTGCCCAGAGTTGGGGAATCCAGGACCAGAGGACATGGGTTAAGGTGAGGGGGGAAAAGATTTAATAGGAACCTGTTGGGTAACTTTTTCACACAGAGGGTCGGTGGGTGTATGGAACGAGCTGCCGGAGGAGGTAGCTGAGGCAGGGAATATCGCATTGTTTAAGAAACATTGAGGCAATCCGTTCCCCAAGGCAATATTCCACCACTCACCCGATCCCCCAACGCAATATTCCACCACTCACTCATAGCCCCCACGGGAGGCCTGGTCCCCCCAATGCAATCCGTTCCCCAAGGCAATATTCCACCACTCACCCGATCCCCCACGCAATATTCCACCACTCACCCGATCCCCCAACGCAATATTCCACCACACACCCATAGCCCCCACGGGCGGCCTGGTCCCCCCAATGCAACCCGCTCCCCCAACGCAGCCCGTTCCTCAAGGCAATATTCCACCACTCACCCGTTCCCCCAACGTAATATTCCACCACTCACCCATAGCCCCCAACTGTGCAGGCGCAACTCATTTCCCCTCATCCCCCAGCACTCCATCCCCCTCCTCTTCACCCTCTCTCCTTTTAAACTTTACAAAAAAATCAAATTCACTTGCCCTGCCCGTTACAATGTTTGAAATCAGAGGACTCAGTGTCCTGTCTTTGTAACATTCTAACGGCAGGGGATTGGATTTTTTACAGTGAAAAGCTACATTTTTTAAAGATTTTTAAGTGAATAACTTGTAAAATATAACATCAATCTGAACGAAATGTTGATAAAAACACACCACAGGACAATCGTGAGTAAGGCGGTCCAAACATTGTGGCGCTATCGTGTACCGTGTTGGCGTAGTTCCGGGAACACATGGGCACGCACGCACGCACGCAGACTGAATCACAAGCAAGATGAGACTTTTAGTAATATACCAGTCCTAGTGGGACCCGTTGAGTGCCTGTCACACGGGAGGCCTGGTCCCCCAATGCAACCCGTTCCCCCGCGCAATATTCCACCACTCACCCGTTCCCCCATATTCCAGCACTAACCCATTGCTCCCAACTGTGCAGGGGCGGATCCCCCAGCATTGCCTCCCCCTCCTCTTGTTTCGAGGACTTTAAAAAATAATGCAATTGCCCTCCCCCCCCCCCCCCCCTCAGCTAAAAACTTGCTGGAAGGACTCAGTGTTCCTCGATTGCAACTTCGTCACACGCTGGGGCAGCAAGGATTAGCCGCCAAAGTGTTCTTACTCTTGAATTTCTAAAGTTAAAAATGTTGAATGACTTGTAAAATATAACATCAATCTGAACGAAACTTGACACAGACCACCAAAGGACAGTGGTGAGTAAGGTGGTGCGAAATCGTGTACCGTTGTGGCGTAGGTCCTTGATCGCACACAGATATATGCGCATAGATAGATAGAAACAAACAAGATGATGAGAGTTTTAGTAATATATAGATAGATAGATGGGCCAAACGCGGGCAGGTGGGACCAGTGCAGATGGGACATGTCGGTCGGTGTGGGCAAGTTGGGCCGAAGGGCCTGTTTCTGCTCCGTATCACTCTAAGACACAGTGCAAAATGTTGTTCTCAGCACTGTCGCGTAGCAGTTCCACGGACAAAGTCCAATGTCCGCAGATTGGAGAATTGGACTGCACCCGAGCTGATGGAAGGCCCGCTCACAGTTCTGATAACCCTTTCCTCGCAGTTTATCGTTGGTAAACTGAGTCAACTTTTCCTTTCGGCTGTTTTAACGAGTAACCCCTTCCTTGCCGCAGAATCGGCGACTTTGCACAGTGTTAGTTGTGGAGGTGCGGGGGACTATCCTGACACACGCGCGCGCACACACACACACACACACACACACACACACACACACACACACACACACACACACACACACACACACACACACACACACACACACACACACACACACACACAGTGGGCATCATTTACAATCTATACCGAAGCCAATTAACCGACAGACCCGCGCGTCCCCGGGGCGTGGGGGGGAGCCGCAGGATCTCGGAGAAAACGCGGAGAGAACGGGCAAACTCCGCACAGGCAGCGCCCGCGGTCGTGGTCGAACCCCGGGTCTCCAGCGCCGTGAGGCAGCGCCCTCTCCCGCTGCTACACCCCGCCACGCGGCGGGCGGCAAGGATTGCATCGTCCTATCTGGGCCGCAGCGCAATAAACTCTCTTGACTCGACTCGTGAGTGGCTCGACCCTTTGAACAAAAGCCGCGCGCCGCGCTGGACATCGACAACAGACAACACGTGCAGGGGGAGGCCATTCGGCCCCTCGAGCCAGCACCGCCATTCAATGTGATCACGGCTGATCATCCCCAATCAGTGCCCCGTTCCTGCCTTCTCCCCATATCCCCTGACTCCGCTATCTTTAAGAGCCCTATCTAGCTCTCTCTTGAAAGCATCCAGAGAACCGGCCTCCACCGCCCTCTGAGGCAGAGAATTCCACAGACTCACCACTCTCTGTGAGAAAAAGTGTTTCCTCGTCTCCGTTCTAAATGGCTTACCCCTTATTCTTAAACTGTGTGTGGCCCCTGGTTCTGGACTCCCCCAACATCGGGAACATGTTTCCTGCCTCTAGCGTGTCCAAGCCCTTAACAATCTTATATATGTTTCAATGAGATCCCCTCTCATCCTTCTAAACTCCAGAGTGTACAAGCCCAGCCGCTCCATTCTCTCAGCATATGACAGTCCCGCCATCCCGGGAATTAACCTTGTAAACCTACGCTGGGCTCCCTCAATAGCAAGAATGTCTTTCCTCAAATTAGGGGACCAAAACGGCACACAATACTCCAGGTGTGGTCTCACTAGGGCCCTGTACAACTGCAGAAGGACCTCTTTGCTCCTGTACTCGATTCCTCTTGTTATAAAGGCCAACAGGCCATTGGCTTTCTTCACTGCCTGCTGCCCCTGCATGCTGACTTGGAACGAGTGCTGAGAAGATTTACGAGGATGTTGCCAGGACCCAAAGACAGAGCGGGAGAGGTTAGAGAGCCCAACATTTCATTCAGAGCTCACACAGCACGGAAACAGGCCGTTCGGCCTAGGTCTCCCATCTACACTAGCCCTACCTGCCCGCGTTTGGCCCACAAAGTAGGGTCCCAACCCGAAACGTCACCCATCCTTTTCCTCCAGAGATGTCACCGGACCCCGCGGAGCTCCTCCGGCACTTGGGAGGCTCTCTCCGCTGTAAACGGCCGTGGTCAGGATGGAACCCGGGTCTCTGGCGCTGTGAGGCAGCTGCTCTACCCGCTGTGCCGTAGGGGGGCGTCGGGGTTGGGGAGACTCTCCCACTAGTGGATTCATCCTCTCCACATCCACTCTATCCGGGCCCGTGTATTTTGTGGGTCGGGACAGTGTGGGAAGTCTAATGTTAATGCACCACTGCCTTAGTTTATACTTTAGAGAGACAGGTCCTTCGGGTCCGCGCCGACCAGCGATCCCCTCACTATCCTACACGCACCGGGGGCGCAATTTACAATTTTTACCGCAGCCAATCAACCTACAAACCCGCACGTCTTTGGAGTGTGGGAGGAAACCGGAGCGCCCGGAGAAAACCCACGGGGAGAACGTGCAAAGGGATAAGGATGTTTGAGGTGTGAAAACAGGAGAAAGGGAATGGAGATCATGGGACATGTAGAATAGACCATTGTTAGATAGAAACATAGACAATTGGTGCAGGAGGAGGCCATTCGGCCCTTCGAGCCAGCACTGCCATTCAATGTGATCATCCCCAATCAGTACCCCGTTCCTGCCTTCTCCCCGTATCCCCCGACTCCGCTATCTTTAAGAGCCCTATCCAGCACTCTCTTGAAAGCATGTCGTCAAGCTTGAAAGGGTTCAGAGAAGATTTACGAGGATGTTGCCGGGACTCGAGGGGCCTGAGCTACAGGGGGAGGTTGAGCAGGGCAGGGTCTCTATTCCCTGGAGCGCAGGAGGATGAGGGGCGATCTTATAGAGGTGTACAAAACTCACCAGGGGAATAGATCGGGTAGACGCACAGAGTCCCTTGCCAGAGTCGGGGAATCGAGGACCAGAGGACACAGGTTTAAGGTGAAGGGGGAAAGATTTACTAGGAACCTGCGGGTTAACTTTTTTCACACAAGAGGGCGGTGGGTGCATGGAACGAGCTGCCGGAGGAGGTAGTTGAGGCTGGGACTAACGCAATGTTTAAGAAACAGTTAGACACATTATGAAATATTCATTGCCACAGAAGGATGTGAAGGCCAAGACAGTTGATATTTTTAATGCAGAGATAGATAAGGTTTGTGATTAGTGCGGGTGCCGGGAGTTATGAGGGGTGTCGGGAGTTATGAGGGGAGAAGGCGAGGCGGATGGGGGTTGAGAGGGAAAGAATAGACCAGGGGGGGGGGGGGGGGGTGTGGGGGGTGGGGGGGGGGGGGGGGGGGGGGGGGGGGGGGGGGGGGGGGGGGGGGGGGGGGGGGTGGGGGGGGGGGGGGGGGGGGGTGGGGGGGGGCCGTGATTGAATGGCAGAGTCGACTCGATGGGCCGAATGGCCTAATTCTGCTCCTATCACATGAACTACCCAAATACCACTAACAGACCTGTCCAGGCAGACGTATCGTTGCTAGTTTAGAGATACAGGCCCTTCAGCCCATCGGGTCCACACCGACCATCGATCACCTGTTTGCACCAGTTATTGAGCCACAGAGTAATACAGTCTTTCCCCCTTCACCTTGAACCTGTGTCCTCTGGTCCTCGATTCGCCGACTCTGGGCAAGAGACTCTGTGCGTCCGCCCGATCTATTCCTCTCGTGGTTTTGTACACCTCTATAAGATCGCCCCTCATCCTCCTGCGCTCCAGGGAATAGCGACCCAGCCTGCGTAACCTCTGCTCCAACATTAAGATAGTTCCTGCCTCATCTCCTCACACTTTCACATCCACTCACAACACTCGAGGCAACTTTTACAGTTCTCAGGTAGACAAAAGTGCTGGAGAAACTCAGCGGGTGAGGCAGCATCTGTGGAGCGAAGGAATAGGCGACGTTTCGGGTCGAAGGATGAGGGGGAGGTGTTAAGGATAAGGGGGAAGTCTTTTAGGACCGAGATGAGAAAATCATTTTTCACACAGAGAGTGGTGAATCTGTGGAATTCTCTGCCACAGAAGGTAGTTGAGGCCAGTTCACTGGATGTTTTCAAGAGAGAGTTAGATTTAGCTCTCAGGGCGAAGGGAATCAAGGGATATGGGGAGAAAGCAGGAACGGGGTACTGTTATATTTAAGAGGGAGTTAGATGTGGCCCTTGTGGTTACAGGGATCAGGGGGTATGGAGAGAAGGCAAGTACAGGATACTGAGTTGGATGATCAGCCATGATCATATTGAATGGCGGTGCAGGCTCGAAGGGCCGAATGGCCTCCACCTGCACCTATTGTCTATGTTTCTGTGTTTCTATCCCTTCTTCAGACTGATGTAGGGTGGGGTGGGGTGGGGGGGGGGGGAGAGAAAGGAGAAAGGAAGAGGAGGAGCCCGGGGGTTGAATGAGAGCTGAGAAGGGGAGGAGACAGCAAGGGCCACCAGAAATTGGAGCAGTCAATGTTCATGCCACTAGGGTGCAGACTGCCCAAGCGGAATATGAGGCGCTGCTCCTCCAATATGCGGTGGGACTCACTCTGGCCATGGAGGAGGCCCAGGACCGAGAGGTCGGATTGAGATTGGGAATGGGATCAGGTTGGTTATTGCGGACCGAGCGGAGGTGTTGGGTGAAGCGATCGCTGGGTCTCACTGATGTAGAGCAGCCGACACCTAGAGCAGCGGATGCAGGAGATGAGGTTGGAGGAGGTGCAGGTGAACCTCTGTCACACCTGGAACGACTGCTTGGGTCCTTGGATGGAGTCCGGGGGGAGGGGGGGGGGGGGGGGGGAGGTTAAATGCGACAAGTGTAGCATCTCCTGCGGTTGCAAGGGAAAGAGGGGGTGGTGCGGGTGGGAAGGGCAGTTTACAGTTTACTATTGTCCCGAGTATCGAGGTACAGTGAAAAGCTTTTGTTAGCGTGCTAACCAGTCATAGTAAGGGCTGTCCCAGATTACAATCGAGCCTTCCACCGATGAAGGATAAAGGGAGCAAGAAATAACATTAAACCCGCACGTCTCTGGGATGTGAGAGGAAGCCCGAGCACCCGGAGGAAACCCACGTGGTCCACAGAGAGAACGTGCAAACTCCACGCACTTTCCCCTCCCCCTCACTATCAACCCAAGTCCCCTGGTTCTAAGATTCCCCTGAAAGTAAGCATGCAGGTGCAGCAGGCAGTGAAGAAAGCGAATGGCCTGTTGGCCTTCGTGGTGAGTTGAGTTGAGTATAGGAGCAAGGAGGTCCTACTGCAGTTGTACAGGGCCCAGGTGAGACCACACCTGGAGTATTGTGTGCAGTTTGGTCTCCACGTTTCTTGCTATTGAGGGAGCCCAGCGTAGGTTCACCAGGTTAATTCCCGGGATGGCGGGACTGTCATATGCTGAGAGAATGGAGCGGCTGGGCTTGTACACTCTGGAGTTTATGATGAGAGGGGATCTTATTGGAACATATAACATTCTTAAGGGATTGGACAGTTTAAGAATAAGGTGTCAGCCCATTGTGGACTGAGATGAGGAAAAACGTTTTCACCCAGAGAGTTGTGAATCTGTGGAATTCTCTGCCACAGAAGGCAGTGGAGGCCGGTTCACTGGATGTTTTCAAGAGAGAGAGTTAGATTTAGCTCTTAGGGCTAACGGAATCAAGGGATATGGGGAGAAGGCAGGAACGGGGAACTGATTGGGGATGATCAGCCGTGATCACATTGAATGGCGGTGCTGGCTCGAAGGGCCGAGTGGCCATCTCCTGCGCCTATTTTCTATGTTTCTATCTCTCTACAATGCTGGTTCAGAAACAAAGACGCAGAGTGCTGGAGTAACTCAGCGGGTCAGGCAGCATCTGTGGAGAACATGGATAGGTGACGTTTCACAGAGTGCTGGAGTAACTCAGCGGGTCAGGCAGCATCTGTGGGGAACATGGATAGGTGACGTTTCACAGAGTGCTGGAGTAACTCAGCGGGTCAGGCAGCATCTGTGGGGAACATGGATAGGTGACGTTTCAGGGGTCGGGACCCTTCTTCACACTAATTGTAGTTCTAAAGACCTTTTAGACTTTTAGAGATACAGCACGGAAACACTGGGTCCGGCAGACCAGCGATCCCCGCACATCAGCACTACCCGACACACACTAGGGACAATTTACAGATTTATTTACAGGTCAGTTAGCCTCAGTCTGAAGAAGGGTCTCGACCCGAAACGTTGCCTTTCCATTTTCTCCCGAGATGCTGCCTGACCCAAACTGCCTAACTGTTTCGGAAACGTTGGGACAGTCCCAGCCTCAACTACCTCCTCCGGCAGCTCGTTCCATACACCCACCACCCTCTGTGTGAAAAAGTTACCCCTCAGATTCCCATTAAATCTTTCCCCCTTCACCTTGAACCATTGGAGAATTGGATTTGCCTGCATGCAGGAAACAGCATACGGAGATCCGGAACGTCGCCCATTCCTTCTCTCCAGAGATGCTGCCTGTCCCGCTGAGTTACTCCAGCACTTTGTGTCTATCTTCGGCTTAGAGCAGCGTCTGCAGTTCCTTCCTGCGTGGGATTTCTCCGGTTTCCTCCCACACTCCAAAGACGAGGGTTTGTAGGCCAATTGGCGTGGCATCATTGTAGATTGTCCCTGGTGTGTGTAGGGTAGTGTCGGTGTGTGGGGATCGCAGGTCGGCACAGACTCGGTGGGCCGAAGGGCCTGTTTCCGTGCTGTATCTCTGAACTAAACTAAATTAAACGTGTCGGAAGGAACTGCAGATGCTGGTTTAAACCCGTAGACACAAAATGCTGGAGGAACTCCGAGGTTCAGGCAGCATCTCTGGAGCGAAGGAATGGGTGACGTTTTGGGCCCAGACCCTTCCTTCAGACTAAATCAGGTTTGGCTCGGGCCTTGTGGGCCGAAGGCCTGTTGCCGTGCCAAACTGCTCTGTGTTCAGTTCAGTTTAGTTTCACAACAAGAGGGTTTCAGTGTAGGAGTAACGAGGTCCTTCTGCAGTTGTTGCCTAGGGCTCTTCCAACCGAGAGGATCGGTGGGCAAAGCTTAAAATGTTGGACACAAGGTCCGGGTCTCCCCTCTGCCCGAAAACCGC
Organism: Okamejei kenojei; assembly: GCA_035221665.1. Taxonomy (NCBI): domain Eukaryota; kingdom Metazoa; phylum Chordata; class Chondrichthyes; order Rajiformes; family Rajidae; genus Okamejei; species Okamejei kenojei. The sequence goes on from CM069172.1 coordinate 10,036,120, forward strand.
TTGGTCAACAAAAAACCTTGCAGCACACAATCCCTCTCACTTACAGCATCGAATTCTGGTCGCTCCCCCTTACAGGAAGGATGGGGGGTTTTTGGAGAGGGTGCGGAGGAGGTTTGCCGGGACGCTGCCTGGATGACAGGGTTTCAGCTACAGGGAGAGGTTGGACTAACATGGATCGTTTCCTCTGCAGCGTCTGAGGTTGAGGGGAGAGCTGGTGGCGTGTGTAAGGTCATGGGAGGTGTAGAGACGGTAGACAGGCACAACCTCTTTTCTCAGGATGGAAAAATCAAACTCAGGAGGGTGCATGTGTTGTGTGTGTGTGTGTGTGTGTGTGTGCGCGCGTGCGCGAGTGTGTGTGTGCTCGTGTGTATCTACGTGTGTGCGTGCGTGCGTGTGTGTGTGTGTGCGTGTGCGTGCGTGCGTGTGTGTGTGTGTGTGTGTGTGTGTACATCTGTGTGTGTGTGTGTGTGTGTGTGTGTGTGTGTGTGTGTGTGTGTGTGTGTGTGTGTGTGTGTGTGTGTACATCTGTGTGTGTGTGTGTGTGTGTGTGTACATCTGTGTGTGTGTGCGTGTGTGTGTGTGTGTGTACATCGTGTGTTGTGTGTGTTGTGTGTGTGTGTGTGTGTGTGTGCGTGTGTGTGTGTGTGTGTACATCTGTGTGTGTGTGTGTGTTTTGTGTGTGTGTGTGTGTGTGTGTGTGTGTGTACATCTGTGTGTGTGCGTGTGTGTGTGTGTGTGTTCTGTGTGTGTGTGTGTGTGTGTGTGTGTGTGTGTGCGTGTGTGTGTGTGTGTTGTGTGTGTCTGTGTGTGCGGTGGTGTGTGTATGTGTACATCCTGTGTTGTGTGTGTGTGTGTGTGTGTGTGCGTGTGTGTGTGTGTGTGTGTGTGGTGTGTGTGTGTGGTGTGCGTGTGTGTGTGTGTGTGTACATCTGTGTGTGTGTGTGTGTGGTGTGTACCATCTGTGTGTGTGTGTGTGTGTGTGTACATCTGTTGTGTGTGTGTGTGTGTATCTACGTGTGTGTGTGTGTATATGTGTGTGTGTGTGTGTATGATCTGTCTGTGTGTGTGTGTGTGTGTATGTGTGTGTATGTGTGTACATCTGTGTGTGTGTGTGTGTGGTGTGTGTGTGTGTACATCTGTGTGTGTGTGTGTGTGTGTGTGTACATCTGTGTGTGTGTGTGTATCTACGTGTGTGTGTGTATATGTGTGTGTGTGTGTGTGTACATCTGTCTGTGTGTGTGTGTGTGTGTATGTGTGTGTAATGTTGTGTACATCTGTGTGTGTGTGTGTGTGTGTGTGTGTGTGTGTGTGTGTGTGTGTATCTACGTGTGTGTGTGTGTGTGTGTGTGTGTGTGTGTGTGTGTGTGTGTGTGTGTATTGTGTGTGTTTGTGTGTATCTACGTGTGTGTGTGTGTGTGTGTGTGTGTGTGTGTGTGTGTGTGTGTGTGTGTGTGTGTGTGTGTGTGTGTGTGTGTGTGTGTGTGTGTGTGTGTGTGTGTGAGGGTGTGAGCTACAGGGGAGGTTGGGGCAGGCTGGGGCATTATTCCTTGGAGCTGGAGGATGAGGGGGTGGTCCTATACAGCAGGGGTCCCCAACCTTGTTCGTCCCGTTTACCCCCGGCAACTTTAATAGCACATAACACTGTTACTTCACTTATTTATGAACAACTAATGATGAACAGATACTGGTATACTGGGACCAAAGACCGTCAGTCAATGAGAAAAAATATCTACAGATCCAGAATCAACAAACGTACCCCTGGGGTACAGTTACCCCCGGTTGGGAACCCTTGTTATAGAGGTGTACAGAACCATGAGAGTAATATATCGGGTGACTGCAGTCTTTTACCCAGTGTAGGGGAACTAAGGACCAGAGGCCTTTAAGGTGAGTGTGTGGAGTTTGCACATTCTCCCTGTGACCTCGTGGGTTTACTCCGGGCGCTCCGGTTTCCTCCCACATCGCAAAGACGTGCGGGTTTGGAGGCCAATCGGCCCTCTGTAAACTTGCCCCCCCCCCCCCCCCAGTGCGGAGGGAGCGGGTGAGAAAATGGCGTAATGGTGATCGCTGGTCGGCACGGAGACTCGAAGCTTTGGTGGGTAGAGTTTAATGCCCCCGTCCCACTTAGGAAACCTGGACGGAAACCTCTGGAGACTTTGCGCCCCCACTCAAGGTTTCCGTGCGGTTCCCGGAGGTTTTCGACCTCCGGCAACCACCTTCAACCAGCGTCGCAACCGGCTTCGACTAAAAAAAACTACCGGTTTTTAAAACGGAAACCACTTTCGACCGTTAGGGAGACAGACGAAAACCTCCGGGAACCGCACGGAAACCTTGGGTGGGGGCGCAAAGTCTCCAGAGGTTTCCGTTCAGGTTTCCTAAGTGGGACGGGGGCGTTACTCTGTGCGCAGAGCTGAATGCTTGGAGGTTTGGGCCGCTGCTGAAGAGATTAGTCGGGGGGAAAGTTCAGCGCAAGAGGGAGAGGCGCAGTTAGACCAACGCCCTTTGGAGAAGTTGGATAGGCACTTGTGGAGAAAGCAGCAGAAGTTCTCAGCGATAAGGTGAGATAAGACCGGCCGTCAGTTCACCGTCCCGTGTACCGAGGTACAGTGAAAAGCTTTTGTCGCTCGCTAACCAGCCAGCGGGAAGACAATACACGATTACAATCGAGTGTACAGATACGGGATAAAGGGAATAACGTTTAGAGCAAGGCAAAGTCCGATCAAGGATAGTCCGAGGGTCTCCAATGAGGTAGATAGTAGTTCAGGACCGCTCTCTGGTTGTGGTGGGATGGTTCAGTTGCCTGAGAACAGCCGGGAAGAAACTGCCCCTGAATCTGGAGGTGTGCGTGCGTTTGTTTTCACACTTCTGTACCTCTTGCCCGATGGGAGAGTGGGGGAAGAGGGAGTGGCCGGGGGGGGGGGGGGGGGGTGAGACTGGTTGTGTGAGTTTGTGGGGAGATTGATCGCTGGCACAGATCCGATGGGCTGAATGGCCTCCCCTTCTGCCCTGGGTCAGGCCAAAATTCGTCAATCACAGATTCCCCAAAAATTCGTCAATCACAGGAGCAGAATCAGGCCATTCGGCCCATCGAGTCTACTCCGCCATTCAATCCCTGCCCGATCTATCTCTCCCTCCTAGCCCCCTTCTCCTGCCTTCTCCCCACAACCCCTGACGCCCGCAATAATCGAGAATCTATCTATCTCTGTCTTAAAAACATCCACTGACTTGTGGCCTCCACAGCCGTCTGTGGCAAAGAATCCCACAGATTCACCGCCCTCTGGCTGAAGAAATTCTCCCCCCCATCTCCTTCCTAAAGGTACGTCCTTTAATCCTGAGGCTGTGCCCTCTGGTCCTAGACTCTCCCACTAGTGGGAACCTCCTCTCCACATCCACTCTATCCGGGCCTTCCACTATTGTCTAAGTTGCGATACTAGTTTGGAGATGCAGGGTGGAAACAGGCCCTTCGGCCCACGAGCCCATGCTGACCAGCGATCACCCGTTCAACGTTATCCCACTTTCACCACGCGGGGGGGGGGGGGGCAATGTTTAGGGTTCTTGTCACGTGTACTGAGGTACAGTGACAAGCTGCCTCACAGCGCCAGAGACCCGGGTTCGATCCCGACCGCGGGCGCTGTCTGTACGGAGTTTGCACGTTCTCCCCGTGACCTGCGTGGGTTTTCTCCGGGTGCTCCGGTCTCCTCCCGCGCTCCAATGACGTGCGGGTTTAACTGTTTTCGGCAAAATTGTAAAGTGTGTGCGTGTGTGTGGGTGTGTGTTGTGGGTCTTTGTGTGGTGTGGGTGTGCGTGTGTAATGTGTGCGTGCGTTGTGTGTGTGTGTCTGTGCGGGCGTGGCGTGCGTGTGTGCGTGCGTGTTGTGTGTGTGCGTGTATGTGTGTAGGTGTGTGCCCGCGCAGTGTGCTTGTGTGTGTGCGTCGTGTGTGTGTGTGCGTGCGTGCGTCCCGCGCGTGTGTGCGTGCGCGTGCGTGCGTGTGTGTGTGTGTGCGTGTAGTGTGTGTGTTGTGTGCGTGTGTGCCTCTGTGTGCGTGTGTGTGCGTGTGTTGTGTGTGCGTGTGTGTGTGTGAGCGTGCGTGCGCTGTGGTGGTGCTGTGTGTGCGTGTGTGTGTGTTGCATGTGTTGTGAGCTTGTGTGTGCGCTTGC